>JAVJIF010005375.1:0-287509 GCA_038442645.1 Agave tequilana
GAAAATTAACTGTTTTGAGAACTTATTACAAAAGAGATTACATGACTACAAAATTAAATGTGACACCCTCAAAGTGAGTAATTGATTGTATAAAAAAGAAAAGAGGAAAAAAAAAAAAATTTCTGGTGTTGAATAAATAGGAAGTGAGCAATTATAATTAGAATGCGTCATTCTAGTACCAATTCAAAACACAATTACATCTCTTTAAAAATATAATTATAATCATTCACTACTTTGCGTATAATGTGCTGAGTGTAAGAAATAACATAACAACACGAAAGTTTGTATTCATGAACGATTGATTGCCGCGTTGATTTGTACACTATGAGCTCGAACTTTATTATACCTTCTGCTTGTATCTGAAACCTGCAGCGAGTCTGACAGGCTATTTATGTAACTTGGAGCAAATTTGACGAGAACTTGGCCCGAATAATGTACCGCAGACTCTCAGAGAGTGAGGAGCACACATTCAGAACATTTAATGGAGTAATGTATAACACAAGTATCTTTTTAACACACAAATCGCCTTCATACTCCTTGAAAGGAGAGAAGAAATTTAAAAAAGCAGTAATTTTAGGCATCAAAAATAGTACAATGGATTTCAGAAACAGACTACAGGAAAGAAATAAAAAAAGCCTCATAAATTACAGATTATGTGAACGCCATGCAGCCCTCAGAGAGCCAAACAGTCCACCACTACAGAGGGCAGCATGATCTCCAATACAAGAATCGCCTGTCAAAAAAATAGCTCAACATCTTAACAAATTCTCTACACTGGAAATAACATACATAATCGCATGTACATTAGCACAAACAGCAAGTGCTTTAGTTCTGGGTAGGTCCCTTCTTCCAGCCCTCTAATAAAAGATCTGATCGCGAGATGCTCAGCAGCGTATGTCATGAAAGATGCAAAACACTAGGCCTCCGCAACCATCAACCCTAACCTGTGGAAAAAACATAGTAGTAGGGCTGCTGTCAATATAAAGATAGAATGTGCTAAAAAGAGGGAGAGGAGGAGAATACGGATGTCAATTTCTTGCAGTGATGCAACTCTGTGGCAAAGAGGGTAGACCGTTGTCATAGTAGTTAGCTACCTTTACTCATTAAAATAAGGTTGTGTATGGATCAAATTAATTGCATAATCAACCGAACTTACAGATGGCCAAGTAGCAATTCTTTAAATGGACGGAAATTCTTGACCAACAGAAACCAAGTATGGGGTAATACAAAATCTGATGATGATGTGAAAGGGAAAACCTGTAGTGTGATATATTAGTGATAGGTCTGAATTCCACAACGTTTCACCAAAAGTTATGAAACTATCCAAAACTACTAATTTAATAAGATTAGATTTAAACAATTAGTGCAGCTCTAGTTTAGATATTTCAAATCTTGATAAATCCGAACACAATATTCAGTTATTTAAACAGTCTAATTTTAAATATCAGAATCAATAGATAACAAATGTAACAGAAGCACACAACTCTCAATTATAGTGGACATGAGATTAATATGAATAATTTAGAGAATAAATCTACTGAATGATCCAATTGATAATCTGTTGCTAAAAATTAAAATTACCTACTGAGCGAGTTCCGATGCTTTGTTGATTTTGCTTATGACTTCAGTTCTGATACTGATTTGTACTTGATGCTATTGTTGCTTGTATTTGCAGCCTTAAGAATGTGATGTAAGTGGACTCGGCCTGATGTGGTGCTCGGGCACAGGCGCAGAACTCGAGCGCAGGATATCGGGACGTTCCGTCGACAGCAAAAGGGAGAACTCGGCCTGGTTTGCGCAGCGATGAAGAGATGGAGATGGCAGAGCTGGAGAAGCTTGGCGCGAGGAGAATCAACCAGGAAGCAGACCGAGAACAGGCCTTGCTCTTGCCGCGTCAGATTGCGTCGGGCTGTGGGGGGTGGCTTGAGAAGAAGACCAGCGAAGCCTGGGCTGGTGGAGGAAGCACAACGGTGGTGTTGTGCTTGGATGAAGGTTGGGTTCCAATCGATTGATGCCAACAGAGATTGAGAGGAAGCGCGAGGACGAAGTCTTGGCGGAGAGGACGTAAGCTTGGCGCGAGGAGAATCAACCAGGAAGCAGACGAGAACAGGCCTTGCTCTTGGCCGCGTCAGATTGCGTCGGGCTGTGGGGTGGCTTGAGAAGAAGACCAGCGAAGCCTGGGCTGGTGGAGGAAGCACAACGGTGGTGTGTGTGCTTGGATGAAGGTTGGGTTCCAATCGATTGATGCCAACAGAGATTGAGAGGAAGCGCGAGGACGAAGTCTTGGGCGGAGAGGACGTTGGCTGCTCGGGTCTGACGGAGAGAGGCAAGGAGACGGGTTGGATTGGCTCGCCGATTGTGAGGAAGATGAGAAAGGGTGACAACTTTCGTTGGAGGTGGGCACAAATTGTCAAAGGATTGGATTTGTAATCAAATAATTGTGGATGAGGATTTGTAACTGGTTTGAAACTGGGTTTTGATGGGGCTTGCGTGAGGTGAAGAGAGAGTTTTGAACTGGGTTTTGATGGGGGCTTTGGTGAGGTGAAGAGAGAGAGAGAGGAGAGAGAGGAGAGAGAGAGAGACGAGAGAGGAGGAGGAGGAGGAGGAGGAGGTGGGGCACATGGGGAGGAAATGACTGTTGGGATTTTGATTTGTGTTTTTTTTATTTCTTTTATTTTGTATTTTTCTTTGGCTAAGAGTGGATATGAGAGGATTTGGATTTGAGATAGAGTTGAGATATTTTGGGGGAGTTTGAAAGAGGGGATAGAGGAAAACTAGATTTGGATTTCACACTCAAAACTCAAAAGATAATTTGCATTTCGAAAATTACCTGAATTCCATTAATCAAACTCCATTCCTTTACAATTTATTGGACTCTTGCACTATAGGCTTACAAAACTGAGGACTTGCTCCACATAGTCGATGTGGGAATAAAAAAGAGAAACACAAAGCTAAAAACAAAAAAAAAACATATTCGACTCAAATAAATAAAAATACAGACTCCGACAACAAAAAAGAATAAACTCGTAGCGCTTTTAGTGTCATCGGAGGTCTGCATTACTTGAAGGCTATCATCCAACAAAAAAAGACCATAAAACATGACCAAGAGATCAGAAAAGATAATTAAAATTTTTTAAAATAATTTATTATCATCTTCCACTTCCAAGGAGAAGACCACAAAGACATGAAGTGGAACTCCATAGAGCAACAGAATAAGGTTTTAGCCAAAACATAATGTCGCCGGCCTAAATGTATTGGTTAAAGCTCTGTTAGTTTTAAGGTTGGGTATTCGTTAAAACTCTGGTAGTTTAAGTTTTTAACCAATCGCGGGAACAAAGCTGCCCCTCTTCTTCCTCCACTTTTATTCCCAGACAACTAGTCACAACTGGACAACAAGCCAATGAGTTGACTAGGCACCAAAGCCAGGCAAATGAGAGCAACAAAACTAGTAAAAAATCTGAACAAGAGCAGAACAAGCCCATCAAAACAGGGCCTAAACATATGCTAAACTGACTCGAATCTGATTATGATCTGATGCACCTTGAATTAAGCTGAAACTGATGACATAACAAAATCGTAACTGAGCTATATCTAGGTCTGTATCTATTGCACTAGCAGTTGCAAAGTGTAAACAAAGATCCAATTGGATTTTTTTAACTTCCAATTTCCAAGCAACATGTGCTTTGACCCACATCCTTCATGGATCTATTTGAACCTGCATGATATTGAGACAAGGAAAAACCCTGACTGCACTGCCCAAAAACTAGAATTTTCACATGACCGAACATATCAAAACTAAAAAACGGGTCTCAAGCATGCATGCGATGATGACAATTCATGTTTTCCAACAGCTTCATGCAAGCATGTGAAAATAGTTATATTGATCATAAGGAGACATTTTACTCCCGTCAACCATATAGTCATGCTTTGTGGTTGGCTTGATAATTATCTTAAGATACTTTGAATTATAGCTTCTGTAGCTCTTTTCATTAAAGATGAAATGCGTAGAAAATCTTTAGTCCTCCACAGGCCCACACAACTTCAAACTCCACTATCTTGTAATCTCATAATTATCTGCATCGTTCCTTTTTATTATCTCCGCACTTTGTAACTTATTACCACATTTTCTTGGAATTATACATTTTGTTTCCATTTACTCAGCATTCTTCAGTATTTAGGGTGTTTACTGCTTAATAACTATAGGTGCAAGATTCGTTGTGATCTTCAAAAAGAAAATTGTTAGCGGTTCATTGTTCAAGCCAAAACAACAGAATTGAGTCCAAAATATCCATTGCTCTGAAATTCTAAATTACGACTAGACTAACTCCCATACCCATCTCAAATATTTGGCAGCGTCAACAATAAACCTAGCGAGGTTCTACTGAATGAATAAAATAAAAATAATTTAACAGAGACTACGAAAATATGGGCTTAATCAAATTAACCTTTCACAGGAGAAATTTGACAAGAAATAGGTGGTGTAATATGGTAAATGACTACTATGAACCACTTCTGTAAGCATAATGACAAAACTCCAAGCCTAAATTAAACAATCAATTATAAGAAATCCCTGTCTCTCAGATACCTGTACTAGCTTATAATCATGTGATTGCTGCCCCAGCATGATATGAGTAGAAAGGTCAAATAATATGGCGTGTATCCATGCCAAAACTTAAGAGGACACTTGATGCAGAACTAATATGGCGGAAAAGGGAAATAAAGATAGAAGGGATAAAGATTAATTCGGGCCTCAGCACCCAGGTGATATCTCACCCACTCTCGCACATAAGCATGAAAGAGATTTAAATTGCTAAGCAAATTATCATGCAAAGCAGATTAAATAACAAATCAGCATGCTAATTTAAAGGGTTTCATAATCAAATCAACTCAACTGAATATTCAACTACAGGGCGTGACCTTTTATAGGCCCATACACTAAGGAATTCCCCATCACAACCGTTGTGAGACTAAATATAACTAAAGTAAATAAAGAAACTAAATAAAAGATTACAATAGAGTGATCCCCATCTGGCTTGAAAGCATCATCTCCGGTGAATGCAGTAGTAACAGATAGCAGGCACGACCGGGTAGAACTGAATCACATCTTGCATTAATCAAGCCATGGTGGAGGTCGTGCAACCGACATCAGTGTATCATGTCTGAACCGCGGTGCGTGGAGGTGAAACTGACTTCCGTGATAAACCGATCGCAGTCAATGATAACTCGAGCAAGATACATAAGCATGCTGAGACAGTCATCTCCGTTGAAGACTGGATTGATTGTACTCTGCACCATAAGAAACTTGATTTCATGTGAGCTTGTCCGCTATAGAAAAATTACAAAGGGTCGTATGTATCAGACAATCTTAGGGACAATGAAACCCTCATAGCTGGTGATGATGAAAATAGCTCCTTGGTCGGCTCTGCTGAGAGTTCTACAGAATTCTCCACAAGAGGCCCTTCCATATCTGTGGGCCGAGAAGAAGTTTCTTACAATGGTACTAACTCAGCAACAACTTCTGACTTTGGCTCATCAAGAACCCTAGGTTCGACAATGATGAAGGCTCTGCATCTGCCTCAACCTTTGCAATGAAAGGATCGGTGATTGGTTAGCTCTCAGGCTCAGGCTCGGGTGCTCAATATTTGGTTCTTTGCAATCTGGCTCAGATGAGTAAATGGGTGGCACATACCAAGCATGAAGGTCTTGCAAGATAAAACCAATATCGACATAATCTATAGTTATTTCTCCACCAATAATAAGCTTCTCGATCCAACTTAAGTATGGCATGGCGGTATTTTTCATCAGTTGTCAGGAGGAAATAACTAAAGAAATCTTCAAGGTCGTTTTCCAAACTTCATATTCATAACAATCATTAAAACCCAAAAAAGCGGGACAGCCTCAAACATAAACCATTCAACATACTTGTCATCACAATCAGTATTATATATTTATCACAAAAATTATAAGCCTATGAAAAAAACTATACATAAAGCACAGAAATTACCCAAAAAAATCTCTGCTCTTCTGCTGCAAAAATAATACGGCACACAAATAGTGCTTTTAGAGGCCAAATTTGTTACCCAAAAGCTGCAACTTTCTCCAGTACCTCCGTACTCGGTTGCTGATCTAATGCTTAAGACAGCACTCAAATCGGACTCCAAATGGGCTTGAAACGAGCTCTGAACTACGGGTGTCTGTAGTGATAAGTAGCGGCTTAGATAAGTTGATGACGTCAGCAATGGTTGTGGATGACATCAGCAACGACTTGATGACGTCAGCGTTAGCTCGAACACGCGCTAACGGCCTGGACCGGATCGGGTTGGCTTGGGCCGACTTGGGGCTGGGCCTACTGCTAGACTGGGCCGATGAGATTAATGTGTAGAGTGGGTTGGGCTCTGATGTGGCTGCAGATGGTGAAGCAGGTTGGGTCAGGTTAGTTGGATCCGACCCGATCGGACCCGATAATTGGTATTTAGCGGTTATCGGATCTGATCCGATCTGAATCGTATCGGATCTCAACCAACTGGGTTGGATCCAATTAGATCAAATCGTAAATCGATTGCGGATCTCGCTGGCGACGAGAGTGACGACAGGGTAGCGACGACAAGGCGGGCGACGAGGATGATGGCAAAGAATCACCGTTGTAGCGATGGTGATGACGAGGTCCTAACGCGACGATCGTGACGACAGTGAAGACTGTTGTTATGCATGATGGCGGTGAGGCTTCTCTGACAGCGGCGGTGAGGACTAGAGATGGCGAGCAGAGATGGAGCTACTGTCGTTTGACGACAAAGACGAGGTCGCTGGAAGCGACGATGAAGAGATCTGGTGAAAATACCAAGGCTTGGGGGAGCTGGTGACGGCGGGCAGCGCTCTGTTGCTGACATCGAAGGGCCTGGTAATGAGATGAATGGCTCGGCGACGAGGAAGGTGAGATCAGTGATGAGGGGATGTGACAGTGGGATTATAGCAGCGGGATCCTGTGACGACGAAGGGGGCGGTGGAGGGTTGTCAGCGGGATCCTGCGACGATGAAGGGGCGATGGCGCAGCGGCGAGGGGTCGGAAGGGTGGTGGTGGGCGGCAGTGTGCTTCGGGGGAAGGGGCGGCGGTGCCCGCTTAGGGTTTGGTAACTGTGGGTTGAAGGAGAGAAGATGAATAGTTTCATTTTTTTCTTTGATTTCCATTTTCTTTCTTTTTTTTGATGTTTTTTATTTTTTTTAATCCGATCTAGGGTTTCGGATTTTTTTTTCAAAAACTAAGCTTGAAGAAGAGATGAAGATGGAGAAGAGAAGATCTTGGGTTTTGTAGAGGAGGTGGCTAGGGTTTTGTGGAGGGGGAAATTTTGTGGAGGAAGAAAATTCAGGAATATAGCTTGATATGAATTTGATGCATAACTAATATAGGGAAAAGGGAAATAAAGATAAAATAATAAAAGGGATAAAGATTAATTCGGCCTCGGCACCCAGATGATCTCTCACCACTCTCGCACATCAGTATGCAAAGAGATTTAAATTGCTAAGTAAATCATCATGCAAACCAGGTTGAATAGCAAATCAGCATATAATTGAAGGGGTTTCATAATTAAATCAACTTCAACTACAGGACCTGACCTTTTATAGGCCCATACACTAAGGAATTCCCATCACAACTGATGTGGGACTAAATATAACTAAAGTAAATAAAGAAACTAAATAAAAAACTATAATAGAGTGATCCCCATCATACACTACAAGGTGAAAATGGACAACAGTGGGTCTCAAATTCTAAATTGTTGGAGTGACCTAAACACAAGGAAAACAAATGAAACTCTGAAAATTAATTGTAACAATGCAATTTCATATATGCCTTTCTGACTATTTAATCCTTCTAACGAAATTACTGAAATGCACCGTAGAGATGATTTCTTTTCACCTATACCTTTCTGACTACTGACTTACTTAGTAGAGGCAATTTTAAAGCTCTTCAGAGAAAATTTTACCTAGCAAAAAGAGCAGTTATCCCCAATAAGATTGGCAATGATGGGGCAAAAACTGCAAGGAGTGCCATCCCAATGCCATAAAACCATGTGGTAATGTCACAGCTTGATGTGTGGCGTTGATGACCTGCATCCCAAGTCAACAAACTCATAATCACAGGAAAGCTGACAAGATTTTTCAATATAACAGGTATACAAATCAACAAACCTTTTCCCGAGTCGGAATCAAAAGAATCCATGCGTGGGAAAATCGTTCCTGCTTGACTTGTCTTTCCCCACCGATAGACAAAATGGAGATAGCTTCCGAATAAAATGAAAAATAGTGTGAACGTCCACTCATACAATAGCAACAAACCCGTCCATGGCATCACTTGCGAGGGACAACAATGAATGCAAGCGCCAGGGATAATATGGCAGACAAAAAACAAAAGAAGATAGAAACTGCACCCAAATAAGCAGGTAGCTTGGAATTTGTGCCATTTGCAAACTGTTAAGACAAAAAGCAAATATTAACATCATGTTGATAAAATAAGAAGTCTGAAGTACAAATATAAGCCATACGCATACGGTAATGACATAATCAAATTGATACTGAATACAGCAAAGGCTCCATCATGTCTACTCAACAAGTTTAGGATGCAAAGGAACTTTTATGATATTAAATGACAATTAATTTTACTTATATTAAGTGCTAACAAACAGTTGAATCATGATAAGTCTGAATACGAAGGAAACCTATACAGTGTGAGTGATATAATCAATTCAATAGATAATGAATACAACTATACAACTATACAAGTAAACAGTTGCATCTTCACAAGCCTGAAAAGGTTTATGTGAAATGGATCAAAGAAGCAATCACAATTTACATTAGCAATTCTTAAATTTTAACAAAATTACCAACAATTATTCAAATAATAAAAAATGTTTGTGCATGCATTTCATGGAAACGAAACACGTCAAGCCTTTCAGGCTTCACTCTACATGAACTGTAGAAGTAAAAGGAAGATAAGTCACTTGCTAATTTAACAAAATGGTTGTTAGAAATGTTGAATGGACACAAAGGAGCTTTGTGACCAACCCCAAATATTTGGAGAAAGGTTTTCTCATTGTTGTTGCTGTCAAAGCCTTCAAGGTAGATAGCCAGCTGTTGGCCCAAAGTCTCATTACTCATCACTCTAGTTTTGACGATGATTAACTCATGTAGTTATACTACTAATGATCTTGTGATATTTAAGTCTACAGGTTTAATCAAGATTTTAGATTGATGTTTAGCTTCATCAATAGACTCAAAGTCAAGGTTTGAAGCTAACACATGTTGATTCAAGAGCTCAAGCACAAAGAACACATCATGTACTCAAGAAGGAGTCTACCTCAAAAGAATCAAGTTTGATCAAGTCAAGTTGAAGAAGAAGATCAAGAGAGAAGACTTGAAGTTTATAAAAGAATTTGTAAGTGTTTAGAAGTTTTTGTAAAGTTTAAATTAGATTGATTGCTCAAGTTTATACACACAAATTTTTATATTGGTTTGATGGTTTTCATTGAATATGAATTTGTGTTTTTATTTTCAAGAAGTTGAGTTTAATAATATCGATTTGAAAAATATTCTATACTTTGTGTTTTAAACTCAAATCTTGTGTTTATATGATATATCTCAAAGAAATAAGTTTTATAATTTGGAATATGTATTGGTATCCACACATATTAGAGCTCTATTTGTTCAAAGAAACTTATTTTAATGAATTATAGTTTTAATTTTATCAAAAGTTGATTTTATGTATAGAAAATCTCAAAAATAAGTTTTAATTGTTTGATATGTGTATTGAATTTGTCCATACACATTTGTGCTTCAATAGAGTTTGAGAAACTTATTTTTGTATTTTATACAAGTTTTGATTTAACTTGTTCAAACTTAAAATTTAGTTTTTGAAAAAACAATTTTTAATATAGTTTGTTTCAAAATTGTATTTGATATCTCAAAAAGAAGTCTACATGTTTGTAATATGTGTTGATTATTGATCACACATATTTGCACTCTAAAGTATTTACATGAACTTATGTTTGTAGATTTTATAGGAATTTATTTTGATTTTTAAAGGATTTTAAAAAAATTAACAAAAATCTGCTTTGGCCTTGGCCGGTCCACCGGATGTGTCACAAACCAGTTGTCTTGTGCACACAGTCTACCGATGGCCTGAGAGCAAGATTGCTCTCTCTGGTCGGTCAATCGCACGGTCGACCGGTTAACAGATAGAAAATATGCTCTCGGTCGACCGGCCCGTCGACCGACTTCTGTGAGAACATATTTGTTCTCACATCGGTTGATCGGGCAGTCGCCTGACTGGCCCCAACGGCTAAAATTATGGTCCTTGGGCAGTCGACCGCTAGGCCATTTCTAGCCCAGTTTTGTCCCAACGGCTAGTTTTTGTTGATGCCTATAAATTGGGTTTTTGGTGCTTTTGCAACCTGTTTTTTACAAGCTCAAGGGAATATCTACCAGTTTTGTGAACAAGTTTTAGAACTTCAACTCCACATCTTGAAGAGTGTTTTTCTTTAGTTTTTCAAAATATTTTTTCTTGGATTTTTAACTTCCAATCTCCTTAGTTTTCTCACACACTTGAGCAAATCATTTCTACATCTATCCTATAGGATCCTTATTTGTGAGGGTTTGTTTTGTGATCAAGAGTCTTGATCACAAGTTCTTTTCATTGTATTAAGAGTGGCTAGAAGTTGCAGCCTCAAACGAGCTTGCTGGTTTCGTGTACTGGTTCTTGCGAGAACGAGTGAGGGAACTTGTAGGTGTTGCGACACCGAGTGATCTTGCGGAATCGAGCTAGTGAAAATTCTTCATTGCGGTGAAGACATGGACGTAGAACAAGTTGCTCGATACTCGAAACAAATCTCCCGTGTTTGTGATTGCTCTTCTCACTCTCTCCCTTGCTCACTTTTGTTTAATATCTTGTATGCTTATTATTGTGATCATCTTTACATGCTAGATATTGTACTTAATTGCTACATATGTTTGTTGTAGTTTTATTTGTGCAAAATTGTTAGTTAAGTTTTTAGTTTCCGCATTTGATTAGCACATCACCTATTCAACCCCCCTCTAGGTGATTACACCAACTATTGTTGTTATTCAATGCTCCAAATAGTGAATTGATTCTCGTAGTAAGCACATTAAAGACATTCCAGAGAACCAATGTGTAACAGTAAACCATGACAAATGTATGTTAGAGGAATAGTACTGTAACAGTGGTTCTGCAGTAACTTCAGAACTATTCCTCTAACAATGTGTAACAGTAAACCATACTCAGCTTCCTAGATATTTGGTAAGCCTAAACTAAGGCTCAAACTCTCATTGGTTCCTGCTAATTGTGATATGGATCAAGCCCGTATATCTGTAGGTAGGTCATTAGTCTTTTAATTAGCTAGGTTTTGATCAAGGAAACTTCAAAGCCTCAAAGCTAAATGTCTTATGATTTTGGTCCAAAGTATATTAGTCATGTAAGGTCACAAGTCTTTTAACTAGTTAGGTTCTGCGTCCTATTTTTTGTGATGTTGATCGAGTCATATGTATGTATGTAGGTAGGTAGATTAATGCAACAACTTCAGTACTTGGTGCGAACATCAAGTCACATGCATGACACGTGTATCACACATGCATGCCACGTGTATCACACATGTATGCCACGTGTATCACTGGTGGAGAAGATGTCTTGTTCCAGTTTCCCAGTAGTAATAGAACTGTATGTAATTTTAGGTTTTTTTATTTTGAGTTTCCTTATTTGGAGTTGTATTTTTATTAGGAGTTTAGTTTCTTTATTTTGGAATTGTAATTCTATTTTGATTAGGAGTTTTAATTTGAGTTGTATTCAGATTTGTAAAAACCTATATAAAGACCTCTTGTATCAAACAATGATAGACATTGAATTATTATGAAAGTTTTTCTTCAAATTTGTATGAATTGTGATCTCTCCCAAATCTCTCTTTGTGTGTGAAGCCCTAGAAAAATCTTAAATTAGTAGTATGAAATCCTAACTAGCCTATCCCCTTTCTCATCTCTTTCTCCCTCTTACAAACTCTAATTCTATTTCCTCAACCTCTCTTCAAAACCCTAAATAAATTAGTCTCATATCTCCTTCTCCATCTCCAATAGAAAAAAATTCAGAAAAACAATACTGTTAAATCGCTGCAGTACCCCGCTACAACACCTGCTACATTAATCTGCTACAGTACCGTCGCTTCTACAGTACCTCCACTGCTACAGTAAAAACAGACTCGTTAAAGCATTCAAAGTTCATTTTCAAACCGTATCTTTCTCATCCGGAGTTCAAATCACGCAGGGTTTGAAGCGTTGCTTTCGTAAAGACCGCCTCTACACATTTACAGTCATCACAAGGACACTGAGGTCACATGTGATCCTCAGTAAGTACGTTTCTAACCTCAATCAGTTATTTCGAGTCAGATATTTAATCTCTGAATTTTATCGATTTATCTGTTGTCCACAAACGTGAGATTGTGTTTATCTGCTTCCCTTTAGTTTCATAATTTTCTTTATTGCTAGTAAAATCTTTTGCATGTGTAACATAGATAATATTATTAATTCATTCTTGAATTGATATTGATTAGTCTACGCATGTTATTTGATTAACAGTTTGCTAGATTATTAGTTTTAATCATTTTCTACCAACAATCGTTTCATGTTGGTGAAGTATAGTTTGAGTGTTTATTATTATTTTTCACGCATGCATACATGTTTCACATCAGTTTGGGAAGATACGGCTCGAAAACCAATTTGAGACCTTAATGGGTCTGTTTTATCCATAACAAGACCCCGCTACAGTACCCACCTGCTACAGTAATCTAACAATGTGTTTTATTCCTCCAACAATGTGTAACAGTAAACCATACTCAAAGCTTCCTAGATATTTTGTAAGCCTAAAACAAGGTTCAAACTCTCATTGGTTCCTACTAAACGTGATACAAATCAAACCAGTATATCTGTAAGCATTAGTCTTTTAATTAGCTAGGTTTTGATCAAGGAAACTTCAGAGAGCTTCAATGCTAAATGTCTTGTCATTTTGGTTCAAAGTACATTAGTCATGTAGGTCATTAGTCTTTTAATTAGTTGATCAAAGAGATTAAGGAGACACGGAGACCTTCAATGCAAAAGTTCTTATTCAAAGTACATTAGGCATGCTAGGTCATAAGTCTTTTAAACTAGTAAGGTTTTGATCTATTTAAATCAGGATTAATTAGTTTTTTGGACTGTTTAAGCATTATTTCAAAACAAAGGGTATTTTGTTCAAGTGACAGATCAGAAACAACCCTATATGTATGTATGCACCACATCATGGGCTGCCGTCCTGATGTAATGCAGCCTTTGTGTTGTTGCCTTTGACGTTATGTTGTACTGCCCCTATCAAGATAAAGAAAAGGTTATATATTTCTTGAGTTGCAACCTAATAAACAGATAAACCTGGAGTTTGTACAAAGAAATATCCCAAAAAAAAAATAATTTTACTTTGGTCCAGGATAGCACTCACGCTTACCAGCTCCATGGATGACAAAATAATCAAGGGTAATAAAAGGTTGCTAAAATTGCCTGTCTGAAACCACAAGTACCCAATTGAAAACACAGCACACAAGTGAAATACCTTGGAGTTACAATATTCCCACTAAAACTAGATTAGCTAAGGTTGCCACCAAATTCAGTTTAAGTTTCCATGCTATCTTGTACAGACCCTTCTCACAAAGGCATATCATACTGTTTCAGTTTCAGTGCACCGAGACAATAGTTATTTCCCCGAATTATTTCCCCTAAAACCAGAACAAGAGACAATACTTATAACTAATATGTTGCCAGTAAAGTGGATTAACTAAGTATTTTGGCAATCCCTCTGCAGGCACGGTTGTCTAACATATAATACGCAAAACAGATACAATAGAGATGATGTATTAAAGGGATTTTAAGTTTTACAGGCAAAATAAGCAAAAAAATGTTATACTTCAATAAATTATTATCAAGCTAATTGAAGCTTGACCATATATATTAAGAGCTCAGTGGCTTCTACGAAAAAATCATAATTTTAAATAGATAATTTGAAGAGAGAACAAAGACCTGTTGATCCGCATTAGTAATAGAAGATGAAGCAACACCAACACCAGAATAAGCTGGGATTCCCGCACCTGATTTATATTTGTAGTAAATACGTCGAACATAATCCCACATAGAACTTCGACCAAAGGTACTAAACGTATCTCTGTTTATCTGTAACAATTGAAGTTATAAGTAATTTATTTTTATCAAACTGCTGTCCAATAGAATATTTCAAAATGTTAAATTGTCAACCAAGTGCTAACCTGAAGGTAGGATCTGTAGCAACAGAGCAGCAAAGCACATATGGGAAGGGCAAACAAAATTCTGACCAGTAGCAGCTCATTAGGGTTTCTTCCTCCTCCAGTACCTGGAACTGTTTCCTCGAGTTGTTCTCGAACATTCTGCAGTATAATAGCACCGAGTAATAATGAATTTCATCAGTGTATTGCACAAACAGTATTTATCCAAGCATCTAAATTATCTTACAGCAACCAAAATAAGCAAAATGTTAATGATAACAAGAATACAGGTGATACAGGAATGAAGTTAATAGTATCATTGAGTTAACAAATAAAGAGAGGTCCACAGAAAGCACCTGCCAGATGTCAACAGGTTTTAGAAGCCAAGCTGTCCACCAATCCCAAGGTTTAAGGGGGCCAAGAGTATAGTGAATGACCCGAAGTTCTTTCTCATCAACCATCCACTGAAAATAAAATATGTCTAAAAAAGATCAGCAGGCATCAAGCACGGCCAATGTTTCCAATGTACACTAAACAACTGAGTTTATAACAGCAAGAACAATCTGTAGTTTAAATTTCCAGATGGTGTTGTATTATTCAGATCACGTTTGCTAAAACACTTTAGAGGAGGTGATTGTTGTCATTACTGGTGAACTTATGCAAATGTGTTGTATGGCAAGTGGAAAAGGAAAATGATAAGTAAATAACAAAGCTGAAGGGAAATTAGAGAGCACTATAAAGAAGAATACACTAGGTTATGCCTTTGATGTATACAATAAGATGTTGCCATTTGAATTTGATACCTAATTTGAGTCTTTGTGACACCTTAAGTTCTTCCTAGTATTGACTGTTGTCAGGAAATAAACAAGACTTAGCTCAAACAAAAGTTCTTTTGAGAGTTGAAACTCAAAATCACTCACTTCACTATATGGAGACTGGAGAACAAAGAACTCTCTTATGATTGTTATATAGTCAATATGATGCAATGATACTGCTTGAAACATGACACTTACAATTATACTACAATTTACTTTTCAGAAATTCAGTGCTCACCTTATTGGCCAGCATGTAGAGACCGACATCTGCATTATACAGAGTAGAGAGTCGTTCCATTTCCGGCACCGGCCTACTCTTCCTTTCTTCGTAAGATAAATCCGGCTCAAACAAATGAGCATTGGCAAAACCAGCATAATATGAGTTGAGAAAACCCTGATCTCCTGTAGTCAGTACAGAGCATAGCTCTCAAGTTTGAAGTCCACCAAATTATATATAAAATAACAAATATGAAAGATAAATTAATTCATCATAATGGCAATAAGAAAGTTCTAACCATAGCCCCCAACTAGTCATACGTTACAAGTCAACAACTGTCCATATCATGTGCTAGGCCACATAAAACTTCTCCAAACACACAATTGTAGAATGAACATCCAACTTAATATTCTATGAATAAGAGACGGTGATTGGAAAGAGTATTTTAATTATTGTAAGCGTCACATATATGTCGCAAGTTTAGTTAAGTTCAAGACACCAATCTAAGTCACGGGGATGGGAATGAAGTTTCAGTAGCAACAAGTTTGAAAACTCGATATCTGTATTGGTACCGGCCAATAATTTCTAGTACCAATATCGGCAATATCGGCCATCAATATCGGCAATATCGGTCCTGGATCACGTACCTCAAAATCAGATATGATATTGCCGATATGTATCAAAATCGGCCAATATTTAAAACCATAAATAGTAGGGTGATTATCCCTGGATATAACTAAGCAAGTACTATGAAAACTTTAATTAGTAGTGTTGAACTTGAAGGCGGACATCCAGCCACATGTATGGCATGTGTATCATCGGTGGAGAAGACGCCTTGTTCCAGTTTCCTAGTAGTAGTAGAACTAATTGTATTTTAGTTTCTTTATTTTGAAGTTATATTTTAATTAGTAGTTTCTTTATTTTGGAGTTGTAACTCTATTTTGATTAAGAGTTTTAGTTTTAGTTTTAGTTGTATGCAAATTTATAAAAGCCTATAAAAAGCCTCTTGTATCAAACAATAGAGATTAAATTATTATCATGAAAGTTTTTTTCTCAAATTTGTGTGAGTTGTGATCTCTCCGAAATCTCTCTTTTTGTGTGTGAAGCCCTAGAGAAATCCTAAATTAGTGGTGTAAACCCTAACTAGCCTATCTCCTTCCCTACCTCTCTCATCTTCCCCTATTCAAAATTCTCTTTCTAAAAAAAAACCCTAGAAAAAGAAAATAAAAAAAACCTTTTCTCCTCTTTTCTTTTTCTCTCTTTCCCTTCCCCATGTGACAAAAGAAATTTCAAAAAAAAAAATGCTACAGTACCATACCCCGGACTGCTACAGCTTACTCGCGTGCTACAGTAACCTGATCCGTGTGCTACAGTAACATGTCCAATACAAAACAGACCCGTTAGCGCATCTTCGTTTTTGGGTCATAACTTTCACATCCGGACTCCGATTCATACGATTTTCAAGTCGTTGCGTTCATAACGATGAGATCTACACATCTACAGTCATCACAGGACATTCAAGTCGACATGATTCTCAGTAGGTACATTTCTAACTCATATCGATTATTTCAAGTCTGATAATTAATTTCTAATATTTTATCGATTTAACTGATGTCCACAAACATTAGATATGCGTATCTGTTTGCTTATAATTCAGTAGATTTAATATTGATCGTAGAAACTTTTGTTGATATATTTTCTTTAATTGATTCGTGATTGAATTGGATTAACTCGCGCATGTTATTTTGTTTACATCTATCTCTGAATTATTAGTTTTTTAATCATTTCCTACCACGACCGTTTCATGTTGGTGAAGCATTGATTGAGTGTTTTATTGCTAATTTTCATACACGCGTATACGTTTCACATCACTTTCACTCTAATTTGTCCCGTCTAATGCCTTAATATGGTAGAAATGCATAAAAATAGAAACCTACAGTGCGCTTTGGTTATCTAGAACTAGAGATGTGTGCATTAAGAACAAGAGTGTAAGAGCTAAAATGACTGAGAAATCTCTAAAGGAGCATTGATGAGTGTTGCACAGTCCGCTGGATGGAAGTCAGATGTGATTCGTATGACTTTTCTCTACATGCAGGTCTTTTGTCATGCAGCATGGAACACTGAAGTATTTCTTATATGGAGTACTAATGTTTCAGTCTTATCTGCTGTGATTAGTAAATATGGAAACTAGTGTCCTACTCTGACACAACTTCTATGAAAGTCATGTACGGTATTTCCCTAAAATCCAGGCACGAGGACACAACTATATATGTGTACTTTTTTAGTTATATTTTTATGATATAAATATATGCATTAGAAATTTGTTTCAATAAAAGCGGAATATGCCCACATGTTTCATTAAAAGGGATAAATGAAACCAAGTACAAAAGAGGGGAGACTACAAAAGTTGAGTACCCCTCTATGACAAAATAGGACAGACTACGCAAAATGCAAAACGTACAAAATAAGAAACCATAAAAATCATAAGTCATGAAGACAAAAGCATCCCTGAGGGAGCAGCTTTAGTGTAGATAAGAGTCCTTTGCAAACTTAGGGGAGGTATCATTTTGAAGGATGACCATGTGGTCCCTTGCTGGCTCAAACCGGATGGGAAGAATCCTAGCAGTGTGTTGCTTTGCTTGTGAAGCAAGTCTTACCAATAAGAAATGAGAGAGAAAATGAGAGATAAATTGTGGTCCCCCAGTCCTACCTCTAAAAGAATGCTCATGACAATCTATCCAAATGGCCCAAAGAACTGTAGTTGTAAAAGGTTCCAACTAGCACAGTTATCCCTCTTAGCATGGGTATGTTTCCACCTGCATGAGAGGTCATCCACTGATCCCACCTCGTGCCTGAGAGGTAATCCACTGACAGCATAGGAGGTGATCCCAGAAGCCGGACAAACAACATTCTAGAAAGGATAGTTCTGTGGATAAGGAACACGTGATCTCTCGATTCTCTCTATCATATAAGCCACAAATATCATTGATAAGCAAGTTGTGTTTCACTAAGTTCTGCTTGGGTGGCAAGGCATCTTTGCTTAATAACCATAAGAAGGCCTTGATCTTAAGGGGGACATTTATCTTCTATATGAGAAGTGTAAACGTAGGTCTTACTCCATGAAAATTAAGCCACTTGTAGAGAGATTGGACTAAGACATCAAATCAGTCTCGCTGCCATTTCCTCGTATCACGGATATTATTAATTCAGGCCCTTTATCCTCCGTGGTTCGAACTTCGAACCAATGACTTGTAGCCCTTTTGGAGATTGGTGGGAAGTACTCCATTGAATCTAGATTGCCAAGAGTTCCTCCATTGTTTAGCACAAGTCCATCCTCATCTGTGGCTCCCGCGAAGAGAGCGGGTAGTAGGTCTTCAAAGGGTACGTCCAAACACCAATGTCAACCATAAAAAGTAGATCTACTATATCCCACAGTGTATTTGACCCATGTTTGGAAAAGGTCTCCAAGTTTGGTGATGCTCTTCCAAAAGGCTAACACATCGGGGCCTACTCAAAATCCCTTGGTTTCATTCACTTTCCACTTCGGTAAAGGTGTAGGAGGCCATTCCACTCCTTGCCATTTGGGTGGTACATCTTCCACCACCATATGCATAAAAATAGCCAACTTCATCTTCCAAAGGTCAAGAATACCTAGACCTCCAAAAAAAAGTCTCAATGAAGACCATCAATCTCTCTAGGCGAAAGCCTTTATGATTATTAGCACATCCCTTCCAAAGTAAGCAACTATAAATCTATTTGATCGTCAAATTACCTTAGCGGGCCAACTATATGCATTAGATTGTTATCACTTATCATATAGAAAAGAACCTAAAATACTAAAATAATCCAAAACAATTAGCTTTTACCAAAAGAAGGCATAACATACTTCATAACATTTATACGTAGTTTTGAGTTAAATAAAAACTTTACATATATTTAAGTGTCCGGTAGATGGATACGTGCATCGTATCCGGCCATGTTGGACACATAATTTTTTGGTTAGGGGAAACGTCCTATATATCATAGCTTGTCCGTGAATGGTAAAGATGCGTCAGTATGGGATTTGTTTTACATAGTAGAGGTATTTACTTCAAAGAAAACTGTTGAAGACTTATATTTCATGAGATTACAAATACAACATAATAAAAATCTCTTCAATGAGAGGAGAAAAGAACACATAATTGATAAGTTAATTCATTAGTGGTTTGGAGAAATCAAGAGAATATTCGAACCTCCAGTGTAAGAAGGTAAAGAGGTCACTTTGCTCATCATATCCTCAAAAAGAGTTGCAGAAGGTTCCACAACCATAACCCCAGAATTCAGACGTTCAGAATGTTTCAGGTTTGCACAGAACTTTGAACAGTGGAAGAGATCCTCATATTCTTGATCACAATTGTGTCAGCATCAAGATAAACGACTGGAAAGGAAAAGATAGGAACTTAGAATAATTAACCTACTTGAGGATATGCAAACAAATTAACCAGAGATGAAAGAGCAACTAGATTGTTACAAAAACGGTCTACCTTTCTTATAATTCGTCATGTTAAATATTTTTAGTTTGGTGTAGACTCCCCAAAACCTTTTCGGCCGCACTTGATTTGGATTAGCCAACAAAGTTATAAGTTCCACTTTCCAACCATCAGCCTAGATTATCAGAAATAGCAGTTAGTGCGCAAATCAGGACTATAAGAAAATGAATATGCTGAACCAGATTAACCTTTATATTCTACGTACAAAGAGAAAAATAGAAGAACATCTAAATTTTTTAAGCCAATTGCAATTAACATTTTTTCGATTCAGAAAAGGCATGCCGCAGCTGAGTCACATATCCTTCTTAGTGATTGCAATCAAAGCATGTGCTTTTTCTTGTGAGTCTCATACCAATATTTGCACAATAAGATCCTTATTATAGTGACTAAACTATGCATTTTAGGTTTGCATTTGATCAAAAGCAATAATCTATAAGTCAGTGTCAATTGTCAGTCAATCTACAGAAAAAGAGTGTATAATACTCTCATGTTCACTTATTCAAATGGTTCGACACTCCGAGACTGGTTTTTCTCGATGAAGGCTCAGATATATTCAATCAAAGAGCAAAAAAAAACAACCATAGAGGAAACAAGACCTTATGTACCCCCTAGTTCATGATGACACACCAGAAACTATTCTAAATTGCTTGAGGTGATACTAGTATCAATAGATCTACAGTAATCAGTAACCAAAAGAAACATAATTTCAGCTCTACAGTTCATAAATACTTAAAGGTGCCTCGTGATTACTAGGAGAAATGATCAATCTAGAAATAAATTACCTGAACTCTCTGAAAATGATAGTTTTCAACGTCACAGCTGTCTCAATATTATAAGATCCAATTTTGTAAAGTAAAGAAGGGAAAAAATCAAAATTCAGCCTAAATTCTCCAAATTTGAACAGAGACTGAAATCGTACTTTAAGGAGCATCTTCGCATAATCTGACACGCCATCAGAGACGAGAGCGACCATGTCCTTCTTCGCTCCAGTGTTTCGAATCGATTTGCCGAGAACTCGAACCCCAAGAAGGAACTCATCGCCGTAGAGAAGAGTCACGTAAGCCTCCGATTCGCTCCGCTGGCACCTCGCAGCTCCCAGTAGCGACAAAAAGAGAGCGAGAAACCCTAATTTCGAAGCTAGTGACATTATGCAACGATCCAGCCGCAAGCAATTGAATTGGGACGGAACTTGGGAGGAATCAGCTCATGCTACACGAAATCCTATAAATTTTTGAGAGATTCTAGTGTGTTCTTTTTCTTTTTTTTTTTTTGACCGACCGTTTGTTCAAAAGGATCGAAGTTAAGAGAGAAGAAGAGGAAAAAGTCTTTTCTACTCGAACCGCTGCCATATTTCACTTGTTTGGGAACGGATATTGCCACCCCTAAAAGTGACAAAGGCTTCTCTATACGGGCACTCAAAGAAGTGATTAAGGTACCCATTCGAAAAATTAATATTGATGATTTTAATTCTTAATAAAATCCACAAATAGTCATATAGTTAGCTTAAACTAGAATACCGCCGGCGGTAAAAAAATCGACCGAAAAAAAATGAGAGAGGGGAAGAGGAGAAAGAAGGAGAGGAAGGGAGGAGAGGGAGGGGGCAGTCGTGGAAAGAAGAGAAGGAAGAAAGGAGATGGGAGAGGAGGAAGAAAAGGGGGAGGCCGGTGGTAGAAAGAGGAGAAGAGGCGGAAAGAGGGGGAGGTGAGAGAGAAAGGGCAGCGGTGGTGATGGAGGAGAGAGGCGTTGCTCTCTCTCTTCTTCTAGCGGACGAAAATAAAGGGACAGACGGATGGACAAATTTTATATAAGAGTCACGGGAGAAAATCTCCCCCGCTTCGCTCGGTCAGTTTTGATAATAATTTTCAACTCTCCATTGATTAGTATTTAGTACACACATCAAATTGATTAACATATCCATTCCTATTTCTTCTTCCTCCCACTCTTCCTCACCTTGTTAAAAATCATAGAAATTTTCAAATAAATTTAACTCTAAAAATTAAAAAAAGCATCAACTTATGTGAATTGTAACAGTGAAAAAAAATAAAATTTAACTTTGAAAATATCTTTTTAAACAGTTTAAATCGATGTGAGTTCACAGGTTGCACGATTAACAAGTGCCGCACAATCAGAAATTGTTCAGTAAAAAATGACTGAATATTGATTTGGGTGCTCAGTCCATGATGATCGAACATTTGTTCAGCCTGTTTTAGCAGCACATATCTTTGTGTTCGGCCCAAACTGGCTGAAAAACACACATATATATTCTTGGCCCAAACAAGACGAACAGCCTGCGAACCGAACTTCAAATAGAAGTGCAAAATTTGAACTTTGATTAATTTATTTTTGTTTTCTTTGATATCTATGTACATTTTCAAACCATAAATTAGAATTTTGACCATCTACATAATTCACTTAAATATATATAAATTTCAACAAAAATCATGAACTGAAAAGTTTTTGGCCGTACAATTTTTGGATCAAAAAATCGTGAACAATGCTTCTTCTTGACGAGGATCGCCAACGGCAAGGGATAAGAGGCGGGAAGGCGACGGAGGAGAGAGCCAATAGAGGATTGACCGGGCGTCAGAGGATGACTCCTTGGATCGTTGTGAGGGTGGGAAAGATGGAGGATGAGGATGAGAGTGCTGAGGAAAGAGATGAGGGTATTTTGAGATTTTTGAAAAAAAAAAATAAATTAAGAGAGGATAGGGGTATCATTGAAAGTTGAAGGGGTGCTTTTATTTTTTTATTTTTTGGCGCATTAATCTGCTGGGTGCTTTTATCACTTTTTGTGTGATAATATCCACTCTTAATTTACAAGTGTGCCATTATTTTTTTCCCCATTTTCACTCATAGTGAAAAGTCCAAAACAGCTTTTTCTTCTTCTCCTTCCTCTTTCCTCCATCTCCCGCCTCCTTCCCCAGCCGCCTCCTCGGCCTCCCCTCACCCCCCCCCCCCCCAATCCGCCTCCCCTGTCCCCTCCTTCCCTTCCCTCCCTGGCATTCGTCGAACCGGCAAACCCCCCCTCCGCGCCAGTGACCCCCTCCCCCTTTTCAGTCCCATCCCCGTCGAAACCCCCTGCCCCTCGACATCTCCCCTTCCTCCCCTACTGCAATTGTTCGGATGAACACCAGCCGAGCAAAACAGTGTCTGTTCGGCCAAGTCCGTTGTTCTGTTCGATCGGTATTTGGTCGAACAGTTACAGTAGGGGGAGGGGTTAGGGGTTCATCGAAGGGGATATGGGAGGGGGTTTGGTGTTTACCGGAGGGGATGGGGGAGAGGGTTGAGGGGAGAGGGGGTTCGTCGGAGGAAGAGATGGGGTTCGCCGGGGGAGGGGGTTCGCCGAAGGGTGGAGCGGGTCGCCAGTGAGGGAGGAGGAGAAGAAGGAGAAGAAGAAATGACATTTTGGATTTTAAAAAAAAATTAAAAAAAATTAAAATGACCTTTATCAATTTTAGGGGTGCCTTAATCTATGGGCGCCTTTATCAATTTTGGGGGTTCCTTAATCTATGGGTGCCTTTATTAATTTTGGGGTGACAATATCCGTTCCCCACTTTTCCGTTTAAATCAAAAGCCTTGTGGGACCTTTCGCAGATTAACCCTTCCAAACACACATTATAGCGTTTTCTTTTCTTTCTTTTTTTTTTCAATTTTTCCCCTTTTTTAATGGGGACTCAACAAAACTCCCCAGCCTGCACTTAATCGCTCAAAACAGAGTAACAGTACAAACTTCAAGAGATACAAACTGACTCAATCTAAGGGTGGCAACAAAAAGTCCTCAAAAAGACCACAAAACATCCAACTAAATCCTTAACAAATTCAGTATATACGAATACACTCCGCACCCTCTCGGTTTCGAGAAGGAAGAGGGGTAACAGGTAACACCAAGTGGTTTGCAACACCATTTGAGTAGTCCCAGCTCCAGCATGAGCATTCAACACTTCCCTCATCTCTTCAGCTGAACCAGTGTCCTCTGAAGTAGCAGCACTGTAAATTGAACTTCCACTTCTGATTTGCATACTCCCAGCAACCCATAAAGAACCTATTAGCCACAGAGTTTTTCCCCCCACATACCCCATTACTGAAGTATTATTTTTTATTTCGAGCAGTAATTAGTAAAGTATTTTCCAGAAGGCTTTTTAAGGAATAATCTGAACAAGTCTATATTTCCAATAAACTATACCTTTTTCTATTGGGCCGTACAATCAGTTGCCAGAATTTGCTATAAGCCGTTCACTGCTGAGTGGGGCCTATTCCTATTGGGCCGGCTATTTTTCTTTTTTCCTAGTGTAGTCAGCCAGCCACACAGCCTCCTCTCTTACATCGCGTATGAGCACGTATTTATACTCTTCTTCTTATTGTCTTTTCGAGATAGACTCGTGTCACTCTGAAAGCATTTAACGCTATACAAATGTTATGATATTCCAAAATAAGATTCACCCAATTGAATTCTATCTATTATTTTAAATAATTAGGAATAAAAAATATATATTTTGAATACTTTTTGTTAGGATCAAAATGAGACAGTGAGCTAATTAATTTAACGGTATAAAATATTTGAAATCTAAATAAAGAGAGTGTGTAAGAATTTTTAAGTATTTATACCATGATGAGATGGTCGGATTAAGAATTTGTATGTCTAAAGACGTAGATCTAAGCAATATAATATTTTCGGTCGTCCATTTTGCGCCTACTTGATGGATGGAGAAAAAATATTCAAAATACATAAGTTTTGATTTTAAATTACTTGAAATAATGTAGATCAATTTTAACAGAGTAGATTTTATATTTGAATATTGTAAGGTTGTATTTGAGCGGGAATAATTCGGACTCAATCCTTCTGAAACGACACAAGTCTATCTCTTTCTTGTTTTTTTCTTTCTTTTTTTTCAATTCGCTCTCCTTTCAAAGAGGACCGCAATTACAAATTTTTTTTTGACGAGGTTGGCTTAAGTTATGTTCTAAGTTATAGAAGCATAATACTCAAAACTTTCCTCTGAAAAGAGTATTCTTAGAGTTATTTATTTTTTAGGAATGGCTATTTTATCCCTCACGTTCGTCAGATTTTTTTAGCAAAGCTTTGCAATGAAGTAGTAACGCACCTTCTCATAAGTATAATTGATTCTTATAACATTAAAAGAAATTCTTACAAAAAAAATCTCAAAAGTTACTAATTTACTAAAATAAATTACCTTTTTGTCGAATCAAAAGTAAATTAGGACTTGACCTTTAACTCAGTTACATCCCGCAATTGTCTTTCTGCTGTACGGGCCTGTTTGGTTAAGGACGGAAGTGAGAAAGTGAAGAAATGATAATAGTTCCCTTTGGAACTTGAAAATTAGTTTGTAAGTTTTTCGGTGTTTGGATGTTGTTGGGAAGTGTGGTTTAAAAAATGTTATGTCTTTTCCGGTGTTTAGATGGTGATGTGGAAGTGAAAAAGTTGACCTCAAAGTTAACCGCAAAATAATATTAAAATAAAAATTAATTAAAAAAAATAAAAAATGGACTGTAATTAGAATGCAAGTGAGATTTACATGATCAAAAAATTAACTGTCTCGTGTTACAACTTATTACAAATGAGATTTACATGACCACAAATTTAACTGCAGCACTCTGAAATTGAGAAAATAGCTGTGTAAAAGAGAAAAGAGAAAAGAGAAAAGGAAAATAGATTTTCTTATTTTTCTTTTCCGGTATTTGGATAGATAGAAAAATGAGCAATTATACTTCCCTATTTTCTTACTTCCGCCCACTTCCTTGAAACCAAACACGCCCTACATCAAACTATCATAACCGTACATAAAAATTTAGCTTCATCCAATTATGCTAGAGAATTTGAATGTATACAGAAAGGTCTTTTCAAGACAATACTAACTCCCTTAAGATTTCTCCTTCAAAGAAGATCTTCACAGATTTTTGTAAGATTATTGAGAAAAAGCTGTACGTAGTAGCAAAATTTGTCTTGTCACGGTCTTTTAAGGAAACGGGTTAAGTTAAATTTTAACGAGGCAAAGCTAAGCTCTCATTAAAAACTGATTTATCCTCTATTGTCATCTAGAGAAAGCTTCTAACTGTTGGGTAAAAGATTATCACTCTCATGTATTGCATATCAATTAAAAATACTGATATTATAGCTGATACATGATATTAGATCGACTAAGATTCATATCCTACTGAGCTATAATAAAAAAAACAATTTAGAAAGTATTGTTGTACAAAAACTCAAGTTTTGGCTAAAAAATATAAAAAAAATTCACAGATCTGGTAGTACACCACCTGTAGCAGAAGAAAATATTTATATTGAATTCATTTGATCAACTTATACTAAAATAAAGGGAAAAATTAAAATTGTCTCGCTCAGTACAGTACTAATCAACAACTTTCTCTTAAGTTCTGGTCATTGTAATGCTCAATTAATATTTTTTTACCATGCAATCACAATATTTATGGAATGCTACCTCCACTTGAAAATAAATATGTGGGGTTATTTGCTGAGAAAAGAAATATATGAGGTTATTGTTTTGAGTAATTAAAGTCTGTTTTGAAAATTATAAATGTACCAGTACGGCTTATATATTAAAAAATAAATTAAAATAAAAGAACTCTAGAAAAAATTATAAATGTAAAGGAATAATGTTGTAGAACACATTTCACAAGGGGCTAAATGTAAAAACACCAAAACAACGGAATCGCTTAAATCCAACAGCATCAGCGTTTGCAAGTTGAACAGGAAGAAGAAGCTGCTGAAGGTAAATGCGAGATTCTCTGGTTTTTATTATTTATTTATTTATTTGTAGTTGAAAGCTTATTTTGATAAAATGACATTGATCTTTGAAACAGCCGTAATATAATTTACTCGATTTTGCAAAGGAATATTTTGGAAATTTGATGAAAATGTGGAATCTTGTTTGCAAGGGAATGACCGCTACATGAACAAGCGATGCTTGATTTTGGACTAGAGTTCTTTATTTCCTTTTTCCCTAAGATTTTTCTGAATAATTTGTACAATTTGGGAGCGTGTTAATTAGGTTTCTAGATGTCCTCTCGTTCAAGGTCAAGCGAGTTGAAATCAGCTTAATAAATCTCAACATTGTTATTTTCTCGGCCTGTCTTACTGTAGTTTAACGCGACCACATATTGTGACACAGATTTATACGAGTTATTTTTTTTAGAGTTAGCGTGCTAAAAATCTAAAATTGATACTTGAATGATGAGGTTGTGATTCCTCTGATTGTCTAGTCTAAGGGGATTAGGAGATCCTTTGGTAAGATGATTGCAAACATGTTTATATACTTGTTTTTTTTATAAATGAAGACATGTCGCTTTTATCTATATCATTTGTGGAATTTGAAATTGTAAATGTGCTGAATTCTTTATGTTTATGTGCTCCTTCGGTTGTTTATACACGACTTAATAAGTTTGGTGCTTGACATTCATTTTTAGGTACAAATTATGATATATCATATAGAAAGTACATAACTATGTTTAATTTATTAATACATTCCTACCATATTGTTATCTTAATTTTTCATGATTTGCCCTACCGGTGTTACCGATGTATGCATGTCCCAAATCCATATCAATTCTTCATTATTTCAAGATATCTTCTTGGGACCTCCAACTATAAAAACTTCCCTTACGGAGAATAACAAACAATTCCATCCTTTGATAATGCATCCCCTCCAAAAGTGAATCAAGGATCCTGCTACAATTTGCTGTAATATTTTTATGTTCTAAACAATCATATGGACAAAAGATATTACCCATTCCATGGGGTTGAACGTGCAAGTCAACAGAAAAAAATTTACGACATTGAGTTGTCGCGACATCTCAGCCCTGCATTCAGCTTCAACAATTTTTTTCCTTTCTTTCTGTCTCTCTCTCTTTTTAAACTGGAATAATAAGGCAGCTAACTCCTACTCTCAACCTCTAGGAAGAAAATTCTTCTCGTCCTCTGAATATGTTCACAGATTGGCTTGAACCTGTGAGTATAATCGCTTGCATGACAAACAATTCCCAATAGTGCAAGTTCCTGTTCTTTTGGCTTTACTACATTCATACTCTTTCAAGTCACTTTAAATGAGAAACTGTTTTTAGTCTCAAATTCTAAATGGCCTGTTTCCATGTGGTTGCCACTCTCACATGCAATATTTATTGATTTGCAGTCACCTCATACAGGTAGTATTGAGTGATGGAATGTCTAGCATCCCTAATTTACATGGATCAATTGTGCGTAAATCGCTTATTAGATGAACGGGGTGGACCATCCGTGGCCCTCCATTGCTCAAAATGCTATCCATTGTAGATAGCTATCTTCAAGGGCATTGTAGACCCCGTTTTCCCATATATATAACTATATAATCTTAGAAGGGAGTAAAAACAAAGGATCCTTATAAATGTTATGCTTGACTACAAGGATGGATGGCCAATGTCATGGCCCGAATTTAGGAACATATGAGTTGGTTGTTTGCTTGTTGTCCAGGGTAAACCCAATCTTCTTTCAGGCCACCATTCTACCCATTAAATTGGTCCTCATCTATTGAAGCTAAGCCAATAGGGATAGAGATTTCGTTGTTTCATCTCCATCATGGGCATCATTTGGACGCAACATATGTGCCAACAGTGAGAGATCAATGATAGGAAAATAAAATTAAAGATATATTCAACTCAAGTTGATTCACAATTTAGAGTGCCTAAACCCATAAAGTCAAGCAATTTCCTTTTTTTTATTTTTTGATTATGCATTAAAATAGGCACAAAATGAATGGTCAAGCAAGTTGTTTAGTTTGATGGTCTAGAATGTTCCTATCCTAACAAAGTGCATATGGGTTTATAAGTATTTCGAACATGACCGAAGGCCTGGAATAAGACTTTGTATGCCCTAAACTATGATATACCATCCATTTTGTGTTACTTGATGCATAGGCAAGAAAACTCAAATTCACTTGATTTTTTGGTTTTTAAGCACTCTACACAATGTAGAGCAACTTCAATAAGTGGCCTTTTCATCTGAGATCTTTATCTATGAGTTTGAATGGGAAGGATTTGCCTCTAAATTCTTTTGGAAGTAACCATGTCTATCTTTGTGTGTGGTTGCGCGCCGCACGTGTACATATTGCTTTGTGTGTATATGTGTGTACAGAGAGAGATAGAGTAGGATCCTTTCAAAAGGATTCGGATCCGAATCCTTCCCATTGAAATTCAATCCCTTGACATTTAAATTCAAGATCCACTCCATTAAAGTTGATCTACATAATTTGAAACCTCTAAAAATAAAAAATCATGTCATTTGAATACTATTTTCTAATCCATCAAGTAAGCGCACAATGAACGGCTGAAAGTACTGAGTTGTTTAGTTTAACGGTGTATAATATTTGAAATCTAACAAAAATTGGTTTGTAGGGGTTTCAAATGTTTAAATCATGATCAAATAGTCGGATCGAGAATTTGTTTCTCTAAAGTCATAGATCTAAGCAAAATACTATTTTTGGCTATCCATTTTACGCATACTTGATGAATAGCAAAAATTATTCAATGAAATAATTTTTGATTTTTAGAGACTTCAAATAATGTAGATCAACTTCAACAGAGTGGATCTTGCATTTGGATATCGGGAGATTGAATTTCAATGGGAAGAATTCATGTCAAATCCGTTTGAAAAGAGCCAAGTGTGTGTGTATAGTGTGTGTGTGTATTGCATGCGTGCGTGTGTATTACTTGTGGGTGTCTCATGCATGCATATGTGTGTATATTATGCGCGTGTCTATTGTGTGCGTGTGTGTATTGCGTGTCTAGGGTGAATAACTCACACGAACCAATATCTTTTCCTTGATGGTTTCCTATCTACTTTTGTTAATTATAAAATCAGGGATGCAATCTACATTTTTCTGCATCCGGATCTTTTATTCCGCACTTACATCAAGCTTTTACTTAAATGATAATGCACCAATGGCCATTATTGCTTAGGGTTCTTAATTAAAAAGTCAGGTCTAGGCACATAAGGATCTGACTTAACCATGCACCGCTAGGCACATGTGTACGTTTAAATGTGACATGATCCGATTCTTATGACACATATGTAAACTACATATTTATCATATAATACTATAGGCGCCATTGAGACATGGTTCAATGCTAAGGATGCTGGGAAATGGGAGGTCCCAAGTTCAAGACTGGTCTTTGGTCTCTGTTATGTAGGCATAAAATGCACCCTCTGATTAGATGGACATGACATCCAACATATCATAAGCATATTAGTTTGCCACCAAAATAATTTCTGCAATGTCTTTTAGGGTTATTCTTTAAGAAGTTTATGCAAACTTGTCCGTTCTCAGGAAGATGATGCATGCTGTTATATTGCTGTTAATATATTACCTTTTGTCTTCCACAGACATCTGAGCTAGAGGATCTTCCTTTTAAGAATTGATTTGCTACACGACGATCAAATCATCAACAAATTACTCAAGGTGTTATGAAACAATTTTTTGATTGTACTTGTATGCTGCATAAAGGTCTTGCTTGTACAAGAAATGTCTTACTGAGAATATCTCTTATTCTATCATTGCTAACAAAGCAAACAGTTATTTTTCCGACATTCTGGAATTTGCTTCTTTGGGGAACACAAGATGCTGTAAATTTGATCCTCTGGATTTCTCTGAAACCTACAAGGAATAATTAAACAGAAATAGAAAGTGAATTCTAATATACTCAAATACAGATCTGCTGTATGAATTTTATGACCCCCAAATCTTTGTTTCTATTGAAATAATCTTAAAATTTATTCTTGTAAATTTGTGTTCAAATCAATATTCTGATTAGCTATAGACATCACATCTTGTTTGAATGGACTTGAGTCTATTTATATGAATTTTCCCCCAATCAGATTTCTACTCAGATGGACATTGAATGGTTCTATTTTTTAGAACTTTTTTCTATTTTGTTCATAGATTTCTTTTTGGCTATGTTCTTGTTTTGGGCGGGGCCGTTCTTTGTTTCCATGTTGCTTTATATTTCTCTTAATAAACTAATCGGTAGCAAAGGGTGATGTGAAACGTGTATGCGTATATGAAAATCAGCAATAAAATACTCAATCAAGTTTCACTAACATGAAACGATCATTGATAGAAAACTATTAAAACTAATAAAGCAGATAGGTGTAACAAAATAACAAACGCAAACAAATTCAATTCAATCGAGAATCAATTAAAGATAATATATTATGTGACAAAAGATTTTACGATCAATATTAAAGCTATTGAATTACAGGTAAGTAGATACACACAATCTCACATTTGTAGACAACAATTAAATTGATAAAAAACTCAAAGATTAAAATATCAGACTCGAAATAACCGATTTGAATAAGTAATATACCTACTGAGAATCAGATATGACCTTAATGTCCTTCTGATGATTGTATATATGTAGAGCTCACTTTGACAAATCTAACGCTTCGAACCATGCATGATTTAGACTCCAGATGAGAAAGTTAAGGCTGAAACAAATCTTTTACACTTTAATAGTCATTTTTACTGTAGCAATCGATAATATAGAAGCCGAGACACTGTAGCATCGGGGTACTGTAGCGAAATAATGTAGCGGAATACTGTAGCACCCACTGTAGCAGTTACTGTAAAGATTTTTTTGTGGGAAATTTTATAGAGAATTAGAAGAGGGATTTTTTATTTTTTTTGTGAAATAGAAATTAGAATTTGAGTTTGGAGATCGAGAAGAGCATTAGAACTATAGAGAATTGAGATTATAGAAACTAAGATTTTGAGAAAAAAAAGAGATGAGGAAAGATGATAAGCTAGTTAGGGTTTCACACTCTAAATTAGGGTTTCTCTAGGGCTTCCCATCAAAGAGGAAAATTTGAAGAGAGATCACAACTTACACAAATTTAAGAAAAAACTTTCATATCTTCATTGTATTGCATATTGTTTGATACAAGAGGTCTTTTATAGGCTTGTACAAACAATTCAAAATAAAACTCCTATTTTGAATCAAAATAGAATTATAATTTTAAATTTTAGAAGCTAAACTCTTAATAAAAATACAACTTTAAAATAAAGAAACTAAAAATACATAGAGTTCAACTACTGCTGGGGAACTCGAGCGAGACATCTTCTCCACCGATGAAACACGAGCCATACATGTGACTTGATGTCCACATCATTCTTCCCGTATTGGAGAGAACTCGACTCCTTCAAGTTAGATGTGAAAGAGCTTTCATACTGCATCAAAATTTCATAATCAATTATTGGCAATGTACTTCGGTCTAGCAATGTATCATCAATTGAAACTTTTCTGTCCAACAAATCAAATATTTTCGAATCCCACTATCTTGAGTGGTGATAATTTGATTATTTAAGAATTTATCAATTTGACATGCTGCATAGGGTAAAATATCTAGTAATGGTGAAAGAAAGGGGCTCTTGAAAATAGAGTCATGGGAAGGCTCATCAACAAGCGGGATAATATTAAGACCTTTATAATCTATTAAGCAGTCAATATTGAAAGTATAACAGATGTTAAAATCTATAAAAAGATCTATAACATAAATATTATTGTTCAATTTCATCAAGATTTGAAATGGATCATAACTACAAGCATGTAACTTTTGAACAATATCACCAACATTAAAGTATTTAATCATTTCTATTATCGGCTCGTATCCCATGGTTGATGATGTTTCGTGCAATTTTATCACTGATCTCCGTGGATTGTTCGTGCACATGTGAGGCAAAAGATGATGCATATGATGATGCAGACTCAATGACTTGATACCGATCGGTTATAGGGATAAGGTCTGTGGAGGATTTCGATTTAATATCTAACATAAACCATAAGAAAAAAATGGATGGTGTCGACAGTAGGAGAGAAAGGGGTTGGTGATCAAAACAGGTAACGACAATAGGCGTTGGTAGTAGAAGAGACGAAGAAGATAGTGTTGACAGTAAAGCAGAGAAAGGGAAAAGACGGGTGACAATAAACTAATTAATCATAAGAGTGACTTTTAGAGAATTAGTACTACCAGGCTTAAGTGCTTAAATGGGAACTCCGTCATTGATGATAATATTAAATGAACTTGGATAGTTAGCAGCAACATGCCCATAAGTTTGGCATCTGTGGCACTAAGTTGTGAGACTAATTTTGGAAAAATTATTTTTCAGTGTTTTTGATTTTATTATTATCAGACTTTTCTTTGACTTTATTAACTGTGTGGATCACACAAGGAAGATTTTTGATTGAAAAACTTCATTATTTAGAGCAAGTTATTAATTTTAGGCATGATATCATCAAGTGTTAGTTGAGACTCTATGATTTGATTTGACGGTGTGAGTTTGACCGGTAGGGATGAAAGCGTAATACACCTACGTGGTTGAACAGAAAGGAGATATCTAAACTCGCAGAAATATGGTGACACATACTTGATTTCTAGCTCTTCTTTCATGCCATGTTGGTCGTTGACCACGGAGTACTCACTTATTTACGAAATCGATCCAGTATTGGTTAGCATGTCAATCAGTTTCGTGATAGCGAACCTGACTTTCTCAGTTTTAAAAAATAGGTATCGGTTGAAGTACATGTTCATGCTTTGTAGTTAATTTAGAAAAACTTGAGGATCCCTTGAATAATCAGAATAATCTAGATGATCATCAAAAGTTGATACATTCATGTTGGTGATGTGAAATTTGCAATTTTTATTTATTTTATTTTTTAATATAAGAAAGCGGTAAAGTTTGCCTAGATGATGCAAATCTATACTGGTTTTATTTTATTTTATTTTTTTTAAGATTATTGGATTAATGAAATCCTAATCTTACCAGTCCAATTGGCTAGATCGGCATAACTTAGGCTGGAGGTTTTTCGCTCTTGACGTTTCTTAATTATAAAACCACATTAAGTACTCTTTCTTAGTTAAACACTAATCATACAGAATTTCAGGGAAGGATTTACCCTTCATTGATTTCTAAATTGCACTATTTTTTGGATTTTAAATAAAATTTAACATGATGCAAGAAAGTGAATAAATATAACTAATATGCAAATCCTATCTAACCGTGCTTTAATACCAAACTGATGTGAAACATGTATGTGTATATGAAAATCAGCAATAAAACACTCAATCACGCTTCACTAACATAAAATAATCGTTGGTAGGAAAATGTTAAAACTAATAAAGCAGATAATAGCAGACGCGGACAAATCCAATTCAATCGAGAATCAACTAGAGATAATATATTATGCGGTAAAAGATTTTACGGCCAATATTAAAATTACTGAATTATAGGTAAGTAGATGCACACAATGTCACGTTTGTGGACAACAGTTAAATCGATAAAAAAACTCAGAGATTAAAATATCAGATTCAAAATAACCAATTTGATAAGAAAACGTACATACTGAGGATCAAGTGTGACCTCAATTGTCTTTATCATGATTGTAAATATGTAGAGCTCGCTTCCACGAATCCAACGCTTCGAACATTGCGTGATTTAGACTTCGGATGAGATAGTTACGGTCAAAATAAACCTTGAACACTTTAATGGTCTTTTTTACTGTAGCAATCGATACTGTAGAAGCTGAGGTACTGTGGCATTGGAGTACTGTATGTTGGCCCAAAGGCCTTCCACCCTAGTTTTGATGATGATTAACTCATGTAGTTATGTTTACTAATAATCTTATGTTGTTTAAGTTTCAGATCATTAACCAAGATATTAGTTGATGATTAGTTTCAACAAGGAGTTTAGAAGCTTTTCATGATGATTCCAGGGCCAAAACTTCAAGATCACACCATTGCCTAGCCCTTGGATGGAGTTTTGAAGCAAGTCAACTTGGAGATGAAGATCATCAAGAAGACTTAGGTATCCATAGTTTAGTGTGTTTTAGATCCATATTATAAAGCTTAGTATAGTTGATATGCTCAAGCGCACAACACACACAAGTTTTATGTTTGAATATTGGTTTTTCGGTTTTTAGTTACCGATATGAGTTTTCATGAATAGTTTGATCAAAACAAGTTACATGATTTATATGTATAATAGATATATTCTAGTTATACATACATGCTTAAATGACTTATACAAACTTATTTTGTCTATCCTATTCATGTATTGAAAAATCAAGTTTGAAAAAATACAAGTGTTGGTTTTGATAAAATTCGCAAGACAAAAAATGAATTGATATGATTGATATATGTCTTGAAATTTTTATCACTTGTTTGAGTTTTAATATAAAATGTTAAAACAAGTTTTATGAGATTTTCAGAAAAGATAAAAGATTTTTATAAAATATTTTTTCCAGTTTTTCTGACCCAGTTTTCAGTTCCAGGCTTCAATCAGTCGACTAAGTCAACTGACCTAGTCGACTTGGCTGAAGTCGGTCGACCGGGCCGGTCGACCGACGTGCACAAATTTGTGCACGTTTGGAGTCACTGGGACGGTCGACCGTCCGGGTCGACCGGGTCTGAGAGCTCTGCTCTCTGTTTGTTTGGGTCGACCGGGCCGGTCGACCGTGGTTGCCCAACGGTCACATTTCTGACCGTTGGCGGTCGACCGGGCCGGTCGACCGTCAGCCTGTCAGGCTGCCACATCAGCCTAACGGCTAGTTTTGTATTGGGGCTATATATACCCCATTTGTTTGAGGTTTTCTCTAAGATTTTTAGAGCTAAAAATTCCTGACTTTTTCAGTGTTTTAAACAAGTTTTGAAAAGAGTTTTTGGGGCAAAAAGATTTCATCTTATTTGTTTTAGTTTTTGAAAAAATCAAAGAAAAGAGTATTTTGGGAGATTTGTTTTGATTTTCATTCTATATCTTTTGCAAGAATTTTCCCAAGTGTTTTTCTTTGTTGCTTGTTTTCCAAAAACACATAGTTTTCACACTTGAGCTATATCTCCTATCCTAATCTATTAGGATCTTGTTTTTGTGGAAAAAGAAAAGAGAAGAAAGAGAGCTTGAGTTTGTGGTCTTTGGAACCACTTGTTGTACACCCTTATTCCTTGTGTATCCCTCTTCGGTAGAGGTGATCGGGTGATTGGTTTGCTCCCTCTAGTGAGAGGTGGAGTGTTGGTTTGTAAACCCTCTTCGGTAGAGGTGGTTGTTGTATCGGCTACGGGCCTACCCCTTGGTTGTGAGGTGGTTGTTTGAGAGAGGAGTTCGGTACTCCCTTGTTGTAAAAATCTTTCTCGGTGAAGGTTCCCTCGGTGGGAGTCCTCGGTGGACGTTGATAGTGGATTGGAAATCCTACACGGTGGTGTAGGCGGGGATGTAGAGCTGGGTGCTCGAACCTCGAAACAAATATTATTGTTAGCGTTTGATCCACTTGTCTCTCTAACTCTCTCTTTACATTTGTGTTGTGCATAGCATCATTCTTATTGTCATATCATTCATATCTATTTGCTTGTGTGGTACCTTGCATAATTCATATTGATATATCATCTTATATACTTGGTTGTTTGTAACGCCCCGGTCCTGCGGGTACGGGGACGTCACTGCGACGTACATACGCAGGTCGGAAATACCCTCACGTATATACGTTAAGCATCAGTACAAGCAAGAATCAGAGTACGACAAGCGTAGTGCCCATTCATATGCCAACACAAGAAATACAATTATACAAGGTTATCACAAGTTGTGACATACTCTTACATATCACATGCATCATATATCACAGCCAAGCACAAAAGTATGATTTACAATATAATTACAACATGCTCACGAGTTGAAAGGGAATCCCGCGAGCTCAAAAGGAAGGTCAGGTACAACAGAAACCGAGACTAGTCAACTTGCTCGGCAAGGAAAGCTTGATCTTCCACAGAAGGCTCCACCTCGATCCAAGGTTCGGAACCTGAACATACAAATTCAAGGGAGTCAGGACCTCCCAAACAAGTGATCATGTTACAGCCGAGTGGCATAAGAATAAGAATATGAGAGTTGGTACAATATCAAGAATAATCAGCCAGCAAGTAAAAGGAGCATAGCATGTTATAAACGAAAGGGTATTGCATAGGCTTAAGTTACGGCCTCATGAGACCAGTACTTCGAGGGGATAATCCAAACAAGGAAACCCTCATCTATATACCTTCATCTCATGTCACCGTAATCCAAGCGCATACAACAACCACAGTTAACGTCTTTTATTATTATTACTTGTCTTACTTTGATGTCTAGCTATGTGAACTAGCGTCCCAGCACACATAGATCCACATCCGAGTAAGCAAGGTTGTTATTGGAAACCAGCGGGGGTATCAACGAACTATGTTTACAGTGGGTCCCGTGCATACCCGGGACCACGGCCCAGGATTGTTCCGTTGCTTGGTAACGGAACCTGCCGCAAGGCAAACAGGAGGGACTTATGTATGCCCTTTTCATGATGGTACCAGGAAGGAGGGAGCCAGCACTCCCCTCGGTCGCCTGGAGGCCCACAGGTCAGACCGGAAATTTAGTTGCACAACATACCTAATGCCACTGTAAACACGAACACATATTGATAGCCGCATGTTTCCCCCGACCCAATGTAAGTTGTCTCATTTTATGATATATTAAATAATTATCAGATTTCGGGAATGAGCAGGAACATGTCAGGAGTACAGGTATATCAGGAGTACTAGTTCGTACTATCAAGTAATCAAGTTTGCAAATCATGAAGTCCGGTTATCATTCCCGTTATAATGATAATTATAGGAGTCAGGTGTCTCATGCCTTATGTTAATAGATAGCATGATAAGAGGTGATATTCATCAAGTGACAAGCCTTGCAAATAGCAATATAATAATAAATGACCCAAAGATAATGTTCAAAATCAAAGAAGTAATTAACCATAACAATTAATCAAGATTAGTCGACTAGGGAGAGAAATTAGTCGACTTAGAGAAGGAGTTAGTCGACTATAGTAAAGGGTCAAATCGACTTAAGAAGGCTGCGTTCGGTTGGGTCGCGTCTCAAAAAGTGGCACGTTTCAAGAAAGTGGTGCGTTTCAAGAAAGTGGTGCGTTTTCAGGAAACTGGTGCGTTTTCAGGAAACTGGTGCGTTTTCAGGAAACTGGTGCGTTTTCAGGAAACTGGTGCGTTTTTAGGAAACTGGTGCGTTTTCAGCAAACTGGTGCGTTTTTAGGAAACTGGTGCGTTTTCTTAACAAATATGAAATAATATCCAAGTCTTGGCGAGTAGAATTACTCGCCTAAAATGCGTCCGACGCAGAGAAACGCGGTCCCAATCCAAAGGAGGGTACCGGTCCTCACAAGAGAAGGCAAAAGGTTGATGGTGCAAGTCTAACTCAATATGGCAAAACGAGATTTTGCAAATGGCGTTGCGGGGAATGAAGCTATAGTCCGCCGGAAAGAGGTTGACGAGGGGGTGAAGATGGTATGCTCGGTGGAGGCTACGGTGGTGCGGGTGGTGGTGGAGATGGTGATGAAGTTTTGTGGAGGTGATGGGTTCTTTTGGTGTCTCTTGGTGAAAGAGGTTGAAGTAGATGGTGTTTGTGGTTGGAAATGCAGGAGGAGATGGAGGAGAATGAGGTGGAGGGATTTGTGGTGGAGAAAATGGATTTGGTGGGTGGTGGTAATGGCCGGCCAAGGAGCTTGGGGGTTTGGGTTTGCTGTTGGAGCTTGCTGGAACAAAGAAGATGAAGGAAAATGAAAGAGAGAGAAGATGGGAGTGCATATATATAAAGGGGGGAAAATAATATAATAATAAGCCATCATCACTTTCCCTCCAAAGATTGCTGCGTCCACAATGTCCCAAGGCTGCGTTTAGGCAAATCTAGAGCCAAACGCGGGAACTCAAGGCTGCGTCCAGAAGAAAACGCAAAGAGGCTGCGTTTCAGAGAAAAGGACAAAGGCATGGGTGATTGGACTTGAGTTGAATTGGCCCATAAGCATTTAATGCAGCAAGGGGAGGATCACTGCATTAATGATGGATCCAACTGGTGAAGCTCGCGTTTGAGGAAGGAGAGAGAAAAATGGAAAAAGAGATAAGTGAGATACTTAGATAAATTCTCGGTATCTGGGAAAATACCGAAAACTCTAGAAATGACCAAAAATTAGAGTATCTCCAAAAGCTTTATAAAAATTCTCAAAAATCATAAATATTATAAAGTGACTTTTGGTGAAATCGGTTTTCAGAAACTCTACTTCATTTTCAAAATAAAAATCCTGGAATCCACTATGAACGGTGTCTACACCGGGTAAGCTGGATTTTTTGATAAATTCTGAAAAATCCCAGAAAATACCTGAAGGAAGAATATGTAATTTTAAGAAAGAATATGAAAGCGGAATCCAGAAATTTGATTCCAATAGAAAATTAAAATTCCTGGAATCAACCAGTGATACTGGCCGACACCGGTTTTGAAGATCTACAATTTAATTCCGAAAAATTCCAGAAAATCATGAAAAATTTAGAATATTAAAAAATAATATTTGAAACTAAAATTAGTCAAATCTGAATACCAAACAGATCAAATCATGCAGTACAGCTATATGAGTAAGTATTTAAATAGCAGAAAATAAAATAAAATAATAAAAATAAAATACACCAAAAATCAGGATACGTAACTGTGCACGTATACCGAGGATGGGGTGTTACAATCTATCCACCTTACAAAAAATTTCGTCCTCGAAATTTCAGGAAGGGGAAGATGACGGTAGAGAGAATAGGAAGAAAGGGTTTTACCAACTAAGTTGTAAATAGATGGGGATATCGCTCACGAATAACGTCCTCCCGTTCCCATGTGGCTTCTCCTGGCACATGCATATTCCAAGAAACCAATACTAATGGTATTGCCTTATTCTTCAATGTTTTGATACTTTTGTCCAGGATGGCCATCGGTTGCTCTTTATAAGACAGATCTGACTGTAGTTCCAGTTCGGAGTGATCCAGAATGTGACTCTCATCCTTGACATACCTCCTCAACTGTGATACATGAAATACATTGTGTACTCCTTCTAAAGATGGAGGTAATGCCAATCGGTAAGACACATCTCCCACACGATCCAAAATTTCGAATGGGCCGATGTATCTCGGACTAAGTTTTCCACGAGTACCGAACCGGATTACCCCTTTGGTGGGTGATATCTTTAAAAATACATGCTCACCGGTTCTGAATTCCAATGGCCTTCTGTTTGTGTCTGCCCAACTCTTTTGTCGGCTCTGTGCTGCCCGGAGATGATCTCTGATAATTCGGACTTTGCTTGTTGTCTGAACTAGAATGTCTGGTCCCATAAGTCTTCTTTCGCCGACTTCGTCCCAACATATCGGTGACCTGCATTTCCTGCCATACAATGCCTCAAATGGGGCCATTTTGATACTAGCCTGATAGCTGTTATTATAAGAGAATTCTACCAAATGAAGATAGTCCTCCCATGACCCTCTAAATTCTATCATGCAGGCTCGTAACATATCTTCAAGGATCTGGATAGTCCGTTCAGATTGTCCGTCTGTCTGGGGGTGATATGAAGTACTGAATTTCAGACGAGTTCCTAAATTTTCTTGGAGACTTTCCCAGAAATGTGATCGGAATCTCGTGTCTCTATCTGACACGATACTAACTGGAACTCCATGTAGACGAACAATTTCTTTCATATATTTTTCTGCAAGAACTTCTGTTGACTGACCTACTCTGAAAGGTAGGAAGTGAGCTGCTTTTGTGAGGCGGTCAATGATTACCCATACTGTATTATTACCCTTAGGACTGCGAGGTAGTGCTGTGACAAAATCCATGGTGATATGTTCCCACTTCCACTCGGGTATTGGTAAGGGCTGAAGAAGTCCAGCTGCTCTCTGGTGTTCTATCTTTACCTGCTGGCAAACTAAGCACTTGGCCACATGTTGGGCTATCTCCCTTTTCATGGCATTCCACCAGAACTTCTGTTTCAAGTCTTGATACATTTTATTTCCTCCCGGGTGTATGGAATAGGCTGAACTATGTGCCTCTGCCAAAATTTTCTGTCGGACTTCTCCTTGGGGGACACAAATTCTGTTACCAAAATATAATGCGTTGTCTGAATGAATACGGAGGTCAGTTCTCAATCCAGCTTCTATTTGAGCTCTGAACTTCTGCAATCTGGGGTCTTCTTTCTGAGCTTCTTTAATTTCATCCATCAGGGTTGACTGGATCTGAAAGGTCATCAACTGTCTTGTGCTATCGACTCCTCGTACTATCATTAAGTCCAGTTTTATGAAGTCCTGAATTAATTCCTTCTGATGCGTAAGTAGTACTAGCATTTTATTCTCTGGCTTCCTGCTCAATGCATCTGGTACTGTATTAACTTTGCCCGGATGATACTGTAAGTCGATATCATAGTCTGCCATTAATTCAAGCCACCGTCTCTGCCTCATATTCAATTCTTTCTGTGTGAAAATATACTTAAGACTTTTGTGATCAGTGTAGATTAGCACCTTGTCTCCCAGAAGATAATGTCTCCAGATTTTCAGTGCGAATATTACTGCCGCCAGCTCTAAGTCATGAGTTGGGTAATTCCTCTCATGTGGTTTCAGTTGCCTGGATGCATAAGCTATGACATGACCATGCTGCATTAATACACACCCTAGGCCTTTTCCGGATGCATCACTGTATATAACCATCCCTCCTCTTCCTGAGGGAGTCCTCAAAACTGGAGCTGTAATGAGTCTTTCCTTTAATTGTTCAAATGCTGCAGCACATTCCTCGGTCCATATATATTTTTCTCCTTTTCGGGTGAGCTTCGTTAACGGGGCTGCAATCTTAGAAAAATCTTGGACAAAGCGCCTGTAATATCCGGCCAACCCAATAAAACTCTTAATTTCTGTTACTGTCCTTGGAATAGGCCAGTCCTTCACTGCCTGAATTTTACTGGGGTCTACTGAAATTCCTTCTTCTGAAATTATGTGTCCAAGGAAGGCCACACTATTTAACCAGAATTCACACTTGCTTTGCTTAGCATGAAGTTGTTCCTGTTGGAGAGTCTGTAACACTATTCTCAAGTGGTCTGCATGCTCTCTGTCGTTCTTCGAATAGATCAAGATGTCATCTATGAAACAACTACAAACTGATCCAAATATGATGAGAACACTCTGTTCATCAAATCCATGAAAATTGCAGGGGCATTGGTGACTCCGAAGGGCATAACTAGAAACTCATAATGGCCATAACGAGTCCTGAATGCTGTCTTTGGAACGTCTTCTTTCTTTACCTTTAGCTGATGATAACCTGATTGTAAATCCAATTTAGAAAATACTCGAGCTCCATGAAGCTGATCAAACAGATCATCAATTCTTGGTAAGGGGTACTTATTCTTGATGGTAACCTTGTTTAACTCTCTGTAGTCTATACACAACCGCTTACCACCGTCTTTCTTGTTGGCCAATAGCACTGGAGCTCCCCATGGTGAAGCACTTGGTCTAATCAATCCTTTGTCAGAGTATTCTTGTAGCTGTTTCTTTAGAATCTCCAACTCAGTGGGTGTCATTCTGTATGGAGCTTTGGATATCGGAACTGTACCTGGAAGGGTATCAATAGAAAACTCAATCGTCCTGTCAGGTGGAAGCCCTGAGATTTCCTTAAATACTTCTGGAAACTCATTCCAAACTGGTACTCTCTTTTTCTGAATCTCACCAGCAGTCATCTGTGCTTTTTCCTTGACAGGTTTGTGTTCTCCTTCAAATTGGAACTCAGGCTGAAGCGGCATCTTGAAAATGACCTTCTTGTTTCGACAATCAATGACTGCATGGTATTTACTGAGCCAAGTCATGCCTAAGATTATGTCGTACCCTTTAGTACCTAGTACGAGCATATCTATGGCCAAGGTCCTGTTACAGAGTTCTACAGGGCAATCAATACAAACCTTAGTAGATACGACTACTCCATTCCCTGTACTAATCTCCCATTGGTGGTCTAAAGTTCGAACAGGTATATAATGCAAGGCAACAAAACGATCAGATATGTAACAATGAGATGCACCCGAATCAAAGAGGGCAAGAACGGGCTTCGAGTGTACCCTGATCTTACCTGTTACCACTTCTCCAGAAGTTTCGGCCTCTTCCGCTGTCAGGTTGTAGGCTCGTCCTCTTCCACGACCTGCTGCAGCTCTAACTCCCCTCTGGACTGGGCGGATAACTTGCTGTGGGGGAGGGGGAAGGGCTCTCCTAACCATTTGTCCCTGGTTCCTCTGTCCATCTGGCCCGGGAAGTGCTGGTAGTGCTTGGTTGGCTATTCCCATTCTCTTGTGGGGGCAGACTTCTACTGAATGATCACGGGAACCACATGCCAGGCATAACCCATTTGCCCTACGGCAATTCTGTCGGGAGTGACCTGGTTTCTGGCAATAGTTACAAACGGGAAATGGTTGGGTTGTCTGAAAGGGGGCTCGCCGAAATGGTCGTCTCATTGGCGGAACCCTCGCCGCTCTATATGGACCTCCTCTCCCTGCTTGTGGAAATGGCCTTTTCATGGTCTGGTTCCCCATCATGTTAGTCTTCCCTTTCTCCAGTCCTCGCTCAACTTCCCGAGCTATGGTGAGGACTTGGGAATACGTTTTCAGCTGCTGGGGCATCAAGAGGATCTGAATGTCCATTCGCAAACCCTGTTGGAATCTACTTGCTCGCTTCTCTTCATCAGCTACCATATATGGAGCGAAGCGGCTCAGCCTCAAGAACTCAGCGGCATACTCATCCAAAGACCGGTTCCACTGCTGAAGTCGGATGAACTGTTCTTCCATTTCTTTCTGGGCGGTGGCAGGGAAAAATCTACTATAGAAGCTTTGGGAGAACTGGTCCCACGAGACAGGTTTCTCCAATCTCGCTTCTTCAGCTAGCCACCAGGTCCTGGCTACATCCTTTAGCTGAATCTTGGCGACCTCCACTTGATTTTCTTTTGGGACCCGGGCTGCGTTCAACAGATCTGTGGTGTCAATCAGCCATTGCTCAGCATCTAGCGGTTTCTCTTCTCCCGTGAATATCGCCGGTTGTAACCGCCTGAAGTCTGATACATTCCCCGGCCTTTGTTCCTTGGGAGTTACTAACTCTTGCCGAAGGAGTTCCGTCTGCTGTTGCTGATTTTCCATCATAGTCTGGATAACCCTCAGAATCTCAACATTCTCTCCCGTGGGCCCGTTTGATGTTTGTCCGGCATTGTTACGACTCGTCCTTCTATCCATACTTATGTTGGTAAAAAGGAGACTGGAAACTGGAAAGATGAAAGGATTTTAGGACACAAGGAAAGGAATCAAGAAGGACAAGATAACTTGTACATTGTAGTTGGCAATGGCAAATTACATTAATTTGCTGCTTGATTGTACTATAGGTGTGAGAGCCTAGGCTCTGATACCAACCTGTAACGCCCCGGTCCTGCGGGTACGGGGACGTCACTGCGACGTACATACGCAGGTCGGAAATACCCTCACGTATATACGTTAAGCATCAGTACAAGCAAGAATCAGAGTACGACAAGCGTAGTGCCCATTCATATGCCAACACAAGAAATACAATTATACAAGGTTATCACAAGTTGTGACATACTCTTACATATCACATGCATCATATATCACAGCCAAGCACAAAAGTATGATTTACAATATAATTACAACATGCTCACGAGTTGAAAGGGAATCCCGCGAGCTCAAAAGGAAGGTCAGGTACAACAGAAACCGAGACTAGTCAACTTGCTCGGCAAGGAAAGCTTGATCTTCCACAGAAGGCTCCACCTCGATCCAAGGTTCGGAACCTGAACATACAAATTCAAGGGAGTCAGGACCTCCCAAACAAGTGATCATGTTACAGCCGAGTGGCATAAGAATAAGAATATGAGAGTTGGTACAATATCAAGAATAATCAGCCAGCAAGTAAAAGGAGCATAGCATGTTATAAACGAAAGGGTATTGCATAGGCTTAAGTTACGGCCTCATGAGACCAGTACTTCGAGGGGATAATCCAAACAAGGAAACCCTCATCTATATACCTTCATCTCATGTCACCGTAATCCAAGCGCATACAACAACCACAGTTAACGTCTTTTATTATTATTACTTGTCTTACTTTGATGTCTAGCTATGTGAACTAGCGTCCCAGCACACATAGATCCACATCCGAGTAAGCAAGGTTGTTATTGGAAACTAGCGGGGGTATCAACGAACTATGTTTACAGTGGGTCCCGTGCATACCCGGGACCACGGCCCAGGATTGTTCCGTTGCTTGGTAACGGAACCTGCCGCAAGGCAAACAGGAGGGACTTATGTATGCTCTTTTCATGATGGTACCAGGAAGGAGGGAGCCAGCACTCCCCTCGGTCGCCTGGAGGCCCACAGGTCAGACCGGAAATTTAGTTGCACAACATACCTAATGCCACTGTAAACACGAACACATATTGATAGCCGCATGTTTCCCCCGACCCAATGTAAGTTGTCTCATTTTATGGTATATTAAATAATTATCAGATTTCGGGAATGAGCAGGAACATGTCAGGAGTACAGGTATATCAGGAGTACTAGTTCGTACTATCAAGTAATCAAGTTTGCAAATCATGAAGTCCGGTTATCATTCCCGTTATAATGATAATTATAGGAGTCAGGTGTCTCATGCCTTATGTTAATAGATAGCATGATAAGAGGTGATATTCATCAAGTGACAAGCCTTGCAAATAGCAATATAATAATAAATGACCCAAAGATAATGTTCAAAATCAAAGAAGTAATTAACCATAACAATTAATCAAGATTAGTCGACTAGGGAGAGAAATTAGTCGACTTAGAGAAGGAGTTAGTCGACTATAGTAAAGGGTCAAATCGACTTAAGAAGGCTGCGTTCGGTTGGGTCGCGTCTCAAAAAGTGGCACGTTTCAAGAAAGTGGTGCGTTTCAAGAAAGTGGTGCGTTTTCAGAAAAGTGGTGCGTTTTCAGAAAAGTGGTGCGTTTTCAGGAAAGTGGTGCGTTTTCAGGAAACTGGTGCGTTTTCAGGAAACTGGTGCGTTTTCAGGAAACTGGTGCGTTTTCAGCAAACTGGTGCGTTTTTAGGAAACTGGTGCGTTTTCAGCAAACTGGTGCGTTTTCAGGAAACTGGTGCGTTTTCTTAACAAATATGAAATAATATCCAAGTCTTGGCGAGTAGAATTACTCGCCTAAAATGCGTCCGACGCAGAGAAACGAGGTCCCAATCCAAAGGAGGGTACCGGTCCTCACAAGAGAAGGCAAAAGGTTGATGGTGCAAGTCCAACTCAATATGACAAAACGAGATTTTGCAAATGGCGTTGCGGGGAATGAAGCTATAGTCCGCCGGAAAGAGGTTGACGAGGGGGTGAAGATGGTATGCTCGGTGGAGGCTACGGTGGTGCGGGTGGTGGTGGAGATGGTGATGAAGTTTTGTGGAGGTGATGGGTTCTTTTGGTGTCTCTTGGTGAAAGAGGTTGAAGTAGATGGTGTTTGTGGTTGGAAATGCAGGAGGAGATGGAGGAGAATGAGGTGGAGGGATTTGTGGTGGAGAAAATGGATTTGGTGGGTGGTGGTAATGGCCGGCCAAGGAGCTTGGGGGTTTGGGTTTGCTGTTGGAGCTTGCTGGAACAAAGAAGATGAAGGAAAATGAAAGAGAGAGAAGATGGGAGTGCATATATATAAAGGGGGGAAAATAATATAATAATAAGCCATCATCACTTTCCCTTCAAAGATTGCTGCGTCCACAATGTCCCAAGGCTGCGTTTAGGCAAATCTAGAGCCAAACGCGGGAACTCAAGGCTGCGTCCAGAAGAAAACGCAAAGAGGCTGCGTTTCAGAGAAAAGGACAAAGGCATGGGTGATTGGACTTGAGTTGAATTGGCCCATAAGCATTTAATGCAGCAAGGGAGGATCACTGCATTAATGATGGATCCAACTGGTGAAGCTCGCGTTTGAGGAAGGAGAGAGAAAAATGGAAAAAGAGATAAGTGAGATACTTAGATAAATTCTCGGTATCTGGGAAAATACCGAAAACTCTAGAAATGACCAAAAATTGGAGTATCTCCAAAAGCTTTATAAAAATTCTCAAAAATCATAAATATTATAAAGTGACTTTTGGTGAAATCGGTTTTCAGAAACTCTACTTCATTTTCAAAATAAAAATCCTGGAATCCACTATGAACGGTGTCTACACCGGGTAAGCTGGATTTTTTGATAAATTCTGAAAAATTCCAGAAAATACCTGAAGGAAGAATATGTAATTTTAAGAAAGAATATGAAAGCGGAATCCAGAAATTTGATTCCAATAGAAAATTAAAATTCCTGGAATCAACCAGTGATACTGGCCGACACCGGTTTTGAAGATCTACAATTTAATTCCGAAAAATTCCAGAAAATCATGAAAAATCTAGAATATTAAAAAATAATATTTGAAACTAAAATTAGTCAAATCTGAATACCAAACAGATCAAATCATGCAGTACAGCTATATGAGTAAGTATTTAAATAGCAGAAAATAAAATAAAATAATAAAAATAAAATACACCAAAAATCAGGATACGTAACTGTGCACGTATACCGAGGATGGGGTGTTACATTGTTTGTGTGTGCCTCACTTGTACCTAATCAACAAGAGCTTCACATAGCACCCCAACCCATTCAAGGGGAATCAAGAGGAGTTAGTCCAAAGCTCTTCACGGGAAATTCGGCTACACTTGTTGATTGTATTAAGTGTGTTGCAAAATTTGCATTAGCTTCCGCATTTAGCGCACTTAGTTTTGTATTTAGTTCTAGATTAGCAATAACACCTATTCACCCCCCTCTAGGTGTTCCTTCAATTGGTATCAGAGCGGGTGCTCCTGATACTTAGGCTTAACATCCTAGGAGTAAGATCCATTTGATTGCTAATCTATTGTTTGCATTTGCGTGTTTGCACACATATAGTTTCTACCATGGACTTCATGACCCCACCTATGTATGATGATTCCAACATTCTTGTTTGGAAGACTAGGATGTCCATATACCTCCAAACCCTAGGCTTACATGTTTTCCTTGCGGCTACCAAGAAATGCTATCTTGGAAATCACATTCATATAGGGGCCAATGCACAAGCCCTAGAGGCCATTAGAAGCACTTTATCTAAAGATTATCTTTTACGTGTTTCTAACATTAATTCCGCCTTTACAGTGTGGAATTTGTTGACAACAACCACCACATCCAGGCTTCTATTGCCAAATCAACCGGAGAAATCTAGTGGAGAATCCGAACCATAACAATGCTACATGGTCCAAGGGAATGACTCCCTTGAGGTACATTCGGAACCCCACTTAGATAATAATGATGATACTAGTTCTTCATGTGATGATTATGATGCCCATGCTTTAAATGAAGAACTATCTATAGTTTGTGAAAAATTAATTGAAAAATATAAGATTTTTAAAAGAAAAGTCTAGAAATTGAAAAAGATAATAAGAGTTTGCATTCTAGACTTAACAATGTTTTGCAAGAGAAGGAAGAGGTTTCTAGTGAATGTGACTCACTTAGATCTCAACTTGATCTTGCCTTAAAAGAAAATAAAGTTTTAAAATCTAAAAATGATTGTGAAACTCTTTTGAAGAATAATGATGTTTTGTCTTCAAAAGTTGAATTTGTTTTAAAAGAAAATGATTCTTTGAAAAGAGAAATTAATTTTATTTCTAAAGAATTAGAAATTTGTTTAAATAAAAATAAATCTTTAAAAAATGATATTGTTTCCCATGTTTGCCATGCTAGGGTAGTTTCACCAAGATCACCCCTTGCATGCACTTCTTCTTCTAAGATTAATGATGATATTTGTTTGTTGAAGAAGAAAGTGGATTGTTTGGGCTCCACTTTGAGCCAATGTGTAGTGGGTCACACACGCTTGGAAACTTTGTTTCGAAAGAAACAAGTTTCATCTATTCATGCACACCCATCACGGCATACACATGCTCCTCACGGACACCATCACACAATGTATGCTCATGTGTATACATGTACATATTGTGGACGTAAGGGCCACCTTGCTAAATTTTGCTTTGATAGATTACATAATGTAAATTTAGCAAATAAGTTTGTTTGGGTTAGAGAAGGTACTAACCCCCATGGACCCAAAAGAGTATGGGTACCAAAGACCACCCCTCCTTTATTTGATGTAGGTGTGGGCTCTCACATGACGTGAGAGTAGAGGCACCTTGGAGTGAATGCGTTCCGTGCTTAAAGGAAATCAATTAGATGCATCACTTTCAAGGGAAGATTTGGTGGAGAAGGCCACCACGTTTTGGAGACTAGAGAGATGCCCTTATCGGTTTTGGTATAAATCTCTAACTCCTATTTATTATTTACATGCTTTTAATATTCATTATTTATAGCATGTTTCATTGTTTAGTGATTAGTATGAAAATGCCATGCTTATTAGACTTGTGATATACATGTTTAGTTATTTTGAGACACCCATGTTTAATATGGATAATTTCATTTGTGTTCTCTCCATTTGGTTGCTATTGCGTATATCATAGTTCTAATAACATGTGGATATTCATAGTAATCATGTTTAAGTTTATCATGTTGTTTTTTATCTTGTTTTTGATGCTTCATGTTTTGAATATATGTTTGAGTGTTAGTTTTCATTAAGACTAGGACTTATATTTGTACATATAGTGGGCCACAAATAAATCTTTATATATGTTTGAGCTTGAAAGCTTATTTGAACCCATTAGATGTGCTAGTATAGTCTAGTTTTGATGATTCATACATTTTAGACTTGTATTCATTTTTTTTAGATTTGTCTTATGAGTTTTCACTTCATGTATATGTGTATTATTGCCAAACTTTAAGATATACATGAATACCCCTTGAGTCATTTGTCTTTCATGCAAATATATATATAGACTCAATTTATGTTTAGGGATATGTATGTATACTATTGTGTTGACAATTCATACATATACCTTGAAATGAAATTTGTTTTGATGAAGATTTAGTTTTTCTTGATTTTGTGTTTAATTGTTTAACTTCATGTATATGTCTATCTTGTCCAAATTATTAGATATACATGAATATCCTTTTGAGCCACATGCCTTCATGCATATATCTTTATGGACTCGTTGTGTTTTGGATATGTATGTATGCTTTAATTTATATAAAACATACATATACCTTGAAGATTAAATAAGCTTTATGATTTTCATGATTTCTTGAAGATTAATTAAGTTTTATTAATTTTCATGTTTTCTTTTTTCAAGGAATTTTGAGCTTAATTGGAAATTTCATAATGTCATGTCACACATTACTTGTACACTCACATTTAGTGCTTGCTCATGTTTTGTTTTCATGAGTCATACTTATGCCTAATTGAATTTGAGTGTTGATTATCTTGTGGATTTCATGTTTTATGAAAATTATTTTAGTTTATTCCTTGCTTGGAGGATTTCGTACTAGTTTAAAAGATTTTCCATTTAACTAGTTACGGTATTCTTCATATGGTAGAGTTTTTCAAACTAAGCTTATTTTCAAATCTATTTTTGAAAACCCCTACCATCCATGGGAGGTTGGATGGGTGTCCATGCCTTGTATGTTTATATTGAAAATCATTTTTTAAACTTGTGCATGAGATGGGTGGATTAGGTTATGAGTTATACACTTGAACTTATTGTTATGTCAATTGGTATCATTGAACTCTTTAAATTGGTATCATTTTGATCTTTTTTGTATACTCATATGTTTATTGTGTATGTATATTTTCAATTGGTATCATCTATTAGTGATTGGTACTCATTCTATTTTTCATACACATATACGTTTTTATGCTAGAGCTTGAACTTCAACTTTATTTCAATTGATTTAGTTTTCAATTGATATCCTATTACAAGCCTATGCATAGTTTTTGTTGGTATTTCATAAAGGGGGAGAAAATTCGCTTTTCATATTTCAATTGGTACTTGTATTTCCACTCCCTTACTTTATGATAGAAAATAGTCATTTCAATTGTTTATATGGCTTAAAAAAATACTATCTTTTGATATCAAGATGTCTTGTGTTTTAAATTGGTATCCAAAAAAATTTAGTTTAAAGTAAAATACAAAGTTTTGATTTATATTGACTATATGCAAGGAGAGCTTAACATCTCTTCTACATATAGATTCATGTTGAGTTTTGTTTACTTTCAATTGGTATCAAGATGCTTCATTGACATATTTTCAATTGATATCCTAATTGATTGTCACCCCTTATTGACCTTGTTTTTGTTTTTAGACAAAAAGGGGGAGAACATTGTTTTATTGTTTTGATTGACAAAAGGGAGAGAAAGATTTTTACTCTCATTTATTGTTTTGATTGTTTACTCCTTTGTTGATGATTGACAAAAAGGGGGAGAATAATTTTGATTTATATATGCATACTTATATTTTTGCATATATTAAATTTTATTGGTGTTTTATTGGTATCTAGAGCATCTAGTGTTTTTGTTAATGCTTTATTAATTTAATTGGTAACTAGAGCTTCTAGAATATGTTTATGTGTTTTATGCATGTTGATGCATACATGTTTATGTACATTCATTGCATATATTATTATTTTTGTTTATGCATGAGTTAAGGGGGAGCTTCTTTGAAGCTTAACTTTAATCCATGCATATATAACTCCATGAGTTTTGTCATCATCAAAAAGGGGAGATTGTTGGCCCAAAGGCCTTCCACCCTAGTTTTGATGATGATTAACTCATGTAGTTATGTTTACTAATAATCTCGTGTTGTTTAAGTTTCAGATTATTAACCAAGATATAAGTTGATGATTAGCTTCAACAAGGAGTTTAGAAGCTTTTCATGATGATTTCAGGGCCAAAGCTTCAAGATCACACATTGCCTAGCCCTTGGATGGAGTTTTGGAGCAAGTCAACTTGAAGATGAAGATCATCAAGAAGACTTAGGTATCCATAGTTTAGTGTGTTTTAGATCCATATTGTAAAGCTTTGTATAGTTGATATGCTCAAGTGCACAACACACACAAGTTTTATGTTTGAATATTGGTTTTTCGGTTTTTAGTTTAACCGATATGAGTTTTCATGAATAGTTTGATCAAAACAAGTTTACATGATTTATATGTATAATAGATGTATTCTAGTTATACATACATGCTTAAATGACTTATACAAACTTATTTTGTCTATCCTATTCATGTAGGGGATGTTTGGATTTAAGGAATTGGGTGGAAGTGAGGAAGTGGGAAGTGTCTATTTCCATTTCCGCTGTTCATCCAAACACCGGAAAAGAAAAATGGAAAAAGATCTTTTCCTTTTTTCTTTTCTCTTTTACACAACCTTTTCCTCACTTTCAGTGTGCTACAGTTAATTTTGTGGTCATGTAAATCTCATTTGTAATAAGTTGTAGTACAAACAGTTAATTTTTTGCTTATATAAATCTCACTTGCATTCTAATTACAGTCCAATTTTTATTTTTCTTAATTAATTTTTATTTTAATATTATTTTGCGGTCAACTTTGTGGTCAACTTTTCCACTTTCACTTCCACATTACCATCCAAACACCGGAAAAGACATAACATTTTTCAAACCACACTTCCCAACAACATCCAAACACCAAAAAACTTACTAACCAATTCTCAAGTTCCAAAGGGAACTATTACCACTTCCTCACTTCTTCACTTCCTCACTTCCACCCTTAACCAAACAGGCCCGTATTGAAAAATCAAGTTTGGAAAAATACAAGTGTTGGTTTTGATAAAATTCGCAAGACTAAAAAATGAATTGATATGATTGATATATGTCTTGAAATTTTTATCACTTGTTTGAGTTTTAATATAAAATGTTAAAACAAGTTTTATGGGATTTTCAGAAAAGATAAAAGATTTTTATAAAATATTTTTTCCAGTTTTCTGACCCAGTTTTCAGTTCCAGGCTTCAATCAGTCGACTAAGTCAACTGACCTAGTCGACTTAGCTGAAGTCGGTCGACCGGGCCGGTCGACCGACGTGCACAAATTTGTGCACGTTTGGAGTCACTGGGACGGTCGACCGTCCGGGTCGACCGGGTCTGAGAGCTTTGCTCTCTGTTTGTTTGGGTCGACTGGGCCGGTCGACCGTGGTTGCCCAACGGTCACATTTCTGACCGTTGGCGGTCGATCGGGCCGGTCGACCGTCAGCCTGTCAGGCTGCCACATCAGCCTAACGGCTAGTTTTGTATTGGGGCTATATATACCCCATTTGTTTGAGGTTTTCTCTAAGATTTTTAGAGCTAAAAATTCCTGACTTTTTCAGTGTTTTAAACAAGTTTTGAAAAGAGTTTTTGGGGCAAAAAGATTTCATCTTATTTGTTTTAGTTTTTGGAAAAATCAAAGAAAAGAGTATTTTGGGAGATTTGTCTTGATTTTCATTCTATATCTTTTGCAAGAATTTTCCCAAGTGTTTTTCTTTGTTGCTTGTTTTCCAAAACACATAGTTTTCACACTTGAGCTATATCTCCTATCCTAATCTATTAGGATCTTGTTTTTGTGGAAAAAGAAAAGAGAAAAGAAAGAGAGATTGAGTTTGTGGTCTTTGGAACCACTTGTTGTACACCCTTATTCCTTGTGTATCCCTCTTCGGTAGATGTGATCGGGTGATTGGTTTGCTCCCTCTAGTGAGAGGTGGAGTGTTGGTTTGTAAACCCTCTTCGGTAGAGGTGGTTGTTGTTGTATCGGCTACGGGCCTACCCCTCGGTTGTGAGGTGGTTATTTGAGAGAGGAGTTCGGTACTCCCTTGTTGTAAAAATCTTTCTCGGTGAAGGTTCCCTCGGTGGGAGTCCTCGGTGGACGTTGATAGTGGATTGGAAATCCTACACGGTGGTGTAGGCGGGGATGTAGAGCTGGGTGCTCGAACCTCGAAACAAATATTGTTGTTAGCGTTTGATCCACTTGTCTCTCTAACTCTCTCTCTTTACATTTGTGTTGTGCATAGCATCATTCTTATTGTCATATCATTCATATCTATTTGCTTGTGTGGTACCTTGCATAATTCATATTGATATATCATCTTATATGCTTGGTTGTTTGTGTGTGCCTCACTTGTACCTAATCAACAAGAGCTTCACATAGCACCTCAACCCATTCAAGGGGAATCAAGAGGAGTTAGTCCAGAGCCCTTCACGGGGACTTCGCTACACTTGTTGATTGTATTAAGTGTGTTGCAAAATTTGCATTAGCTTCCGCATTTAGCGCACTTAGTTTTGTATTTAGCTCTAGATTAGCAATAACACCTATTCACCCTCCCTCTAGGTGTTCCTTCACTGTATCGAGGTACTGTGACATTGGAGTACTGTATCGAAATACTGTAGCACCGTACTGTAGAGAGTTTTTGGTGGGGATTTTATAAAGAATTAGAAGAAAGATTTTTCTAATTTTTTTTTGTGAAATAGAAAATAGAACTTGAGATTAGAGATCGAGAAAAGAATTGGAACCATAGAGAATTGAGATCATAGAAACTATAGTTTTGAGAAGGAAAAAGAGATGAGAAAAAAATGATAGGCTAGCTAGAGTTTCACACTCTAAATTAAGATTTCTCTAGCGCTTCCCACCAAAGAGAGAAATTTGGAGATTGATCACAGTTCATACAAATTTGAGGAAAAACTTTCATATCTTCATTGCATTGCATATTGTTTGATACAAGAGGTCTTTTATAGACTTGTTCAAAATTGAATACAACTCAAACTAAAACTCCTAATCAAAATAGAGTTACAATTTCAAATTTTAGAAATTAAACTCTTGATAAAAATACAACTCTACTCTAAAATAAAGAAACCCAAAATAAAAAAACAAAATAAATAGAGTTCTACTACTGCTGGGAAACTTAAACGAGGCGTATTCTTCACTGGTGAAACACGTGCCATACACGTGGCTTGATGTCCGCATCATAGGGTCTCTCCTTGTTATATTACTCTGTATTGGTATATGCTTACAATCTTTTGAATTTACAAATCATAGTATCTAAAGATACATGCTACAGGAAAAGCCAACAGTAGGAAGAGTATCTCTTTTTAAATTTCAACGAACTAAATTTGGTAACTCCCTAGAAAGATATATATTTTAGTTATGACAGGGCTCCTTTTTTTACATAGCTCCCAAGAAAGATATATGTTTAATCAATGATGAGGCTCTATTTTATACGCAATATTGTCTATAATTTGGGTGAAATCTATGTAACATGGATACTTCTACCATAAAGCCATACTCATATCTGGCACTCCCACACTTTTTGGACATTTTCTAAATATGTCGTTGATTATGCACAATATTTTATAATTTAGGATACTTGTTAGACACTTCTTTGACACATGTTCTACGTTTCTCAAGCACTTTTTTTCATTACATGGTTGAGATATTTATTTAGCTTCATGTATATATCAAAGACTATAGTGGAAAAATATGTCAAACATTTTGTTGTATGAAGCTATAATAAGTTTTGATATCTTTCAATGTAAAAAGTGTAATTCATTGATAGAAAGTTGAAGAGCCAAGGCCATTACTTTTGCAAAGTTATAAGATATCTTATCATTGAATGTCATTATATTATTAGATGTCCAGACTTTGGATGCACATACATGTTTATTTATGCACTTTCTCTTATCATTTCTACATAGTCATAATATTCTTATGGCATGTTACTGTGCCCCATGTCCTACTATTTAAGGAATTGCCGCGTCGCGTGTTGTACCCGTCACTCGTGTCTCATGTCCAGTCTGTGCTTCTTAGGGCAGAATATTGTAGCACAGACTATTGTTAGTTACAAGATATATTAAAAGGAAAGAAGAGTTCAATTCTACCAGATGCACTCTTCACAATGCAAAGAGAAAGCACTCACAGAAAGACAATCAACTAGATGACCACTTGATTTCTTCTCATTGACTGAACAAATAATTCAACCAAGGCACCAGGTGAGAAGATTGCTGGTGGGAAATTTCTTGCTTGTCATTTCAAACATAGATAAATGCCACCATAAGACCACATCTACGTAATATAGTCATATACCAGAACCAATTGATACATATCAAATAGCATGTACCTGTCACTCCTTGACTAAATGACATTTAAGAAGAGGTGAAAGTCATTGTTAATGAATTCGAACACAGCATTCATTGAATATGAAACATAGACCTTAAAAGTTTTCCAACATACAAATGCTTATTCAATGTCAAAGAAGGCATTATAAGACATGCAGGTCAAAATGTCAGAAATAGATTAATGTGAGGAGACCCTAGTAGGACAACGTAGATGTATTTGTGGAAATTCCACCAGGTCCATGCCTGCAACAACCAGCTGGATACTTTTCAAAGTAAAGAACTAAAGCTTATCCAACTCTTGTTCTTTTTCATCAAATGTAAATGCTTCTTTCAGTCCAGAGTACTAATTTTCTAGTTCTTGGTCCTTACACATGCAAATCAAATGACTTGGCCAAAAAAATTATGAAAGCTGAAACTTGTTATTTCCTGATGTGCTCACAGTTAGAAATTTGGACAAAGCACATATATACTGGTGTATTTTTGAATAAGGATACTGTGTAGCCTTTTGTCTTAGTACAATGAAACATGTTGAATTAGAAGTAGAAGTGTTGTTTTCAGAACTTTGTGTCAACAGGCTCCCATTCCAATAGGCTTAAGAAACTGATTTGGTTACATCTCTCCGAGTGCAGGAAATTTTCTTCGAATGGCTCCTGCGGCTTTAGCTGTCAAATGATACATAGTCGCCTTAGTTTTGGACAACTTGTTTGTTGTTCAATACTTGTTTTTGTCAGGTCTCCTCTAAAACTTCCGTTTTATTCTTTTGGCTGGTGAGTGGATTCTTAATGGACCACATTGTTTGTCTTCCCAATTGCTCAATGAAATGATTGTGCTTGATCTTCAAGTTATAACTACCAAAAACTTTCCTGGTTCTGGGCTGAATAATAAATCTATAAACTAGTAAGGTTGCTTATTATCACGTTTTACATTATTTTTTTCTCAAGGCTTTCGAATGAATAAGGTAGATTACTTCTATCCTTTTCCCCACTGGGGAGAAAACTCATATAAATACATTAGTTGCATTCCTGGAATCTGTGACCATTGCATCACAGTGGAAGCGCTGCACCAACTGTCCTGTTTCTCTTCACTATTATTGAATATGGTTAGCAATGTAATATTGATTTTATAGCTTCATGAGAGATAATTGCAGAAGGTTCCAATACTTAATGAGTCGCTGCATGATAGTAGCCAACTGTTTCTAATACCTAGCAGCAATCGAAATGAATAATTACAAGAAGCATTAGGTATCAATCTGAAATCTACAAGGAAGAACTAAACAAAAAGTGAAAATAGAACCGAATCTTAATGTATTCAAATACATATCTTCTATCTGAGATGTGTAACAATGATTCTGTTTTTTTCTAATACCTGTTCTATTTTGTTTTGACTTTCCTTCTTTGCCATATTCTTGTTGTTGTCCATTGTTTCCATATTGCTTTATATTCTTTAAAATAAACTAGACAGCAGCATAGTATCTTTCTTTGCTATGTTAGTCATATTGGTATATATTCACAATCATTTCAAATGCACAACTCATAATATCTAATATATCAGGAAAAGTCAACAATACGAACAATACTTCTTATTTAATTCAATAATCTAAGGAAGATTGATACTCACAAGAAAGATATATTTTAATTCATTGCATAACTCCCAAGAAAGATGTATGTTCAATTGATGATGAGGCTCTTTTTTGTAGGCAGTCCTGTTTATAGTTCAGGCAGAGCCCGCACCATATGCCTAACAATATATTCTCAAGTTTTCACTTATTTTAACACAGACTGTTATCAAACACAGGACATATTAAGAGGAAAGAGGAAGCCAATTTTACCAGATGCATTCTCTGTCATACAAAGAGCAAGCACTGGTAGCAACAAAATCTGCAAGATGGCCACTCAATATCTTCTTGTCAACCGAACTAACGATTCAACCAGGGAACGAGGTAAGTAGACTGGTCGTGAGAAATTTTTTGCTTGTCAGTTAAAACATAGATAAATGACACCATATGACTGCATCTACATAATATAGTTGTAGACCAGAACCAATAGAAACTGATCAAATCGCATGTACCTGTCACTCCAGACTAAATGGCGTTTACTTATGTAGAAGAGGAGGTGAAAGTCGTATGTTAATGATATCAAATGCAGAGCATTAGTTGATTTTGGAGCAGGGACCTTAAAATTTCCAACTTATCAAATGCTTATGCTTTGTCAAAAAACGGGGGAGGGTATCATTAGAAGATATGTGAGTCAAATGTTAGAAATAGATTAATATCAGGAGACTCCAGTTGGAAAATGTAGGTGTGCTGGTGAAAATTCTACCAGGTCAATGCCTGCAATAATCAGCTGATTAATTTTCAAAGTCAAGCTTATTGGGCTTTTTTTTCCTTTTTTCAACAAATGTAAATGCTTCTTTCAGTGCAGAGTACAGATTCTCTAGCCCTTGCTCCTTACAAACGAGTCAAATGATTTGGCCATATAAAATCATGAAAGTTGAAGCTTGTTTTCTTATGTGTTCCCAATTAGAAATTAGGACGAAGGACATATATACTGGTGTATCCTTGGATGTAGATACCATGTAGCTTTGTTGCTTAGTACCATTAAACACGTTGACCCAGAAGTAGAAGCGTGAACCATTTTTTCATAAACTGGTGCCAACTGGATCCCTTTAGCAATAGGATTTAAGAAATTGATTTGGTTAAATCTTTTCAAGTGCTTGAGATTTTTCTTCCGACGACTTCTGCAACTTTTGCTGTCAAATGAGACATGAGGCCTGTTTGGCTGCTGAAGTGATCGTAAGTCGTAAGTGATAAACTCTTTTATAATTGTAAGTGAGTTTTATGCAAGTAACTTTTATGGTATTTAGTTTATAATATGAATATGTAAGTGGGAAAGTATATTGTGTTTTACGGTATTTGGTAAATAAAAATATAAATATTAAAAAAATGTAAATATTAAAATACTAAAATATTAATATTATAAAATAATAAAAAATTTAGATTACTAAAATATTAATAGTAATCTATTATTAATTGTTAAAATATTGTAATCTAATATTAAATATTATTAAATTCAATAATTAAAAAATATTAGATTTCAAATTTGAAAAATAATTTAATAATAAAAAATATTAATTTCATATTAAATATTACTAATCTAGTAATAAAAAGATTTTAATAAAAATTATTAGAATAATTAATCAAAAAATTTAATTTAACAAGTAAAATTAATCAATAATTAAATTTTTTTCATAATTTAAAAATATTAATCTAATATTAAAAAATATTAATCTAATTAACTGTCTGCAATACAGATTTTCATGACCACAAAATTAACTGTTTGTGCTGCAAGTGAGTTATAAGTTGGATTTACATGACCACAAATTAACTATTTAGGCTGCAAGTGGGCTTCAAGTGCATTTTACGACTTACGACCCCAAACAAACACCGTAAGTGATTTTAGTGCAATTGCATTTTACGACTTACGACTCCAAACAAATATCGTAAGTGATTTTGGTGCAATTCTATTTTACCATTTATGGGCCAATTATGGGAAACAAACACACCCACACCCATAGTTGCATTCTTAGTTTTGGACAATTTGTTTGTTGTTCAATATTTGTTTTCGTCAGGTCTCCTTTAAGATTTGCACATTATTCTTTTGGCCTGTGTGTATTCCTAATAGACCACATTGTTTGTCTTCCCAACTTCTTAATGAAATGACTCTGCCCGATCTTCAAGGTACACTGACCAACATACTTTCCTAGTTCTGGGCTGCAATAATAAAATCGGTAGAATTAGTGAAATTGCTTATTATGGCATTATATATTTTTTTTATTGCAGCTAGCAATTGAACTTCCACTCTCAAGGCTTCAGAGGAATTAAGCTAGATTACTTCTATCCTCTTCTCCATAGGGTAGAAATTTCATATAAATGCATTAGTTGCATTCCCTGAATCGGTACCATACCCGGCTCAAGTAGAGGCACTCCACCAACTGCTTCAGCTTCATCTTCTGTTTCTTTAACATGGTTAGCAAATATGATACTGATTTCGTAGGTTAATGAGAGGTATTTGCATAAGGCTTCCAATGCCTACTGAGTGACTCTCTGCCAGCAGATAACTGATAACAGTCGAGGTGAAAAATCAAACATCATTTCTTTTCATTCAGCCTAGATCTAACAGCCGGGCATTGGGATTACCGTTGATACCAATCTGCATCCCTGTTAAAGTTTCTAACGTTTGTCAATTTAGCTGTCATTGGGTCTGACCTTGATGTGATTGCTTCTTTTGCATTTTGATCTTTGGGTCTTCACCGATTTAAGAAATGATGGTGGCAACATCGTGCTTCCGTTAATTTGGTATGGTGGACTAACTGATTGTTATTTGAGGAAATATGTTAGAATCTTGGGATGAGACTCATGTAGAGGACGGAGGGGGTGTTTTTTTGGAGGAGAAGAGAGAAGACAGCAGGTCTTTGTCAATGTAGAGGGTCTTGGTGGGGGTTAAGAGGATTGCATCGGTCTCCTCCATCCACACAACCTACCAGTAATTCATCATGATTTGCATCATTATCAACGTAGTCAAAGAGGGTTAGGCTACCGAATGAGGTAGATTGATAGACCTTGGTGATTTGACTATCAATCGACCAGGCAGCTTAAGGGGTTAGGGCCGGCCTCAGTTTGAAGCGAGATGTCTTTTTTATCCAGTTTATTCTGCATTCCTTGCCATGAGCGGTGGGTTGAGATCTTGACCACAAGCAGGATGGAGGGTGATGATCACTGGTAAACTTTTGTTTTAACGTAAAAATACAAATTCAGGTATTGAGTGTTTAGAGTACATGTGAAAGTTTTGACAATTGTTTGGATTCTTTTTGTGAAAATGATGTGGCTTTTGCCTCAATGTTCATCTTGGCATATAAATTGTGTAATCAATAAACGGTAAAGAGCATAGTGGACCATAACTCTTTTCTTTGAAAAAGTTTGGCTTGTGTCTTTCATGAGAATTGTTTGATGTCATCTTAAAAAAGTTTTAAATATGCACAATTCTTGCGTGGGCCTCTTAATGCCTCATTTCTCCACGTTTTTGTATATTTTATGTATTGAGTGGATGCTGCAAATAGCCTACTTGATGTGACTTACTTACAATCTGTTCATGTATGGAGTTGCTTTTAGATAAATTAAAAGGTTAGGTAAAATGTTTTCTTGAAGTCAAAATGATTGGCCTCCTCTTAGTATAATGAAATCAAGGTGATTACAATATTTGATTGGTGGCATGATTCACTTGCTTCGATTAATCTTATGCTTTGTTGTATGGTGGACCATCCAAATAGATTGTATGCTACTTTATAATGAGCAAGTTTTGAATATCTCAAAATAAAACTAAAATGTCAACTCGTTTATGTATGCCTTAATGATATATTAGAGTGCCTTAATGATATATTAGAGTGTCTATCACATTAGTTAAATCTTCAATTCTTTTTCTAGACTATTTGTTTTCGTGTCTAAGGTGTTAGCCCTATTGTATTCTTAATTTGATGATGACCACTCATTAAGTTGCTTATGCACTAACAACTCCTATTCTAGTCTTTTTGCGTTTTGGTTTAGGTTAAAACACTTGTGATAGAGTTTGGATGTGTTAAAACAATTGGCGCTCCGATACCAATTTTTGCCCGATGAAATCGGTATGTTATGATACCAATTGTTACTCTCGGGATCGACGTTTGAAGAACTTGACAATATGATAATACTTGCAAAAAGAAAACTGTTATAAAGCAAACTAGCAATATCTAGATTATAGTAATAACAATAATACGAGGATTTAACGTAGTTCGGTCCAAACTTGACCTACGTCCACGGGGAGAGAACTTGAGAGAGCTTTATTAATAAACTTGATACAAAGAGATCTAACATTTATCTTGATCCTATAAGAATGTTCATCTTCTCCTTGAATTTAAGTTTAAATTATAAGAGTATACCTTCTCTTTATACACATTCATCTTACTCTTCTCTTTCTTGGCTTCCTTGGTGTTCTTCACCTTTTCTTCACATTTTACAATACTGGGTTACAATGTTTATTTATAAGATTTTATAATAGAACTCCTATCCGGATTAGGAGATGATCTTGACCTTTGATACTTGAAGAATCTTGATCAATCCTATTAGAAGTTGATCTCCTTAATCTAGAAAAATTTTAAACCTTTCAATCTTTAAAAACAAACCTTCATTGAATAGAATCTGAATCCTATGTATACTCTTCTAGGAAAAAAACACCTGCACGCACCTGAAAAGAAAACTGCTCACACTTCAAAATGCTGATTAGTCGACTTATCATGCAGATTAGTTGACTACTTCCATTAGTCGACTTATAATTCTTATTAATCGACTACTGTATAATCAATCTTTCTCTGTATCTGCCTAGTCGAATGTATGTATTTGTCGACTTATACTTCTTATAAGTCAACTAGACTGTTCCACCTTGATCTGTTTCTCCTGTTTTAAGCCATTGTCTTCTTCAATCGGGATGGATCTTCTTGGACCATCATCTCCTCTTAAAACAGGACAAAATCCTACCAATCTCTGTCTTGACTTGCTTTTCAAACCTTTAACAAAATACCTTGAGATTTTGGATTACTATCTTGATTCTTTTCTTAATTGTAACTGTATTGTGAAGCCTTTAACTCTTACTCCTTCTCCTGAGGGCCTTTGGCTGATTTACCGCCATGACTTAGGCCATCTCGAGCCTTACCCGAATGCACCATTTCTCCTTTCTATAACATTTTGACTTGGTTCACATCCCATTGCAGTCTTCCTTGAAGGTCTACCTCGCAATGAGCTCCCTTCCAAACTTATCCCTAAAACTCCATCTCAAACTGTCCTTCAACTTGTATAATCTCCTACACTTCTCTTCTTTCAGAATTACCCTGTCTTCTTGGCTAACTGTGATAACGTCTTCTTGCACTTGGATCTGGCATCCTTCTTCACCGAGCACCCTTATAGATATTAGATTGTATCGTGCCTCCAAGACATACCGGATCGCCTTCAGAGTATGCACTTCCATCTCTTTCTGTAACCTTGACTGTCCCAGTGCTGATGACCTTGCAAGCCGAGCCATCTACCATTATGATAGCCTCTTTCTCTTTTTCAATTAAGGAGTTATTGGACATCTCTTTTTGAGAACATACATGAACCGTATTACTCGAATCAAATATCTAACCGTTATCTTGAGAAGTATTATCTTCAATATAAGATGTCATTAATACTTCGGTGTCCGATATATTATTTGCTTTGTTTGCTTTCGCGACTTGCCCCTTCTTCTTCAGCTATATTTGCCGATGCTTACAGTCATTCTTCCAATGATCTTTCTTGTGACAAAAGTGACGCCTTTGACGAGCCTGGGCCTTTTTTCCTTCTCTTCCTTTCCTTCCCGTGACCACCAAACTGGATTATTCCTGCTCTTCTTGAATTGACCTTTTTCTAATCTCATTAGATAAGAGAGTTGGCGTGACCTCCTCTAAGATGAGAGTTTTTTTACCGGAGAGTGTGGTGGTGACGATATGATCGTATGACTGTGGAAGCGAACTAGAAATATCAACGTCTTGTCCTCCTCGTCGATCTTTACATCAACATCTAGAAGCTCGCTGATGACCTTATTGAAGAAGTTTAAATGCTCCAACAACGCTGTTCCTTCCTTCATGTGTAGCCCATATATAATTGTTTCTTGAGATACAACTTGTTAGAGAGGCTTTTTATCATATACGTCTCTAACCTTGACCACAATCCCGTAGCCGTTTCTTCATCCATCATGTTATACGTAAGCTCATTTTTAAGACATATTTGGATCATACTTGCCACATTTAGATCCATCCCCTCTCAATCCTTATCTGACGTACCTGCAGGTTTTGCAGACTTTTTCTGCATGTCTTGTGAAGACCTTGTTGTATCAACAACACCTTCACTATCTTTTATTATAAATCGAAGTTTTCTTTATCATTGAACTTCTCGATCTCGAACTTTGTCATAAATTTTTATCTTTGACATATCACTCTTCATCAACTTTTAGCTCTGATACCATTTGTTGGAACAATTAGCTCTCTGATACCAATTGTTGCATGATAAAATGGTATGTTATGATACCAATTGTTACTCTCGGGATCGACATTTGCGAAACTTGACAATATGATAATACTTGCAAAAAAACTGTTATAAAGCAAATTAGTAATACATAAACAAAAGAGTAATAACAGGATTTAACGTGGTTCGGCCCAAACTTGGCCTACACAGGGAGAGAACTTGAGAGCTTTATTAATAAACTTGATACAAAAAAATCTAATATTCTTCTTGATCACATAAGAGTATTCATCTTCTCTTGAATTTAAACCTATATCACAAGAGTATACCTTCTCTCTATACACCTTAATCTTTCTCCTCTCTTGACTTGGTGTTCTTCACCTTTTTTTCACACTTTACAAATGCTGGGTTACAACTTTTATTTATAAGATTTTACAATGCAACTCCTATTTGAATTATGAGATAATCTTGGCTGTTGAATGCTTGAAAAATCTTGGCCCATCCTATTAGGAGTTGTTCTCCTTGATCTAGAAGAATTCTAGACCTTTTAATCTTTAGAAATAAACCTTCATTTTATAGAATCTGAATTCTACTCGTACTCCTCTAGGAAAGAAAACCTGCACGCCCCTGAAAAGAAAACTGCTCACGCTTCAGAACGCTAATTAGTCGACTTATCATGTAGATTAGTCGGCTACTCCTTCCATTAGTCGACTTATAATTTTTATCAGTCGACTACTGTATAACCAATTCTTCTCTGTATCTACTCAATCGACTGTTGGTCTGTGCATTAGTCGACAACTTATACTTCTTATAAGTTGACTAGACTGCTCCACCTTGATCTATTTCTTTTGTTTCAAGCCATCGTCTTCTCCAATCAAGTTGGATCTTCTTGGACCATCATCTGCTCTTGAAAATAATGCAAAATCCTAATAAGATGGACCAGAGCTCATATTACAAAATCATAAAAGCGGTGATGATAGAGATCTAGCTCAAGCTACTCAATTTATCAAGTCAAATCTATTAGAGCTAGAGAGATGGCCAAAGATGGCTATATCTATTTAAGGATATTATGTAAGGTAAGAAAAATTAAGACAAAAATTTAATTTGAACACTAGATTTCATATCATACTTGTGTATATATGTTTCAATTTGATTTCAAATATGATTTCCTCAAAGTTTTATTGATATGCCCAATAACTTTTAAATTGTATTTAAAATATGTATAGGCATATATATATTGAATTTATTCTTATTGAAATTTATACAAATGATTTTATATTTTTACAAAGACATTTAAATCAAATTTTGTGAGTTTGGGGTTATTTGAAATGAATAACAGCAGATAAGTGACAATAAATTGACCACCAGCACCTTGCGGCTGATCCGAAGTTGCCTGAGTGGTTTGAGATCTACATGGATCGACCATCACTCCTTCCGCCACTTAGTTCGCTAGAGCTCAGTGCTCTCTGGACAGGATCAGATCAATTGTCATTTCGTCCGCTGATGCCAGAGCACCACCCCAACTCTCGAGTAGGGCTCAGATCGACTGTCATGTCAACCGCCCAACACTCAAGTCTAGTTTTTGACTTTATCAAATCAATCGCCGGTTGATCCCGTTTTTCACAAATTTTGAAAAAAATGAACTTTTGAAAATATCTTTCTATTTTTATTTGATATCAGTACAAATCAAATCAATGGTACAAAAGTATTTGATCATTAATATTTTCACTTTACTAATGGATTGACCACTGGATCGTCAGTTCTCTAAGATTTTAAATCTAAACTTGCATCTTTATATCCATTCATCTAGATTTAAAGTGACTAGCTAAATATTGTTCTTATTTCTTTTTATCATTAGAGTTTCAAGGTTGTAATTTTTATTTGATTCTTGTGCTCTATTGGTTCTCATCTTGTTAGAGAAGAAACTCATGTTGAGGAATCTTGTTGAAAGAAAATTCAAATGGGTTGGTGCAAGGTCTAGGTTTCTACTCATAAAGAAAGTCGGTAAGATCTATGCTTCTACGCGCAAAGAAATCAAGTGCAAGTTCTATGTTTCTGCCTGTAAAAAAGTCGGCAAAGTCTATACTTCTACCCGCAAAGGAAGAAAGTGCAAGTTCTAGGTTTCTGCCTGTAAAAAAGTCGGCAAAGTCTATACTTTTCTATCCGGAAACGAAGTCGGTTGTAAAAGTTTATACTTCTTCCGGGAAAGGAGTAACCAATTGAAAATTGGGTTGTAATCCTAGAGAAAAGGCCTATACGTAGTGGAGATGGCCAGTTGGTAGCTAAACCACTATAAACCGCGTATCGACTTCTATTGATGTGTCTCTCTTACTCTCTATGTCTCTCTTTTACTTACTTTATTGCTATTGCATTGCTATTGCTTTACTTCTTGTTATACTTATATTGTTTCATCCAATCAAAATTGGGTATTAATTGTTTAAATTGATTGCAAACTCTATTCACCCCCTCTAAAGTCGCCACATTGATTTTCATAAGAATGCATATGTTATGATGAGCAAGCACGGAGTTTCCATCGTTAGAAACTGTAGCCATTTGTTTATTTTATTTATTCGATGATACAATATGCACGCCGTTATTTTCTTGCTTTCTTATTGAATATGCATTTTAAGATAGCAAAGTTCTTGCTTGCATTTCTACTTTGTTGTCATACAATATTCGAGACCTTAATGATGTATTTCCGCATTCAACTTCTTATTAATTGCCTCAATTATGCGTGGATTCTTCTACGAACTCTTAGACTCACAGATCATGACCGTGTTTGAGCTTAAATGTACAGTAGTCAGTCTGATCAAGAAACAATTATCTGAGACTAATTGTATGCATCAGACGAAATGTTTACTGAATTCCTCTGCAGGACTTGGGGGAGTTGATCTCTAGCCACAGGCAAGTCAGTGGATGATGAGGTGGACTATGGTGCGTATACCGGCTGCAGGGACCCCACATTATCACTGACATAGGAGCCGACACGGTGTGGGACTCAACCGTCGATGTAGCACTCGAATGGAGCCGACACACAGCATGGTTCAAAACTTGAAGTTGCAGTGTACCATAATATAACTATAGCAGGAGAGAGGACCAAAACAGAAGTGCTTTCTTTTCTTCATGGCTGTTTGTGTGCTCCTAAAAGGTTAGTATCGTGCTGCTGCTGCTACTAAACATGACAAAAGTCACAGAATTTCGGCTAAAAAAATTGTGACAAGGTATGGTTCTTTGCGAGTGGCATGAGTTTCATATTTCTGATAAATTTTTATGCTACTTTCTCTAAATTTGACAAATGTGGGTTCATTTATGTTGATGGAGTAGCTAATTGGCTCAGAATCTGTGTTATTCACAGCTCCATTGCCTATCATCACACGAGATTCACACTATTTGTGATGTGAAAATGGTGTTACATAGCTTTTTTAAGCTTTTGGCCTCTCAACTCGATCAAATCTTCACCATGAGTCATCCCATGACGCTCCCTTTAGCCATCGAAATGTCAGTACCCTATCCCTCTTATATTCTGTGGTAGTTTAGTTAAACTTCTAAAATTTCGACAGAAATCGTGATTCTAAATTTGTTTGGACACTTGCCCTTCTATGCAGTATGGGATTAAACCCATCTTGAAACTATGAGCTAAACACTTGTTAGATGTGAGAAAATCTAAACATATGAGGTTAGATTCAGAACCAAATGAAAAACATTTATGGAGTATGATAGCTTATGTCCATGAATGCCACCTGAGTAACTAAAATGCAGACTTATTGGAGATAGACTAAAGTTTGTATTTAGCCTTGTGATTTTGTTGTGTGCAGAGCACCTGAAATCAGTAGATTTTAATCTGTTTGGGTGAGTTAGAATTGACAAAACAAATTTGTTCCCAAGATCTCCATCACATGGAGGATCTCTTTTGAGGTAGCACAATAAGCCTGTCAACTTTCTCTACTTCCTCGCTAGGATATGATATTTATGTGTTAGCTTATAATAAAATGGAAAATAAGTATTTTAATGACTCTCTCATAACTAAGACCTGACTTGCTAAGTAAAAGAGCGAGTTGTGGAAAGTCTTAGGTTTAAGTTCTAGTTACGGTCTATATTTTCATATGTTTATTTCTTCAATAAATATGCATTTAATCTTTAAAAATTATATGCTAATCTTGACTTTAGTTACATTTCTTTCGTCGTAACTCAAGTATAAAATATTTCTTTCTCATAACTAAATAAATTAAGTTATTTATTGCACACATGATTCAATATTTTTTATAGGAAACACAAGGCTGTGTATGAAATCCATGCATAAGATATCAAGAAATCAAGAAGTGAAGAAAGAAAAGAAAATGACTCGTGGATCACGACATACCAACGGTACGTCGTTCTTTTGAAAATTATTGGAGTTAGTAAAAAAAAATTATTTAGTTGCAAGGTCATTATTATTATGATATTGGAGTCTTGATTTGGTTTAGAGATTGTCATTAACATGACATGAGCCACACATGGGTTTTGCTAAACTAGTTAAATAATTACATATTTTATAGTTAAGCATGTGGCCTTATCTGATGCCAACATATTCTGTCAATTTTTTATTTTTTAGTTCTGTTTATAATTTTGCATGTTAATATTCATTGGTAACTATGGCTGATGGCTTTGAAGAAGCAACTGAAAAGTTTCTTCCTAGGGAAAAAAGAAAGAAAGAAAGAAAGAAAATCATATCTAAAAACTCTATACACTTGCTCAAAATTCCACAGTAAAAGGTGATAATATTTTCAATCATTTTACTGTGCCTTTAAATCTTTAATTGAAAGCCAAAATAAATAACCTTGGAGGGGAAACAGTATCTTGGAAATAAAGCAATATCTTTCCTAATTTGCTCCATCTGCTTGAAAAAGCATTAAAAAGTAATATTTTTCTTATTTAATTTTTATCGTCCTTTTCTTTTGTGTATCGCCATTGGAACCCCAGTTTTATTACTACAGAAAATTTTGAACAATTTGCTTTGAAATTTGACATTTTAGTTGTAGTGTATTAGTAGAAAATTCATGTTAATCTTGTAAAAGAAAAAATAATGAAAATAATCCCAATCTTTCTTTCTCGAGTTTTTTTTCCTTTTCTTTTGAATATCAAGAGTGAGTCCCTCTCACACAGGGCAAAGGGTTTACTGAAATTTAAGCAACTGGTCTCTACTTTTTACGCCAATATTAAAAAAAAGAAATTCTCTCGTAACGTTAGTGACATATTTTGAACTTACGACCTCCTAGTCCTTCAAATCCCTCAGTGCTTACGCCTCTTCGCGATGTGACGTTTTTCGCTTTGGGCCAAACAATCAGATAGCGACACGTTGAAAATCTATGCTCTACCCAGCTCAAGTAGCCCCCATTAACCAAAGTGTTCTAACCTCTACCTAAAGACCAATACTATAAGTTGACACTTGACATAATCAAATATTGACATACTTACATACATACGGTTGTTTCTCCTGCTCCTGCTCCTTTCTTTGACTCTCATTATCAACACATGGGGAAGAGAAAAAAGGATGAGATATTCAAAGGTGAGTGTGAACACTCATCGCCTACAAATATTCTCAATATATTCTCTCTGAAGAGTCCAAACGATGCTTCTTTCCTCATTCATCTCTTTAGCTTTTCCCTCAAGTGGTGAATCCAACATTGTTCACGTTACTTTGAAACTATAAATACAATAATATATGCCATCGCTTCTATCATTGTGTGAGAGAGAATAACTCTGTTTTTGCTCTATCCCACATTTTGCTGGCTGTTTGACAGTGTCAACGTCACCCATATCTGAAAGAAATTTTGTTTGTATCGATGAGGGTGATTCTAAACTTGTACCCAAACAAAATTTGAAATCATTCAAGAGATTTCATAAAAGCCAAAATGCCTTTATTGATGAATTTTTTTTTTTTTTTTTAAAATTTTCAAGTGATGAATTTGTCCGACAAGCGTCCTGTGTGTTTTCAAGTGTACTGGTTAGCTTTCTTAAATTACAATAAACATGTGAATGATTAATCAGTTTGCATGTTTCAAAAAAAAAAAAAAAACAGTTTGCAAATAATAATAGACAATTAATTTGATGAATAAGAAAAAACTATCATCGTTTGCATATTAACTTAAAGAGAGAAAAGAACCCCTTGGTAAATAGAGAAAACTTCTCTTATTTATGTCTCATTCTTATTGTATGCTGGAATGTTTTCTCCACCACATTATTAATGGAACGCCAGAGGATTTACATCCACGGTTTATTTCAAGGTTTTAAATATCGGATATCGGGATCGTATCGGATGTGGGTTTTTCATATTGGATATTGGATATCGGGAGAGATATCGGGGATACACGCGCGTATTGGCGCTCATATCAGACATTATATATAATGAAATATTGATAACTAAAAATTAGTTCAGTGTCATAGATATTATTTAACTAATAAAATGATGTAATATGCATGCAAAGACAATAAAAAATAATGTACATTTGCACGCAGTCGTGCAATAAATAAGTTATTTCATATCGGGCAATATTCCGGGTGATTTATTGCCCGATATTTTAAATATCGTCGTTTTTTCCCGCAAATGATATGGCGAATGATTTTCCTATATCGTATCAGCCGCAGGCAAAAAGAGAGATATTGGCCGATATCTCGGCCAACTTGGCCGATATTTAAACAGGAGTTTATCTTAAAAGAAGTAGATTTTTTTAAAATTTACTGTAGCTATGCAGGCTATGAACATTGGTCACAAATAAATCTTTACAAGGTTCAAGAAGTTTCCTTGTGCTGCAAAGAGATTTTTGGTTGGATGAAAATCGAGTGGGTCTATTAGATTTCTATCAGAATTTATTTTCCTGTTAGCATTTGTTGTGCTTCTCTATTCTATGTTGTAACAAACCGAAAATATCTCACTTAATTTATAAGAGGGGAGAGACTAGCATAAGCCATAAACCCTATTTGTTGAAAAGGAAGGCCAAAAAAAAAAAAAAATCCTGAACTGAGAAAATATTGTGCAACAATCCATATACGGTCTAAATATGACGTTTACGGGACATCATCATGTGTAGACTAGTTTATTGGCCCGTCCCGTCCGCATCGAACGGTCCCGATCGCACCGCCAGTGGGGAACACTGGTTGTCTCCATGTACATCACACGAAAGTTTGTGTGTACTCACACAAGGAAAATGTCATAGCTCGCCGTAACTTTAAGAATAACGCGGACTAATCTCGGAGTAAACTTTCAAAACCTTTAAAAAAAAATTGTCACACACAATAAAATAAATAAAAACTTTGTCCCTCCCTTTCTCAGAAGCTGCTGGCGTGCGCTTGACTGAGAAATTTGCTGCACGTTGGGCTTTTCTTGCTGAATAAATAGCCCAAGGACAGCAAGAGAGACAGGATCACAAGAAGAAGAGAGAGGAGACAGCCAAAATAACAGCAGCAGCAGCACAAGCTATACAAAAATGGTGAGGGCTCCGTGCTGTGAGCAGATGGGCTTGAAGAAGGGCCCGTGGACGCCGGCAGAGGACCGGATACTGGTGGCCCACATACAGAGATACGGCCATGGCAACTGGCGAGCTCTACCGAAACAAGCCGGTGAGTTTCAAAAACTGTGTGTCGAGTGATAGTTGAAGGAAAAATTTTGAATGCAGGAGATGTAACATTAGTCGTTTCTTTTGTTTGCGGCCTCTGATTTCAGGTCTGTTGAGGTGCGGCAAGAGCTGCAGGTTGCGGTGGACAAACTATTTGCGGCCGGACATCAAGAGAGGGAACTTCAGCAGGGAAGAGGAGGAGACCATCATCAGCTTGCATGAAATGCTTGGCAACAGGTGAATCTTAATTTCAGACGATGAATAAGCAATCAATCTTACAAAAAATACAAACATGTAGTCTTGGTTAAATCCAGGAGATGCAAAAATGACACAGAAAGTTGAGTCATCGCAAAGTAAAACAAATCAAAAAGGTTGTATCAGTTGCAATTCTCTTATAAAAGTTTCATATGTCAGGTGGTCTGCGATCGCAGCGCAGTTGCCGGGGCGAACAGACAACGAGATCAAGAACGTGTGGCACACGCACTTGAAGAAGCGCGTGAGCCCGAATCCTGCAGCTCAAGGGCAAGAGTCGAGACGAAAGGTCAGGGATGAGCCCAGATCCAAATCCAATCAAGCAGTCCATAGCCCCTCTTGCAGTGATGTGTCCTCTGTTCTCACCAGAGATGGCAATGACTCGAATGTGAAAGAAGAAAGCATGGACGATTCACTGGAAGGGTTCCCTGAGATTGATGAGAGTTTCTGGTCAGATGCATTGTCGATGAATGCCACTAGTCCTTTCTGCAGGGATCCGTTTGAATCGCTGAGCTCATCGAACAATGGCGATGGCGATGAGATGAGCTTCTGGTTGGATGTGTTCATGGAGTCTGGAGATGCTTTGGAGTTGCCCGATATCTGATCTGACTCATGTTGCTTTGAATTAATGTTACTTTTTTTATTGGTTTTTTTTTTTTACAGTAGAGATGCAGATCACTAACACTGTAGCAAGCAAGAGTGTTGTTCTTTAGGGCACGTTTGGTAAAAATCCTAAAAAAGGAATTCTCCATCAATGGGGCTTTCTCCTGCGTAGGATCTGTGTCAAGCGGATTCAGCTCGTTTCCGCTCGTCTTGTGGTGGAACTGCACTGAGAAAAAAAGGTGGGGCTCGTGTCATTGTGACGCTTTTTCGAGACTTGTAAACAAACGCATTTTGAAGAAAACACTGACGTTGTCATCTTTGTCAATCCTACAATAAAATTTTCAACCTCGATTCTTGTAAACAAACAATGCCTTGAAGAGAAGGCATTTTGTATCATATCTAAATTACTTCAACTCTCTTAATGTACGGGTTATTTTTGTTACTCTTGAAAGGTTCATATGCATCATTAATGTATCTTTTCACGACATTCTTGTTGGAAACGAAGAATTTTAAGCGAATTTTTGAGCTGAATTGAGGCGTGATCCGTTGATAGAATCAAACGAATAATAGTTGGAATGTGTTCTCCTTGCATTAGGGATGGACGTGGTATATTCACATGTTCAATTACATTTCCGAATGAATGAGATATTCAAGTCGGAAGTTAGCCTAATTCAATAGGTATTGGGGACTAAAGGAAGCTAAAATAATTTAGTCTTATATTGGATATGGTGTGAAAAATTGAAAAGTTTAAATATGAAATGATGGGAATAAAGAATGTGCCATTTGGGTACTTAGAGTTTCGCGCACGTTTGGAGGGAAACCATGCTCGCTCGTGCCGCCCGCCCCGCCCCGGTGCGTGGGCATGGGTATGGGTACGGGTTGGGTCCAGTTCTTTTTGTACCGGCTACACGGGTGCGGCGAATACCCGAACCGGATCCAAGCGGGTCGCGCAAATGAGGATCAAAAAATCCGACCCGATCCTCACCTTCTTCTAGAAGCGGGCGGTCCAATAGACAGAAACCGCTCTGAGCAGTTCCACTTGTCTGAGAAACGGTGTTAGAAATGTCACAACGTTTCTCTCCCAAAGGGTTCTAGGAGCGCTATAAATTGCGCTCCTCTCAACCATTTCTAAATATAGAACAGAAAAGAAGATCATAGAATCTGAAGAAGAAATCAGAAGATCAGAAAGTTTGTCTGAATTTGTGCCTTCTTAAGATATAAATTCTTCTCTCTCCCTCTCTTCTCTTACAATGAATATTCCTCCATATTAAGGCAAATATTCTCTTGAAATTTGTCTTCGTTCAAGCTTTGAAATTCCAATTAGTAAAGGTACTGATTAACTAAGATTCGACTGTACGGTGATTTAGTAGTGCTATCCAAATACCATAAAGGAGTGTTGTATCTTGAGAGACGAGCGTCCAGTAACCCGTTAGCACCGTAGCGGGGACGTAATTGTCTTAAGGAGATTCGCTATATGCGTACCTCACTCCTTATATTGTATTATTGAACTAACGTTCTTTTTACCAGGGAATATTTATTCATTTAAATATTACTGAGAATATATTTAACTGTATATTGAGACTAGTATAATTGGTGTTTAACTAAGGAAGAAAATTGAAAGGTGATTCTGTAATTAAGGAACGTTCTATTGAACGAAAAATCTCCCACCTGATATTTACTCACCTGACCATTATATCGATGACATTGATTAGTTGCCAGATCTAACAATTTCAATTAACTTTGTACTGAGTTGAATATAAGAGAAGATAATTGAAGAATAGCATAGATGGGCACTTTATACCTACTTGATTCGAAGAACTGAACTGAAGCATGGTAGTTTTTATCAATTTTATAGTTAAACTTTCAAAATTTTGAGTTAATTTTAATCCAAGCATAGATTTTAATTGTTTGTATTTTTTTTTATATAATTTGAAAGTTTATCATAGACTTCAAAACTAAATACCAAATAACGGTATTTACAGTGGTTCATCTTTCTGAGATGATCAACTAGCTAGAAAGTTGAGTTTTGCATCAAGCACTATTTAAGAAAAAATGACAATAAGAGCTTAGATAGTTGATAAAGTACTTGCTTGTGATTGCAGAAGCGTCATATTCAACATGATGGCTAACAAATATAAAGAAATTCTCTTTTGTCCATAGTATTCTTTTACAAAAACTACACCGTGGAAATTTGATCTCTCATTTGGTACAAAAAATTGTTTTAAAGAGCGACAACGAAAAAGACAATTTTCTAATCTTTTCAATTTTTGCCATATTAGCTGATGATTACAATGACCCTCCAAAGTGATCCATATAATTATCTTCCTCAGTCCACATAATGAGTCTTCTCAATTCCATAAGAGGTTACATCATCACCATCATCATCTGTTGGAAAAACTAATGTTTTCAGATATTATTCAAACTCGTGGAAAATTCATCCAATTCTAAGTTTCAAAATTTTAGATGGTGACATTCCTCCAAATTTTCTCGATGCTTGTTTTTTTTCTAATGGTGATCTTGTCCTTGTCATGGTGACCAGCCTAACTCAACTTCATCCTGGCTGCTACTCATGCAGCAGCAAAACCCTATTGGAGATTAGACTTTTTTTTTTTTTGGAGAGTGTTCATGCACTTTAGACCAAGAGAGATCTCAGTATCCTCAAATATTGTTTTTTTAATCAAAGAGGAGTGCAGATCTAAGTGTCTCTCTTTCAACATAATCTCTATTGTTTATAACATAGAGGGTCCAATTAAAAGTAGGATATCAACTGGCTTTTTGAATATTAAAAGCATAAAATTGTCTTAGTAAGATAATAAGTTGATTTGTGAATATTAAAATGATCTTAAAAGTAAGAAGATAGATCAAAATTTTCAATGGGGGAATTTTGACATATTTATCATTTGAGAAAGGAGGTGCTTTTTACACCCATATTTGGAGAAAAAAGTAAGGGTAGGGTTAGTTCATCTCATACATGTCTGCATTACATTTTTACTTGGGTAAGTTACACAAGCACTAAAACAACCAAAAAAATGTTTTTTTTTTTAAAACATAATTTCATCCTTGATGATCACAAAGTTATTGAGTGAAAGTGAGGGCTGCAGCCATGATTTTGATTAGGTGTTTGCTGAGAGGTTAAGTAAATTTCTTTTATTAGACCACTTGATGTAATTTTGATGATTTCAGTGGTGTAGGAGCATGTCAAATGTCAAAAGACAGATTTTCAAAGTATAGAACATGACAATGTATGAAGTTGGATTCTTGTAGCCTCAACTTGACATATTTGAAATATGTGTTTGCGCATCCAGTCAAATTATATAAAAAAAAAAAAAACCTAATTTAGCAAGGATTGAATTAATAAGTTTGATAAAAACGAAAGAAAAGTGAGAGAATAGTCCCACATCAAGTAGAGAGATAATTAGATATATCTAAATAAAAATGAATCCAAAACACTACTAGAGGTTTTCTTTCTTGAATCAAATTGAATTTCTATTCTATTAACCAGTCTACAAAGAGAACAACATTAAAGATAAAAGTTAACAGCAATAACCAGAATCAATATTAGATATGAAATTAACAGCAATAACCAGAATCAATATGGTACCCTGAGCAAAAGTGTCTAGAGTTAAACTTTATCATCATGAAAAAGCTTGTGGCCTCTTGCAAAAAGATAAGATGTGAAACATAATAAAAGTAGAAAGTGTTGGGAAATATGAAGTATTAAATGTGAATCTTTGAGTTGAATTAGGGCGAGATCTGTTGATAGAATCAATTGGATAATAGTTGGAGTGTGTTCTCCTTCCATTGGGGATGAACGTGGTATATTCACATGTTCAATTCCGACTTAGAATGAATGAGATATTCAAGTCTAAAGTTTGCTTAATTCAAAAGCTAAAAGGGGACTAAAGGTAGCTAAAAGCATTTAGTCTCACATTGGTCATGAGATAGAAGTTTGAAGTGCTTAAATAGAGAAAAATGGGAATAAAGGGTGTGCCCTTTGAGTACTTGGAGTTTTCGCGCGCGATTAGGGGGAAACCACGCCCACACGCGCGTCGGTTGCCGGGTTCGGGTGCCCTACCCTGTCCGGTTCTTTTTGAACCCTTACGGGTGTGGGTTACAACAGATCACACCCGCTTCGCTATCCGCACCCGCAACAATGCAACGGCTGACAGGAAACTGCCGCGAACCGTTACAACGGTGGTTTCTATTTGAAACGAACTGTTGCAACGGTTCAGATCGAACCGTTACAACCGTTCGGAAGGATTCGCCCCCTTCCGGAGCGCTATAAATAGCGCTCCTTTTCTCCCATTTTAAGTTCTTTTTAAACTGGGTCTCACGAGTATGGGTTACAGCGGATCGCACCCGCTCCGCTATCCGAACCCGCAGCAACGCAACGGCTGACAGAAAACCGCCGCGAACCGTTACAACGGTTGGGTGGTTTCTGTCTGAAACGAACCGTTGCAACGGTTCAGACCGAACCGTTGCAACCGTTCGGACGGATTTGCCCCCTCCTGGAGCGCTATAAATAGCGCTCCTTTTCTCCCATTTTAACACACAGAAACACAAATATCTTCTTCTGCATTCTGAAGTGACCTTCCTTCTTCTGCATTCTGAAGTGAAAGTCTGCATTCCGGATTCCGAAGTGAAAGTGAAGATTCGAATTGAAAGTGAAGAAGTAACTCGGGTTCTGAAGATTCGTTCTGCAAGAAGGCTCAAAAAATTCAATAGATTCTTTAATATAATTGTTGTCTGAATCTGTGACTTCCAAAGAAAGAATACTCTTCGATTTTCCTCCTTTCTCTACAGTAGGTGTTCCTCCAAGTAAAGACAAATATTCTCCCTTAAATGTGTCTTGGTCCTGCTACTTTGATAATCCTGTGAAGGTACTAGTTGTAGGCTGTCTAAAAATCACCAAGACAAGCCACCAAAACACAGAGATCCAAGATCCAGGCGCAAGGCTAAATGTGACAATCAAGACGCGAGAGATAGCCCGCGTCTCAGCATCAAGGCGCATCAGCCCGAAGCCCGCGTCTCAGCATCAAGGCGCGTCAGCCCGAAGCCCGCGTCTCAGCATCAAGGCGCGTCAGCCCGAAGCCCGCGTCTCAGCATCAAGGCGCGTCAGCCCGAAGCCCGCGCCTCAGCATCAAGACGCGTCGGCTCGACACCCACGTCTCGGTTGCAACTACCCCGATTATGGCGCCATCCGCCGCCCATATAGCGGGGAAGTTGGCCCTCATCGTGGAGCACTTTTAGGGGGCACGATCACCCCCTAAAAACCCTATAAATAGTCCCGTCACTATTGAAGGAAAGAGGACAATTGAGGACGAGAAGAAAAAAGACGACAATCAAAGGAGAGATCAACGACAGAGAGAGAGAGAAAACCCTTCAGCGAGCTTACTGAGTACTAGCCGCTCTTCGCCTACCTCCTCTTCTAGAGTTTTGGTAGACGGAGCTGAGTTACTCCCTCTACCGACCGAAGAGAAGATCCCCGACGGTCCGAACAGTCATCCGGTCAACGGAGAACAAGATTCACTCTCCACCGCCACACGAAGAACCCAGCACTAAACAAAGGGGGAATTCAAGATTCAATATTCCCCCTCCCTTGTAACCGGAAGATTAAGCCGGCTGTAATCTTTTCCATCTGATTCCAGGAAGCGTTACACCAGCCAACCCCTCTCCGTGTCAAACAAGAGATGGCGACTCCGCTGGGGACTACTTTCGTCACTGACGAACAGATCGTGGCGCAGGATGATGTTCTCCGTAAGGGGAAGATGGTCGAAACACTCGTTGTCGAGTTCGACCAGGCGAAGTATGAAGAGTTCCTCTCTTCTGGCTCCAAGAGCCCAAAGACCCGCGTCTGCCGCAGGGTCTCAACTGAGAAGCTACCCGAAGCCCAATCTGAGGCTCTGCCGGGTGCCGATGCCCACTGTGCCGAGACAAGTTCGCGCGCCAACGCCTCCCAGAAGGCCCGCGTGACCTCAGGCACTGCTGTTGCGATCAACCGCGTCGCACAGAACACACGCGCCAACGCCTCCCAGAAGGCCCGCGTGGTTCCAGGCACCACTGCTGCTGCGATCAACTGCGTCGCGCAGAATACCCGCGTCAACGTCTCTCAGGAGACCCGCGTGGTGAACACTCTTGGTTCTACAAACCAGGATGTTGTTGGTTTCTCTCCACCTCCTCGACGCAATCGGAATGCTGAGCGTCGACAGAGGAGACGCGCGCGTCAACTCCAAGTCGGAACCGTTGGTTGTCTGACTGGGGGTAGACGCGGCGTACAATCTGATGCCTTGCCCGCACCTCGTCCAGTGCGTGAGATCCGCGTTTGGAGACCCAAACGCGAGACCCCTCAAGTTGAGTCCTCTGAGGACCAACTCATCAAACGCCAGGGTGAAACCTCCGCGTCTTTTCAAACGCAGGAAGTACGCACTCATAGGCGTGGGGCCCAGCAGCCCACTCTCTCTCAAGCAACTCTGCCTAAACGCATCAGGCAGCAACGCGAGACTCGCGCGCGCGTCATACAGCCGCGTCATGAGAGTCGCGTCCCTGAAGTCTGCGTCCAGGCTGAACAGCACATGACTGTCTCCCGTCTTCGACGTCGCGAGACCAGTCTCTTTAATCCCCCTCCCACGGATTTGAGGGATTATTTGACAAGGAAAAGAAGTGCCAATCAAGCCACTTCGTCATGCTGCTGTCAGCAACTCATCCATATGCTCTCTGGATGCCATTATGGATCAGGCGTGCACCAGCAGTCCTTAATCAGACAGCTGACCCTGATTCCCCCGTCAGCCAAAAGAAGACGCTCCCACAGGAGGAGAACCTTCTCAGATGTTGAATACCCGGAGCTTACTGCAAACATGACTAGCAGAAGCAAGGGAAAACAACTAATGGTCAACTCAGAGGAATCTGACTCTGAGCCGGAGGGGGTGTATCAACACACTCGCACCCGGACAGGGGCCATTCCCCCAATTGACTATAATGCCTTAGCCCGCGGCATTAGAATGGGTGGTTCTCACTCCGCTATAGTGGAGTCGCAGGCTTCAAACTCTTCCGTCGAGAAGGAGGCTTCCGCCTACATGGCAGACACTCCTGAGGAGACGGCCAGGCGTTTAGAACAGACGCAGAAGCACCAGATGGATATAATCGCCTCTCAACAGAGATCCATTGACTCCCTTAAGCATATGCTTGAGAAATTGCTTGAAGAAAGAGCGAGATCTCCTCCTAGACGACCGAAGGGGAAAGGGAGAAAGGGAGGAAGCCCACCCTCCGAATCTTCTGACGAGACACGACGATCTACCTCGGATGTGTCCAAGCCCTCGTCGCAGGCAAGAAGCGACCAAGACCAGGAGAAGACTCATGCTAAGAGGATGAGTCAATTGGAACGACGCCTCGAGGCCCTTGCCAATCGCAAGGACCTCCAAGAAGCTGGAGTGGTCCGGCCCTATCCGGCTGAGTGGGACTTAGTTCCATACCCTCCTAAGTTCAAGGCTCCAACCCTCCAAGCATTCGACGGGAAGGGGTCACCCAACCAGCACATCTACTACTTCAAATCCCAGACCGGGAATGTGGTAGATAATGACGCCATCCTGGCGCGACTGTTCATCGGCACCCTGAAAGGGTTGGCTTTGAGTGGTTTATGAAGCTCCCGGAGGGTTCTATCAAGAACTGGGGGGATCTAGAGAAGCTGTTCTTGACACGCTTCTTCGAAGACGACTCCGAAGTCACAATGCCCACCCTTTTAGCTACCAAACAGCGGAGAGGGGAGTCCGTCAAATCTTTCGTGGAAAGATTTCGGAACACGGCACTCCGGTGCCCAAGCGGTATGACCCAGGCCACCCTGGTGGAAACATGCCGCCACAATCTCCAAACCTCACTCCTTGCTCAAATAGGAGTTGCTGAAAGCCGCACCTGGAAGCAGTTAGTCCAACAGGGTGAACAGGCTGAGGAGATTGTTGCCCGTGTTAAGGCAGAGGAAGGCAAGCTGCGGCCGGAAAGGTCGACAAGGCGTGCACCGGCACCAGACACCTCCCTCCAGACGAAGCGGAAGGATAATTTGGCGACGGAGACCAAATCTCCCGCCAAACCTCAAACAGGCAGGGCAAGTGGCTCTTCAAGCCAGCCACGCCCCAACAAGCAGTATTCCTTCAAGGAGGAACACGTCGATTCGCTCTTCAAGCTACTCAACAAGAGCAATCGACTGAAACTCCCTGAAATTAGACGCCCGGAGGAAGTCGGCAAGACCGACAATCCCAACTACTGCATGTACCACAGGATGTTGGGACATCCTACCAAAAGCTGCTACGTCTTCAAGGACATTCTTCAGGCTTTGATTGACGCGGAGGTGCTCAAGCTCCGACCAGAGCAGAAGAAGGTCACGGCCAATGTAACGTCGGTTCTCCAGTTCGGGAGACAACCTCCAACGCCTGCGGGGGTAACTCCTATTCCAAGAGGAGAATTAAGAGTGGTCAACACAGACCCTCACCAGCAGCAGGAGAAGGGCTTGGTAGCCGTCCCTACACCTCAGGGGGAAACCATGTGGGTCCACCCTGACCTCGTCGATGAACAACAATGGACTACTGTAACCAACAGGAAGTCCAAAGGCAAGGCAAAAGCTTCGTCCTGCCATGTGGTATGTGCTTCCTCCCGAGAAGCAGAGGATGATGTTCCCTCGCTGACTGATTCAGAAGAGGAAACAATAGTCCTGGCCGCAGAGCCCAGCCAACCGATGGCGGGGACCCGTTCAGGACAGGCATACTTGAAGCAGTACGGCGAGACGGCAGCGGCTTCTCCGCAACCAGCCGTAGAATCAGCCAAGCCCTCCGCAAAGCCACCTGTGGCAAAGCAGAAGGAGACTCGGTTCTCTCGAGCCCTTCCAAAAGGTGCAGCGGAAGGATCCTCGACACCTTACCACTTCGATGTCTTGGCTCAACTAGCCAACATCCCGGCACGCATCACCTTGTATGAACTCCTGAGGCTATCAAAGTCAACCAGAGAGGCTCTGCAAGAAGCTCTGGCAAATGCTGAGGTCTTCATGACCCAGGTGCCGAAGGAGGAAGATGTAGAGGATTGCCTCCACGCTTCCCAGAATGCCCCCTGCATCACCTTCACGGCAGATGATATGCAAGTGAAAGGGAAGCATGATCGACCCCTGTACTTCACAGGTTACATCGGATCATCTGAGGTGAACCGCATTCAGGTAGATCCAGGGTCCGCATTGAGCATTATGCCCCGCCGAGTCATGCAACACCTCGGCATCCCTACCCACCGTCTGAGCCCTACACAGACGACCATCTACGGGTTCAATGCCAACGGCACCCGCCCGATGGGGAAGATCAAGCTCAAGTGCCAGATTGGGAGCCTCAAGTCGGAGGTGACATGCTACGTCATCGATGCCGACACTTCCTACAATCTGCTGCTGGGACGACCATGGATCCACCGCAACTCCATCGTTCCCTCCACTCTTCACCAAGTCATGAAATACATTGACGCGAGTGGGAAGGTGCAAACGTTGGTTGCCGAAAGGTATCCGTTCAAGGGAGTTGAGAATTATTTCACGGATTCCCTTTTATACCAGGATCCGGTGGATGAAACCCCGCAACCGGAGGCGCCAGACTCTGGTAATGAGGCTGACACTGAGCCCGAGCAAGAAAAGTGCCTGTGGGAGTTAAAACCACTTGTAAAGAGCATTAATAAGCTCGATGTTGATAATACCACCGATGATGCAGGCGGTTGGTATATTAATGAGAATCTAGACTTTGAATACTTTTCTGCGTGTGCATCCGATTCTATACCGTCGGATACTACTACCGACGTAGACGATGACATCTGGTCGGCAATGGATGCTTTGACATCATTGCATGTACCAGTAAAATCATCTTTCGGGACATACCAGGATAATGGCGATGCGCAGGAGTCTATATTCTTGGTTCCGGCAAGACGAAAAGGCCAAAGACCAATACTTTTTGGGCGAATCTCGTCTGAACCAATGCCCCGCGAAGAATCAGAAAGCGAGGAGGAATCCCCTCAGCTCGACCATTATGAATCGAAGGCACTCAGAATGATGAAGCAAATGGGGTACGATATAACCAACAAGCCCGGGTTGAACTTCGGCAAAGGAAGGAGGACGCTACTTCGATCCTTTGTGCCAAAAGGGAAGGCCCCCGATTATTATCATCGGACGCGCAGGGGGTTGGGCTATGTATCAACTCCGGTCCCATCAGCCTCTAATTCTCAAGAATCGTCGAGCGACGATTGCTCTTCAGACACGTCATCATGGGAGTCAGATGTCAGTGTCGGCAACATCTTCAAAGGGCTTTCAGTAAACATGGTTTCAACAGGCCATCTGGAAGATGAAGTTGAAGAAATGATCCAACCTGATACAGATCCTTGGATCAAACATTTGAATGCTCTTTGGGATATCCGCTTTGAACAGCGTGAGCCACCCACAGATGACAAGGTTGTTCAGATCAACCTAGGAGATGAGACCAACCCCAAGCCCATCTTCATAAGTGACGGCCTGTCGCCTCCAGAGAAGAAGGATTTAATATCTCTTGTACAAGAGTATATAGATGTCTTCGCCTGGAATTATGAGGACATGCCTGGACTTGATCCTCAAGTGGCTATGCATCGCCTCAACATCAATCCGGACATGAAGCCTGTTAAACAACAGCAGCGACGGTTCCGTCCAGAGATAATGGAGGCAATTCAATCAGAAGTCAGAAAGCTCATCGATTCTGGCTTCATCCGGGAAGAACAACATCCCGACTGGGTAGCCAACATCGTCCCCGTCGCCAAGAAGAACGGGAAGATCCGGATCTGCATCGACTTCCGTGATCTAAACGAGGCCTGCCCCAAAGACGAATTCCCATTGCCAATCACAGATGTCATGATTGACAATACTTGTGGATTCGAGCGAATGTCCTTTATGGACGGGTTCTCAGGATACAATCAAATCAAGATGTATCCCGATGACGAAAAGCATACCTCCTTCAGGACTCCTCTAGGGGTATATTGTTACACCGTCATGCCCTTCGGACTGAAAAATGCAGGGGCAACATACCAAAGGGCCATGAACGCCATTTTCCATCAGCAAATGCGGAAAACGGTGGAATGCTATGTCGATGACATCGCGGTGAAGAGTCGCACTAAAGGTGATCACATAGCAGACCTGAAGGTGGTCTTCGACATCATGCGGGCTCATCAATTGAAGATGAACCCCACCAAATCCTTCCTGGGGGTAGCCAGTGGCAAATTCCTAGGATTTGTTGTGACTTCCAAAGGAATCTATTTGGATCCAGAGAAAGTCCGCGCTATCCAAGAGATGCAACCCCCCAGAAGCCTCAAGGAGCTCAGGGGATTACAAGGACGATTGGCGTACATCCGCAGGTTCATATCAAACCTTTCCGGGAGATGCCAACCCTTCGCCAAGCTGATGAAAAAGGGTGTTTCATTCATTTGGGACGACGCTTGTCAAAAAGCGTTTGAGGAGATCAAACACTACCTCACCCAACCACCAGTCCTTGCAGCTCCGGTGTCCGGAAAGCCTTTCCTGGTGTACGTCCGAGCAATGGATCATTCCCTGGGAGCTCTACTAGCTCAGAATGATGAACAAGGACGAGAACAGGCAATCTACTATCTGAGTAGAACAATGATCGGAGCTGAACATCGGTACAACCCGATCGAGAAGGAATGTTTGGCACTAGTGTTCGCCATCCAGAAAATGCGACACTATCTGGTAGGCCAGACTATAAATGTCATATCAAAAGTCAACCCTTGAGGTTACTTATGACAAAGCCTTCTTCACTAAATGGCCGGCTGGCAAAATGGGCCATATTGCTATCACAATATGAGATGCATTTTCTGCCCAAAAGGCTATTAAGGGACAAGCGGTGGCGGACTTCTTAGCTGAGCACCCAGATCCGAGGGCAGCCAAACTCTATGAGGATCTCCCAGATGAGGCCGCCGAAGTCTACCTGACTCAGACATCGTTCGAAAGTCAAGTATGGCAACTTTTCTTCGACGGTGCATCAAGGACAAGCCCGAAGGGACACATAGTAGCGGGGGTAGGAGTAGTACTCGTCTCCCCACAAAATTATGTGATCCCCCGAGCTGTCTCGTTAACGGAGCCTTGTTCCAACAATGTGGCGGAATACAACGCTCTTTTGATTGGGATGCAGCTCGCCGATGAGATTGGCGTTAAAAATCTCGAGGCTTACGGTGACTCTAAACTCATCGTCAGCCAAGTTCGCGGAGAGTACGAGGCCAGACATGAAGATCTAGTACCCTACTACAACGCGACAATTCACATGGCCGAAAGGTTTTCAAACTTCTACATCGACCATGTACCGCGCAGGCAAAATGCACATGCGGATGCACTCGCATCCCTCGCTGCTTCCTTAGCTCTTCCAGCTGGAGCAATGGAGAAAGTATTCGTCTATAGCCACGACCTATACTGTCCAAAAATTCCCCTCGGAGACTGCCCAGGGTCAACGGGAGACCATCACGACAAGGAAACACTTGAAGTGTCGACCGCTTCAGGGCTTAAAGACTGGCGATTCCCCTACATTGATTTTGTCTTATACGGCATTCTGCCCGAAGACACCAAGGAGGCGGCCGCCATTCGGAGGAAATCCCCCAAATTCTACTATAATGCGATTTCGCGAACATTGTATCGTCGATCGCATGACGGGATCCTGCTCCGATGCCTCTCATCAAAAGAAGCCCAAGGAGTATTGAAAGAAGCCCACGATGGTACTTGTGGAGCTCATCAACCTGGCCCGAAATTGGCACATCGACTCCAAAGGATGGGTTACTATTGGCCCAAGATGATTGCCGATGCTGTCGCTTATGCTAAGAGATGTTACGCCTGCCAAATACACGGCGATTTCATCCATCAAGCACCAGGGTACCTCCACTCAACGACCTCTACTTGGCCGTTTGAAATGTGGGGGATGGACGTAGTTGGCCCTATCAGCCCACCATCATCGAAAGGACATCGGTTCATTCTAGCGATAACCGATTACTTCTCTAAGTGGGCCGAAGCTATCCCTTTGAAAGAGGTGAAATCTTCTAACGTGATCAAGTTCGTGAAACATCACGTTATTTACCGCTTCGGTGTGCCTCGGCGTATCATCCATGACAATGGACCCCAGTTCATCAGCCAGGCCTTCCAGAGATTCTGCGCGAAGTTCAGAATCCAGAGTGTGTCCTCAACGGCATACTATCCTGCTGCTAACGGTCTTGCAGAAGCCTTCAACAAGACTATTGGCAAGCTTCTCAAAAAGTTCGTCTCGAAAAGTCAACGCGACTGGGACGACAAACTGGGTGAATGCTTATGGGCCTACCGCACAACGGTGCGAACCCCAACTAAAGCCACGCCATTTTCCTTGGTATACGGATGCGAAGCCGTCCTTCCATTGGAAATACAAATTCCCTCTCTACGCGTCGCCTTGACAGCGGAAATGACAACTGAGGAGAAGCATCAGCAGCGACTCCAGGAGTTGGAAGCCTTGGACGACAAGCGTTTGCAGGCCCAACAACAAATCGAGCTTTACCAAGCTCGTATCACCAGAGCCTTCAACAAGAAAGTCAAAGCGCGAACTTTCAAGAAAGGCGACCTTGTCTTAGCTGTCCGAAGACCCATGGTCATGACGCACAAGACAAAAGGAAAATTTCAGCCCAAATGGGAGGGACCGTTTGTAGTAGAGTCAGTCTACTCAAATGGATCATATCGCCTCATAACTTCAAATGGCGATACACTCATGATGCCGATCAATGGCAAATTCTTAAAGAAGTACTATCCTTAATAGTACCCTTCTTCCGATCAAGTTAAAAGTACACCTCTGATCAAACATCCGACGCCCTCGACGGCTAAGGATAGAGGAAAATGTTGGCCTTTAAGCCCAACATAAGTCCTCGACAACTCACCATGCTGAGGGGAATAGCATGGCTAGCCCAACTCAAACGGTAGTTGGTAAAGGCATGTCAAACCCGTTGACAGCTGAGGATTTGCTAAAAATCCTAAGGGACACGTTCCCATTTGATCCGACGCCCTCGACGGCTAAGGATAGAGGAAAATGTTGGCCTTTAAGCCCAACATAAGTCCTCGACAACTCATCATGCTGAGGGGAATAGCATGGCTAGCCCAACTCAAACGGTAGTTGGTAAAGGCATGTCAAACCCGTTGATAGCTGAGGGTTTGCTAAAAATCCTAAGTGGACTCGAGTCCACTCTTTCCTCCAAAGTCCCTTACCAATTCTCATCCATAGAATGGTAGGACCACAAAATGCAATCATTACTACGTTAACACTATACCTCTGGTAATGAATACTCTTTGTCGGGTATAAACTTTGCTTGTTAACTCTGCATAGAGTAACAGACTCTCAAATTTGCCAAGTTAACACTATACCTCTGGCATTTCAAATTCCACTTGTCAATTCTCATCAATAGAATGACAGGTCCTCAAATTGCTCTTATCACGAGCCAATTCTTGTCAAGTTAACATTACACCTCTGACAAATTACTGTTTAAGTTAACATTACACCTCTAAGCAGTACATCGAGTGCCTGTCAAGTTAATATCACACCTCTGATAGTCACCTTTCTTCAGACTTCCGTATCGAAGCTGAAATGGACGATGCCAAGTTAACACTACACTTCTAGCATCCGAGTCATCGCTAAGTTCAACAGTACACCTATGGCCATGACCGTTCCTCGACTTCCTCGTCTAAGTCGAGATGACCAATGCTAAGTTCAACATCACACCTCTAGCATTACCTCACTGTTAAGTTAAACATTACACCTATGACAGTGACATTCTGAGTTAAGTTAATATCACACCTCTGACTCACATCCTTGTCAAGTTAACACCACACTTCTGACAAGACTATCTCCAACCCGTTAAGTTAATATCACACCTCTAACGGTAAAAGCTTTACTAGATTCCTCGTGGGTCTAGTTTCACTTGTTATTCTCTTCAACAGAATAACAGGTCCACCTAAAGACATTGTTAGGTTAACATTACACCGCTGACAATGTTTTATCAAATTCCCCAGCTGACCTTGAATCAAGTCAATCCTAGACACTTGACAAAAGTTCACCTTCTCTGGGAGTACGCATTCCCCCTGTCACTTTCTTTTATAAAGTGGCGGGTCCACCAAAATCATTCTTTTGCTTCTAAAACAAAACATTCAAGACAACAGAAAGAGGCAAAAAGAAAAGTGTCACTTTTATTCATATCCAAACACATGAAAGTGATACAAAACGCTCTCTTATACAATAAGATTGAGTGTTACAATTATGGAGTACAAAGAAGTCCCTCTCTCTCTCTGAGGCCGTACTCACTCCTTGAAGCCGCATCTGATCCTAAGTGCATGATGTCTGAAGAAGTGGCGACTGTTGGAACCGGTTGCACTTTGATGCACGACGCCAACTTCGAAAGCGCCCTAGCTGACTAAGCCAAGAGCAATGGTGTTCTTGAGGTCCGGTGGCAACAGAAGGTCCTGCAACTCTTCGTTCAGGCGCGTCTCTTTCCCTAGCAGACCATCCAACAAACATGGAGTCACTTCTGGGGTGAGAGAGGAAGTTTTAGGAGTCATCACAAAGGATGCTACCCTCCACTAGGTCCAGCGACAACAGAAGAGCCTGCAACCCTTCGTTCAAGAGTTGATCTTTCCCCCGCAGGCCATCCAAAGGACATGGACTGTCCTTGATGTTACTTCTGGGATGGGAGAGGAAGAGGATCCTCTCCGCCACCGCAACCGCCGGAACCTCCTCGCCGTCATACTTGACCTGACCATCTCTTGCCGTTAGGCAAGAGTGGTGCAGGAGATCTGAAGAGACCTTGGCGAGATTTGGGTCCTCGTCAGAGATATAATTTACTCTCTTACAAACGACGAGGACCATAATTTACTCTCTTACAAACGAACATTGAGCAAGCTCGCCGGTTGAAGCACTCTTCCAGGAGACCAGCGAACCTGCAAAGAACAAATAAGAGAATCAGAAAATCTGGAACTTAGTATACTTTAAAAACTAAGTAACAGACGCGGCAGTCATTGAAGACTTCAGACGCGGGAACAACCCGCACGGTCAAACCACCGCGTCGGCAGAAACAGACGCGAGTCAAAACTGTGCCACGCACAGGATTCAAACGCGGTCTCAGTTTGCACCCGCGTCTAATATATTAGACGCGAAAAACTTCAAACGCCGAAAATTGCCATCTCTCTGTTGGGTGAACAGGAGTTGCAAGATTCAGGTCTGAAACGCGCCAAGGCAATAGCCATGAGCAAAGCCAGCGTCAAGAGCCCGCGTTCAGAAAAGTTCAAGTCACCAGCACAAATTTCAGAATAGGAATGCACCAGAATTTCATTCGGATGCCTATGCCAAAATACCGGCTATGGACATCATCGGGGTGACATACCAGCAGAAACCTCTGTCCAGAGTTGACCTCTTTTTGCATCCAAACGCGGGTGCGCAGGATGACATGAGAGAGGATTCCTTCTGAAGAGACCAAACAGAGGCATGAGAGCTCTGGGTCATCTTCATCCATGGGATCACCTTCATCCATGAAGACGGTTCTCTGAAAGATAATTCAAGGCGAGACTTCTCTCGGAGCAAAACAAATGAAAACAGTCTAAGTTGGATTGTTAAAGAGGAAGAGGGTGCACTCTATTTATAGGCAGTCCTTAATAACTGTCATTAATGGGGCATCAATCGGAACCGTCGCGCACAACTGTCAAAGCCCAATCAAAAACGGACGCGTGGAGCGCTGCTTTGGAAACCGTCAGAATGCGCCGGTTTTTCAACCGCCAGCGTCGGTTCTGCATGCAAGAGCATTAACGCCTGAACCCAATAAGAGGCTGACGCGTGGATAACTGTCTTGGGAAGCAACGGATGACCCGGAACCCCAATCGATGGTGAAGACTCGACGTTCAAAGATCTCCTAAAAATCTTTTAAAGTCATGCTGCATTGAACGCAGATGGGAAAGTCGCTCGAGGCTGCGTATCCCGTGTCTGATCGATCCGCGTCTTTCTTAGCAACCGCGTTTCATTCTGTGATTGACACTGCGTCTCACTCCATGGACTGACGACCGCGTCTCACTTTATAGATCAAAGCTGCGTCTCATCAAGAAGACCGCGTATCACTCTGAGATTGATGCTGCGTCTCATCAAAAGGACTTAGTAAATCTAAGTTCCTGTGGACTGACGACCGCGTCTCACTTTATGGATCAATGTCGCGTCTCATTAAGAAGACTCAGAGTCAAGGCCGCGTTTCATTAACAGAACTTAGTCTTACCTAAGTGCCAGTTACCAAGGAGTTGGACTCGCCTACAGCTGAGCAAAGAAGATGGAGCAAAATTTTTCAAACTTTTATTATAAACAGTAAAAGTGGATACAAACACTCTAAACAGAGTGTCCTCTTCTTTACAAAAAAGGGGGAAAAGAAAAGAAGGCTAAATGTCCTGGTTCGCCAAGGTACGGATTTGTTCCCTAAGGCGGTGAATCTCGTGTTGGCGCGTCCTTTCAGCTTCCATAATAGCCCGGTCCCGCAGCTCCTCTTCGGATAAGAAATGTCTTGCGGCCAGCTGCGTTCGCAGAGATTCCACCCTGGAAGAATGTAGAGACAGACTCTCTTCAGCTCGCGCCCTAGCAGCTTGTTGCTCCTCTAGCTGCTTTTTGATGATAGCAAGCTTTTCTTCATTGAGCGCAAGCACCACTTCTGCCTTGGCAATGGTGTCCCGAGCCCTGATGATGACTTGCTCTGTGCTCTGCATGACAAGCTCGGATTCCCTTGAATCGCCAGCTAGTTTCTGACATTCAGCCTGGGAATATTCGAGATTGCGGATCTCTGCAGCGATTTGTGCCTCCGCCTCCTGTCGCTCTCGTTCTTGAGCAGCTAGGAGCCTAGTCAGGGTGGCCTGGGCCTCACTAAAAGAGCCAGCATCTTCCAAAGACTCCAGCTCCTACAGGTAGTCTCCCAGTTGCTCTACCACCCGTAGACACGCCTTGGCAAGTGAAGGGCCTCCAGTTAATTCGACGTTCACGGCCAGATTTTTAAGAAGCGTCTGGGCAAATTGGAACGTGCTGTTTCCACGTAAGATGAGATCAATACATGATCCCATCGAAGCGAAGAATTGCTGCACCATTTGACGTGCCAGTTCCCCCATGTCTTCACCACCTAGGAAGCTTCCCGACCCCTTTTCTGTCACAGGATAGGGGATATAAGGCGGATCTTCTCGCACAAGAGTCGTGCTGGCCGACGAGACAGCAAGAGCTGGACCGGCCGCTGACGCTTCCGGAGGTATTACCTCTGCAGGAGCCTCCACAACCAATGAGGGAGTAGTAAGCACGACCTCCTCAGAAACCTCCACCGAGACCTGAGCTGTATGGCCTTCTGGAAGGGTGCCAACCATCGGACCCTCCACCTGAACCCCCTTAGTCCTCTCTGCAAGTTATCGCGATGTTAGCCACAATGATAGAGGAGCTAAACATTTAAAGCATCAGAGCTGCCTTACCAGGTTGGAGGTCCGGAGACGTCAAATCCTGCGGAGCGGAAGTCTCCTTGGCTTCAGCAGTAACCTCCTCGCCTGGCAGAGTGAGAGCCTCCTCAGCCTCAGTGGTTACTTCCTCTTCTGCCAGAGTGGAAGGCTCCCCAGTTTCAACAGCTGCCCCCTTTGAGGGTATCTCAGCAGCCGAGACCTCAATCCCCTCGGGCCGGGTCAACTCTTTCACCGTCTCCTCGATACGCGAGGAGGTTGTAGCCTCAGCATCTTCAGTTGGCCCTGCAGCATAAAAGAAGAATGTTAGAACATCCTCTTCAATATGCAAAGAGGAAAATTAGACAGAAAATGGAAAGAATACCTTCAGTGGGGATAATCGCCAGCGATGGTGCAGTCGATGGCTCACCCTCATGTATTTCCTCCTCCGAGATGTGGAAGAATTTGCTCTGATCAGGAAGAGCGGGTTCATCGCCATAGTTGGTCTCGTCTTCGAAGTCGCTTTCCCCGATAACGAAGAAGACGACAGCGCAACGCGAGGAAGCTCCGCGACAGGAGCCTTACCTCCAATCACCCCAGTGGTAGGACTAGGGTCGACTGCCCTAAGACTGGAAATGAAGATGCTAGGAGACCCCGGCTGCTGTGCCTCGTCTCTCCCATCACGAGCAGAAGAAGGCTCGGGTTGAGCTGAGAGGCCTGCAATTTCAACATCCCCTCCAGTCATTATGTCAACCTCCAGTGACTCGTCATCTTCGGCGGCGGTGGACTCTTCAACAAGCTCCCCTTCCTCCACGGTCTTGCTGCGTGACCTAGGAGCACGGACTAGGGTGGGGAAATCTTCATCTTCCGACGGTTCCTCAACCCTAACAGGGACGTCTTCAGGAGGAGCCTCGACTCCAGCAGAGATGTCTCTAGATTGAGAGACTTCAGCCGTCAAATCCCTCCGAGCCTTCTTTGGGGCAGGCTCAACAATAGAAGCAGAGCGTCGATGACGCTTGCTCGCCAACTGCTTAGACCTCCTGGCCCGCGGCTCCTCCCTCGTGGCTGGTGGCTCCGCCCTTGTCGCTGGTGGCTCTGCCCTTGCCGGTCGCGGCTCCGCCCTCACTGCTGGGGGTTCCCTCCTCGATCTTCGCCCGACCTCCTTTTGGGCCTTCAGGTACTGTTCTACGAGCTTCGTCGGTTTACTAGAATCAGTCCTGGCCTCGAGACTTGCATTGATGCTCTCAATGCATGAAGACGCCGGGAAAAAGTCTGGCGTTTGGATGGCTTGAGAGTACCAAGTACAGAAGCTGAAACTCGTACGGCACTTGGGCCCCTCGAGAGGTAGACGGAAAGATACTCCCGTCCCTCCAGCCACACTATAGTACCAGGCCCGAGCACCCTCGAACAGGTTCCCTTCGAAGGCAAGCCTAGCATTGGGGTTCCCGACATAGAGCTGATCATAGCCGAACTGTCGAGCGAAGCGACTCGGCATGTACGGCTCAATGGTACATGACGTCCTCTGCCGGAAAAGCACATATCCGGGCCGGATATTTAGCAACCACCAGAAGGCCCCGGCGGATAACCTCGTGAAGTCATCTGGGCCAACGGAATCAACAAGTAGATCCCCGAAAGATGCATCAGGGATCTGGAGGAGGCAGCGATTGAGCTGGTAGTTGGCAGGGTCTGAAAGGCACTTCCGGACGTAATATATGTAAGGATCACGCCATTTTGAACCCTCCAACCGCTGTACGAAAGGGACAGAATTCTCCCTCCAACGCGCTGCCGTCATCAAAGAAGGGCAATGCATCACGTACCAAGCAATAAGGTACGTGTAAGGCAGCTCGACACGAGGGTTGGGACGCTTCACCGTCGGACTCCCCTCTGAGTCAACATACGGCTTTCCCTCGGAGTCTGCAGTTTTTGGTGGCTCACAGAAACTCTTAGTGAGCGCCCACAGCCCGCTCTGAATACCAGCCGCCACGGCCGGGAGAAGGGCTATGGGGTTCCCATGAGCCAGGAGCACCGCCGGGTACACCACATCAGCAACAATGACTTCATGCGGCAGCGTGGGCACCACACAGCGCTTCAGCCACAGCATCAGAAAGCCCGCCAACAGCGCCCGATCGGAGATAGGAGTCCGGGCTTGATGGTGAAAGCTTTCAAAAACCAAGTCAGGGTCAAAACCGTCCTCGTTCGACTCCGTGGTGTAGAAGCTGTTCGGAGCCTGGTCGATCCTGTCTTCGATCTCCCTGTCAGAGCTGGGATCCAATCGAGTTATCCGATGGTCTTTGGTGTTGACATTATTGAACAAGTAACTGGCCCACGACAGTTGCTTGACTCCCTGCGATCGCCATTTGGTTATCTGACCGCAAATGTGGAAGTGACATAGCACTTCCCAGTAGGTCTCATATATGAGGGGAAACTCCTCCTTCACATAGCGAAGCTCCACAGCGGTCGGGACATATTCCTCATAGGGAATATCCCCCGTCGACAGCCCCGAGACCTCGTGCAGCTCGTGCAGAGCAAGGCCCATCTCTCCGACCGGAGTGAAGAACGTCCCCGTCGAAGGATTATAACGCTCTAGAATCCCGAAGAAGTTCTGAGAGCTTTGAGGGATCCCCCACTGCACGGCCCTGACTGCCGAGTACAGCCCCACGCGCTTTAGCAGGTCCCCGAGCTCGGTAAGGACAAAGCCGACCATCCTGCCCCACCAATAGTTCTCCGTGGAACGGACCCACCCCGGCGCACGGAACCCAACTGGGTAGTCACCCTCCGCCTCCATGAAGGCGTTGAGGAAGGTAGTGCCAAGTTGTGGTATCTCCCCGGCTGGAACCTCAGTCCTGCGCGACCCAGGGAAAAGGCCGATAACTGACCTGTCATGGCTATCATGACGGTATACTTTGTGGGAGCCCAAATCACCGAGAGTGACCTCGGGAACATATCGAGCAAGGTCCCATTTCATCTTCCGAGGGACGGACATATGCTGGAAGTAGGACAGCGGGAACATCCTCTCCATGTCTGGAAGAAAGAATCTTCCACCCTTTATCTGACGGAGCCATTTGTAAGTCCCGTCATATACGCGATGGCCGCCATCGTGGATACGATCTCCGAAGAAGAAGGCAGGCTTCTCCAGTTTGATGCCAGCATCCGTTGCAAATGCTGCATCAGTCATGAGCACCCGAAGAGTCCTTATGTCAACATTTGAGAGCCTCTCTCTGCGATCCGGTGATTTGTCAGCAGTCACAGGAACAGTCCTTTGCAATACAAAAATCAAATCCCGGTCAGCACCACCTACATGACCAAAGTGGCACTTCTTGGCGAGTGAAGTAGTAGGGCGTGGCGCTGCAAAAAGAAAAGGACACTTAGTTAGATACTCTATCAAAAGTAAAAAAAAAAAAAAATGCTAAGTGTTCATAATCCGAACGCAGAAGAGACACTGGACGCAGGAGTTATAAAATCCGCGTCCAGACCTGCGCATCCACGCAGAAGAGACACTGGACGCAGGAATTATTAAATCCGCGTCCAGACCTGCGCATCCACGCAGAAGAGGCACTGGACGCAGGAATTATCAAATCCGCGTCCAGACCTATGGGATCGGCGTTTCCACAACATTCTCCTTGATGTCACTTCTGGGGTGCGAAAAGAAGGGAGTTATCCACCTTAACCTTTCCACTACCATAATCGTCAGAAGTTAAGGAGGGTAACCCCCTTCCTTTCACATCCCCAGATGTCGAAGTACTTGGACTCGGGTGCCAGATTCATCAAAATCAGCAGCTGATGAAACAGAACGCAAGGATCAAATCCGCGTTCTGTAAACTAAGTCCGCGTCTGAACCCTTCACAAATAGAAAATATTCTAAGTGAAGAATCTGAAGCGCAGAACTCAAGCGCGCGAGGGTCCAAACCCGCGCCTCGGTTATCATCCCAAAGACTGCGTCTGGGAATCAAACACGATCTGAAAATCACGTGTTAAGGGTTCTTAAAAGTTCTTTGAACTTTCTTTAAATGGCGAAACTTCCGCCTAAGAGGCCTTTACCTTGGAGACCTGGGAGAACGACGCCCTGTGCAGAGGAGGAGCCGCCCCTCTGGGCCTCGGCGACGGTCGCCTTTGAGGACGATGCAGTTGGCTTAGTCTTGGGTGCCATTGATGTTCAGAAATCCAAGCAAAGAGATGAACAAGTTCGAAGATGAACAGAGAAGGAAATTCTTTTTTTTTTTTTCTCAGCGAGTGCGTTCGGAGAAGAAGATGCATCTCTCCAACTGTTGCCTTTTATAGGCACAGGGATTCGCGAAGATACGCGGCGCGTGGCCCGGTAGACGCTGCAGCGAGTCGCCGCTTGACGCGTGTAACCAAATCGTTTCTGAACGGAGAAGATCATGCGTCGCAACCCCGCCACGAGTCAGCAGTCGACACGTGGAGCAGTTCATTTAATGAACCAGGAAATCCGCGCGCCAAAAGGCGAAATTTCGCCGGTTCCCTAGGCCAGCTGGCGGCGTAATCATGACATGGCACAGAATTCGCGCCCAAAGAACGCACCTCCTCGATGGACATGCCACGTCAGCCTCTCCATGAATGCATTTGGAAGGTCGCGTCTCTCTAAGAAATTCGCGTCCTTTCAGTCTGGCCAAATATCGCGTCTGCCTTCTGAAGATCAGTCGCGTCTCCAGTGCCAAAGGACGCACGATTACAGAAATCGCGCCTTTACAGCAGTACCATCTCTGCTTTTTGAAAAAGAACCTGCGTTTGGCCTCCTGCTTCTGCAAAATCAGTTCAACAGTACACAGACGCAAGCAGACGACCAACCACTCCTGGCTTAAAGCGCGCCAATGACAGACTAAAAGCAATCGGAGAGGTTTAGACTGTGCATCTAAACACTCAACATGATCAACTCTGGGAGCTTCAAAGAGTTCAACAGTACACTCACGAAACTCCAGATAAGATCAAACCCGAAGCATCAACAGTCTAGTCATGAAGGCGAACTCAGCTAGAGTCCAAAGTATTTCGAAATCCGTCCCAGTTAACTGCGGAATGTCAAAAACTTTGGAGGGGGTTCTGTAGGCTGTCTAAAAATCACCAAGACAAGCCACCAAAACACAGAGATCCAAGATCCAGGCGCAAGGCTAAATGTGACAATCAAGACGCGAGAGATAGCCCGCGTCTCAGCATCAAGGCGCGTCAACCCGAAGCCCGCGTCTCAGCATCAAGGCGCGTCAGCCCGAAGCCCGCGTCTCAGCATCAAGGCGCGTCAGCCCGAAGCCCGCGTCTCAGCATCAAGGCGCGTCAGCCCGAAGCCCGCGCCTCAGCATCAAGACGCGTCGGCTCGACACCCACGTCTCGGTTGCAACTACCCCGATTATGGCGCCATCCGCCGCCCATATAGCGGGGAAGTTGGCCCTCATCGTGGAGCACTTTTAGAGGGCACGATCACCCCCTAAAAACCCTATAAATAGTCCCGTCACTATTGAAGGAAAGAGGACAATTGAGGACGAGAAGAAAAAAGACGACAATCAAAGGAGAGATCAACGACAGAGAGAGAGAAAACCCTTCAGCGAGCTTACTGAGTACTAGCCGCTCTTCGCCTACCTCCTCTTCTAGAGTTTTGGTAGACGGAGCTGAGTTACTCCCTCTACCGACCGAAGAGAAGATCCCCGACGGTCCGAACAGTCATCCGGTCAACGGAGAACAAGATTCACTCTCCACCGCCACACGAAGAACCCAGCACTAAACAAAGGGGGAATTCAAGATTCAATATTCCCCCTCCCTTGTAACCGGAAGATTAAGCCGGCTGTAATCTTTTCCATCTGATTCCAGGAAGCGTTACACCAGCCAACCCTCTCCGTGTCAAACACTAGTTAACTACGGTTCGACCGTACGGTGATTTGATAGTGCTATCCAAATACCGTGAAGGAGTGTTGTATCTTGGAAGACCAGCGTCCAGTAACCCGTTAGCACCGTAGCAGGGGACGTAATTGTCTTAAGGAGATTCGCTATATGCGTACCTCACTCTAAGTACAGTATAAGTGAATTAATTTTCTTTATACAGGGGTTATACTGATATTCAGTATATTGAGACTGACTTATACCAGTCTAATTGATGTTTAACCAAGGAAGGTAATTGAAAGGTAGTTCTGTAATTAAGTAATGTTCTTTGAACGAAAAATCTCCCACCTGATATTCACCGATCTGGCCAATTAGATCGGTGACATTGGTTAGTTGTCAGATTGATCCTAACAATCTAACAGAAAGTTTAAAGAGGGGTAAAAGAACAAAGCCCTAAGAATAGAAGAGAGATAAACATACATTATTAAACATACATTATTTCCTTTTGCAAAGGATAATATGTGAAAGTTTATGAAAGTAGAAAGTTGTAAGAGGAGCAAAAGAATAAAGCTCTAAGACCAGAAGAGATATAAACATATTTTTCACCAACTGAGACGTCTAATTTATTATGCCCTTTTATTGTGTCACTTAAGTTATAGAAGAATTTCTGAATTCAACAACTAAGAAAGACAAACTTTTCATTACCCAGAATAAAATAACCACTTAGAATAGCGAAACAAATTATATTTGTCGAAAAATGTAAAATTATATGGAGATAATATTCATTGTTTGGTTTGACCAATTGTATTGTTTCCTTGTGTATTCCTTGTTAGGAACTTGAGGAGGCCAGAGAACCGATCAAACACAACACAAACAAAAAACAAAGAGAGGAGATACGATATAACGAGATTCGACAATTTTACCTACATCTCAGGGGCAGAAGAGAGAGATCTATTGATGTTTAACTCACTATTACAAGAGGAATATATTTCTCAACTTTTTCTAGGTCAGCTAGATATCCAACAATGGGTACAAGTTCTCTATTTATAGCCAAGTGGAGAGAAGAAGCCAAAACAGGGAAAGTCGGTTCCCATGTTCACTGCCAGAACCCGACCGGGATCGACCGGTGCAAGTCCCCCACTCTCTGTTAAATCTCAGAGAATGGGTAGGTCGATCGGGTGATCGACCGATACTGGCATCATCACTTTCTGTTAAACATCAGAGAGTGTCGGTTGACTGACACTGGCATCGCCACTCTCTATTAAATCTTAGAGAGCGGGTCAGTCGACTGGGCGGTCCCGACAATACCTGATGTGCAAACTGTGTGCACGCCAGTCGTCAGGCGGTCGATCGACAATACCCAATTTGCAAATTGTGTACACATCGGTCGTCGGGCGGTCGACCCAATGCCTCTGCTTGCATCTGGTTACCCTTGGCTTCAACCACCCAACCAACCAACCCACCCCCACCCCCCCCCCCCCCCCCCCCACCCCAAAAAAAAAAAAAAAGACATGAGTTAAAAACTATCTTGATCCTCTCCCTACATTCCTATACAAAACTTTCGTTACACAGTAGAAGATATGATGAGAAATAATTAATTCATAAGAAGTTACCTTCAATCTGGAAAAAAAATAATGAGAATAAATTGCATGAGCAACATGGAGCAAACACGAAAATAGCCAATAACGATCGACAAGCATAGTCAAATGAGATCAAAGTCCAACGGATAAGCCCAAACAAACATGAATTAAGGTAGTCACGTAGGTAAAAGTGACACAAAAAATGCTAACTTAAAAGAGATTATCTTAGATGAGCTTTGAGATGGCCCGTAACAAAGCTGTATGGAGAAAAAAGATTCATGTAACCTCCCCAAAGACCTCGAATGATGCAGTAACTAGTTCCACATCATTCTCACACGTTTGACAAATGATTCCGGCGTCTAGTTTGTTCAATGAAGAAAGGTGGAGACATGGCACCCTGCTTGATTCATGATTAATGACTTTTAAAAGAAAAAAGTACACCTACGAGTGGAACCCACTATTAAAACGAGTCCAAGTCCACACTCACAGTGACGGCTACAGAAACACAACTTGAATTAAAACTCTACATCAATCATGGAGAGCACAGACAAAAATAATTTGGAAGCATGGGCGGCTAATTTTGCAGGACACAAGTCTTGCCCACTTATTCTCTAGTGAGTAAATAATGCGCAGGAACGCTCGATAAAAATCATTTCACAAGGTTTTGCAGTTACAAAGCAGAGTGAGAACTCAATTGGAAACAGTGATCCATGCTGCAGGACAACCACTGCAACGTATGTAGCAGTAAATTCCATGGTGTGTGAGCAGAAGAAGACTGCTAAGAGAGTGAACTGCTAAAATCGATTGCCTTTGTCAAGAGAGATGATTGCAGTTCATACAAATTTTTTTTGCACTCAAAACGGAGAAGGAAGCCGGAGAGGAACAGGGCGATTCAGCAGCAGGACAAGAGAAATCACAAAAAATGATACAAAAAAAATAAAAGATTAAAATTTCCAATGGAGCAGACAACTACCTCGGGGATTAAATGGCAAGCACTCCCACGAACACTTCTGAAGTCCCTTTGCCGTGACTTTACTAGCTTTGTTCTATGCTGCAAAACTCTTTTCCTCCTTAGACCTTCAGTGCCTAGAGATTATGAAGAGACAAACAGCTATATATATGTAGTAACCATATTCCTCCTCAGAACTCAGTGCTAACTGAAAAATGAATTAGTCACATATGATCAATAAAAATGCCAAGGGCCAAACATATGACAGAACATGATACTAGTACACCGCCAGTATGGGGGGAAAACTACACCGCCAGTATGGGGGGAAAACTGACCGATCGATCAAAAAGAGGAGGAGGAGATGAAGAAAGAAGAGGATGAGAGAGCTGAGAAAAGAAAAGAAAAGACGAGATCGATGTTGCTCTCTCTCGCGAATGAAAACATGCAAACGAACAGATAAAATTTTATACGAGTCATGAAAGAAAATCTCCCTTCCGCCATTTTTGATTATTAAATTACAATTTCAGCAAGGCATTGACAATGCATGATACACACTGTACATGATACACACTGTACGTATCTGAATAAATAGCTATCACAAGAGAAAAAGGATACCTCTCGAGATCCCCTTTTTTCTCTCAAAGATTTAACGGGGCCTATGGTACTGTAATCCTCAACTGATCAGTTCCAGCATTTTTTTTAACTTGCATAAAATGGAGACTTCTCTGCACAACCATTGAACACAGTACAATAAAGTTGAAAACACAAGTAAATTCGAGGATTATTGCAGCATCAGGGCAAAAGGTACTGATGCAGCAAATTGTTTCTACAGAGCAAGTCAACTTATTTGAAACGGCATCCACCGTCACATTTTAAGGATCAAACTTACGACTCCACAGAAATCCCAGAAAGCAGGGACATTTAAGAGAGGCAAGAGTATGCAAGGGCCTTCTCCTCGCTCAGCTCCTCAGCGGTTGCATCCATCTTCTTCCTTGAGAATTCATCAATAGGAAGTCCTGAGAAGATAAAGACAAAAGCAATATCGAATGTCAGTATTCTGTGATACTTTCATGATAGCAATAACAAGATTGTTTAAAGGCCATGCAAGAGATGTTGACAAACTAGAAAATAGGAACACAACATTGCAGGGAGAGAGACACCTTCAGGTATTATTGTAATGAATTTGTTATATTATAATGTACTACTAGCATCCATGCTTAAATGATTATGGATTTGGTTTGTAACACATTTACATCATCAGTAACATCAGCAAATCTTTAGTTTGGTGCCATAGCAAAAAGCTACTTAATCTAAAGAATAGAGTTCTATTCTATCAATGGGATAAGATAAGCACTGAAAGGCATATAGTATAAAAAGCTACTTGATCTCACTAAAGCATTCAACTAATGGCATGGGTACAAGAGAAGTCAACGTTATGAGAAGATAAAGGGGTTGAAAAAGTTGAGGGAGCTTGTAAGGCACTTGATAGTGATGGGACGCGTGCAGGATCAGTCAAGCCCCGGAGTATTGAGAGAATTTTTCCATATCCAGAGAAATAAAGAGTTATATCCACCTCATTTTGTTTGATAAATAGTAACCAAGGAAATGAGGCATACAGTTGTGTTTTCTCATTAAGTTGAACACTTGTGAGAAATGGTTGCAATATTAATGAAAGATAAATGCCATATTATACATGATAGAGTTTATAGCTCATGGCCTCATGCCATAGTGAGCATAAGAGTTGGTCAATAGTACTGCTTATTTTGATAAAACTTTGCTCATGCGTACAAGTCAGCTCCAATTGACAATAAACAGACTCAAGAAAGAAACATGTCGTTTAATTCATAAAATAATAGAGAATTATCCATCAATACAAGGATCATGGCATGTGCAGCATTCAGGAAACAGAAGTATGCAGCATAAGCGAGATGCAAGCAAAAGATACCACCACTTGCTAATCAGATATATCAACAAAATATTGAGCAGAAAAGCAAAGAGGGCAGGAGAGGATGAATATTGTAATTTCACAAATTGAGAAGAGAAAGAATTTAGTCACCTATAAAAGACTCAGATTTCAGAAACTGAGCATTAGTCATACCCAAGGCAGGTGATCTCACGGAGTCTCTGTACTCAAAAGCTTGGCCTTGCATATTTTATGAGTTAACCATGTTGTGGGTTATAACATAAAAAACTGTAGGGATAAATTATGACTGCATAGATTTAAATGGATCTCTCAAATTCAGACCTTGTTGCTTTGTCAAATTTAAGAAAGCCTTTGAAGGTGGTTTTCTTTATAATCTTGACAGCATGCAGTCCATAGCTAATCTTCATGAGAAGTCCACTTAAGTTAATTGCAATGGAGAAAACACATATAAGACTAAAATACCCATTTCAGCTTAGTCCACTCTCCGCTCATAGTCTTATCTTTCTTTCATTAATAAACTCAATTTAGAACAAAACAATTATTGCCTTCAATTCATTTCTTCTAACTGATATTACACAATTGGCTTCATCGTCATTGTGTGCCTTTTTGTAAAAGACATTGAATTGAAACTATAAGCTACACAACACTGTTCAAGGTTGAAACATAGAGTGAATATAACAATCGGAAAGAACATGAATATATTTCTCATTTTCTCTGATTCAGTAAGCTTCAGATATAAGCAAGAAATCAAGGTAGAAAACTTTTGCAAAGTTCATGGTAGGATTTAATCATACTAGTTCTTAAAGCAATTTCAAAGTAAGATACAGACCTTGGACAATATTCCACTCGCCATTGCGGCATGTCACTGGGAAAGAGTAGATCAGCCCAGCTGGAACATTGTAAGACCCATCAGAGTAGACCCCCATGGACACAAAAGTTCCCTGCAATAGTTACATACTAACTCAAGTTTTCTGACAACAATACATACTGAAAATCAAATAAGAACAATTCAAATAAAACAACAGTGAAGATAATAACCTCTGGGGTTCCAAGAACCCAATCACGAATGTGATCACATGCAGAGCTGGCTGCAGACAATGCACTCGAAAGTTTCCGAGCTTTGATGATGGCAGCGCCACGTTGTTGAACAGTTGTAATGAACTCTCCTCTCAGCCTTTAATTATAAATAGAGTTATAACAGCAAGATGATGAATGAACAGTCTAAATCATGCAAGAGCAGCAATAATGTTTGGCTAGAAACTCTTACCAATCATCATCAGAAACAAGCTCACGAGCAGACTTTTCTCCGCTTGGTGTTTGGACAGTTGCATGACTTACATCAGGGTACTGCGTTGACGAGTGGTTTCCCCATATGATCACATTTTTAACATCGCTAACTTGAACATTCAACCGCTCAGAAATCAGCCCCAGTGCCCTGTTGTGATCTAGCCTTGTCATGCAAGTAATGTTTTTCTCGGGAATGGATGGGGCAAACTCTTTCAATATAAGAGCATTAGTATTTGCTGGGTTAGCCACAACCAGCACCTGCACAGAAAATTATTGGAAATATTAATTGCAGTACATAGGACTACCAAATCAAAAAAAGTAGTTGTACAGAGGCAGTTCACATAGAACAATTGAACAGAAATATAAGCTATCTATGGCATGCAGATTGTGCCATTAAATACTTTTTGCCTAGGGCATGTTACTCAGGCAGCAGAGAAGGGAAAAACATATAACTAGTAGATGCATCTATTATGTTTCATACCTTGCAGTTTGCAGCTGCATGGTTTTCAAGTGCAGAAGCCTGAGATTTGTAGATAGAGACATTCTTTGACATCACATCTTTTCTCTCCATTCCTTCTTTCCTTGGGAATCCACCAACCATGATTGCTATGTTGACTCCAGTACAAGCCTCAACAACATCAATTGTGGCAACAACTCCTGAAAAACCAGTTCAGATATATGATATATTTGGTCACCAATTCCAGGATGAATGATATATTTGATAAAACAGAAAGAGGTGCCAACACTTTATTGACAGGTCACATAGAGAACAAACAAAACGGTAAGTACCTTTAAGAAGAGGAAATGCTGCATCAACCAGCTCCATTTTGACCCCATTCAACGACTCTGCGGCAGGTGGAATGTCAAGCATGTGCAAGATAACTGGCTGATCTGGTCCAAGCATAATTCCCCGAGCAATCATAGGCACAAGAGCATATCCAATTTGGCCTGCAAAAAAATTTTAAAAAAAGTTGAATTTCAGAAGATGAATCTGATACAGTGTTTGAGAAAAAATTGCAGTCTGTTAGTGCAGGGAATTGCTCAGGCATGGAACTCTATCTAATTATGTGCAAGCAAAGGCCTGTTAGGAAGACTATTCTTCTTTGCATGATTCTTATTATGGGATACAACTTTATATTGTTAGAAATAAAAAGAAGATTGTGTGACTTCAAAAAAAAAAAAAAAAAAACAGGTGTGGACAACACAAGTAGCATCACTGTCATCCAAACCATTTCCCATTAAAATCAAGAGAAAAATGCAGCATGATGATAAATCAAAAGGCTACATGAAACATTGCCTAAAATTTTACAATTGACTGTCATAATATCAACCAACTTAGAATTGGTTCCAGTATAAAGCCAAGAAAACTGTACTGCATGGCAGGGAAGGGAAACCTAAAAGATAAGTTGGACAGCGGGTAGAACCCTGCCATTTATGGTCATTCTGTTTATGCTCTTGCAACAAAGAAGCAATCCTACTAGTTCTCCTAAACAGGGAATAGTAGCGGTTGTGCTAGTCCTCTAGCATGTCTTTCTCTTGCTGGCTTGAAGTCAGGCAAAAGTGATTGAAATGGAAAAATCTTTAATGAAGAATGTTCATCTACGCGCAAGGATGATAAGATAAATGTTAGAACTGTATGCCTCTGAAAATAGTTTCAGGAACCCTGCTGAGCTCTTACACTTGTAAGTTTGTAACATACTGCGACAGTCATCAGTCATCATGAAACTACTTTTACCCTTTCTTCAGTCTCATAAACAAATATAATAACATTTTCATACAACATGCACTACAAGACCTCAATCCAAATAATAAGCAGATAAAGTAGAGTTATAATGATCTCAACCGTCGATATAAGCCAACCATGATATAGGAAATGAAATAATCTCTTCCCTCTGGTTGTTCTCCCACTAGTTACCACCCCAACATACATATCTTTAAGCACATCAATATAATAGTTAATTCACACTTGTTTCTTTTCTAAAATTCACCACATAGTCTCCCTAGAAACCCTACCATAAGCTTTCCTATATGAATAAAGCATATATAGATCTCCCAAGCATAAGCTTTCCTAAATGAATAACGCATACATGTATTGCCTTCGAAATATCTCCATCAACTGAGTAAACAAATTCCATAATCAACCTTTCTAGCATAAAACAAAGTAGAATTTCTGATATGGAATCGAATACCAAATAATAGAACTTAGGATTTTAGATATGATCACAAATTGCAACCTGGATCTCGACTTCACCACCAGTTGAAACAATCAGATATAGACTGAATCAAAACAAAAGCAAAGCTTTATATTCAAAAATTCAATGATATTTTATTCATCAATTGAGTCTTTTAAATAGACACTTACAGAGAAGAGTTTTACCAAATAACCGATATGGTACTAAATACTGGACTTAATAAAGCAATAAAACTATACAAGATAAAAAAGAGACCTAATCAGGACTCCTCAAACTGACTCAAACGAAGTCCGATTGGACTCAAACGAAAAGCAACAAACAGAATAAAATATGGACTACATGATCCTCCAATAGTAATGACTGAATCACAAATGACTGAGGCTCAAAATCAGGCCCAAAGTGGTGCCGATGTGACACGACGATGACGGTGCTGATATGTACGTAGAGGAACCGGTGTGATGCCCCCATCAGTACTCCCGGGGTGAAAAGGACTCGACCGTATCGAGTAAGGCTCCAAATGACTCACAGAACTCCAACAAATCCAGGTCTAAGCGTTGCAGGATTTTTGGGGTAATCCATGTATCATCAGATTCTGGACGACCTTTCCAATATACTAGGTATTGTCTGTAACCACCATCCCTAGCAGAGAGGATATGATCATCTTTTATACTATCAATTTGTTCTAGTATAAATGGGTCAATTGTTGTTGGTAGTGGGGAAAAGTGGAGTCCCTCAAATAAAGGCTCGGGAGTAGGCTCATCAAGATCCACAAGTGAATTGTCAGGGTTAAAAAGAGGACCTTTATAAGCAATCAAGTCTGATATATTAAATGTCGAATTAATCCCAATATCCTGAGGTAAATCAATTACATAGGCATTTGGATTAATTTTCTTAAGAATTTAAAAAGGTCAGCACTACGAGCAGTTAATTTCTTGACAGCTCTAAGTGGGAACCGTTTTGGACGAACATGGATCATTACATAATCACCTTATTTAATTCAAGGTGCTGACAGTGCAAATCAACATTGGATTTATACTGAGCATTACTTTCCTGAATTTTCTTACTGATTTCTTCATACAAATCATGTATATGCGATGCAAATGCAGATGCTGACTCGGACACTCTAGGATGTTGTGTCATGGGGACAAGATCTATAGGCTTTCTAGGTTTGTAATCATGTACTACCTCAAATGGACTCATGTCTATTGACCTATTACATGAACTGTTATATGCAAATTCAACAGTGGGTAAGGTGAGATCCCAATTCCACAAATGTTCACCTACTAGACATCGTAAAGATTTCCGAGGCTCCTGTTAACCACCTCAATTTGACCGACTGTTTGGGATGAAAAACAATGAAAAAATTGAGCTTAATCCCTATCTTGTGCCATAGACTTTTTCAAAAGTAACTCATGAACTTGACATCTCTAGCCGACACAATAGTTTTGGGTAAACCATGCAGCTTAACTACTCCGTCAAAATAGATTTGAGCAGTTTTGAAAGCATCAGAAATCTTGTTGCATAGTAAGAACTGTGCCATCTTTTAAAAAAATGGTTGACAGCCACAAATATAGAATCGTGCTTCCTGATAGTTTTTGAAAGTCCAAACACGAAATCCATACTCACGTCTTGCAAGGGGCGATCTGACACCGATAGAGGCATATACAAGTCAGTGTTCTGTTTTCGCTGCTTAGCCAATTGGCAGGTGCGACATTGTCCTATTAACCTTGCAACATCCCGTTTTAAGCTTGGCTAGTAAAACAAACTTTCTACCGCATCTATAGTCTTTTCTCGGCCGAAGTGACTAGCAAGACCCCCAACATGCAGTTCCCAAATAAGATAGTCTCGTAATGAGGTACGGGGAATGCATAACGTGCGAAATCAAATAGATTAGTCATCCTGGAGTAGGAAACCATCTATCTCTTGTGTCACCACTTGCTTCAAAACACCAAAAATCTCTCCAAAATCGGGACAGGATACATACTCTTCCTTGATTCGCTCGAAACCTACTACCTCAGAGTTTAGTTGTTTAAGCACACATGTGCGTCGACTGAGCACATCGGTTACCTTAATTCTCAACTCCAGATGAATGCTTCAAACTTTAAGTGTAGTCTTGCATAAACTTTATCTATCTTTCGTGTCTAGCACTGGGCTTTTTCTGCGAGTTAAAAGTATTGTAACACTTCATGGTCCGAGTAAAAAACAAATTCCTACGGTAAGAGATAATGTCGCCGATGGCGTAAAGAATGCACAACCGCATAGAATTCTGTCATATGTGGGGTAATTCAGTTTATCTCCACTTAATTTTTCAATGAAGAAGGCAATTGGGAGCTTTTCTTGATTGGGTACTCCGCTTATGCCAAAACCTAAAGCGTCGCACATGACTTCGAGTGCCTTGGAGAAATCAGGAAGTCTCATTATAAGTGTTTTGGTCATTCGTTGTTTGATTTCCTTGAATGTCTTGGCAGCAGTAGTGGACCACTAGAACTCTTCTTTCTTCAGGCAATCCGTAATTGGAGTCATAATAATGCTGAACCCTTTTATGAATCGCCTATAGAATGTTGCCAGCTCATGAAAACTTCTTACCTCTCTGATATTCTTAGGCTCCGGCCACACTATAATTGCCTGAATTTTTTGAAGGTCAACAGAAACCACTTGAGAGGATACAACAAACCCTAAGAATACGAATTTGTCGGTCATGAACACGCATTTCTTATGATTTGCGTACAATTGCTCATTTCGCAGCGCATGACAAACTTGCCTAAGATGACCAATATGATGCTCTAGTGTCTCACTGTAAATCAAAATATCATCAAAGTAGACAACCAAGAATTTACCCATAAAGGGCCTTAATGCTGTGTCATCATTCGCATGAACGTGCTGGGAGCATTAGTCAATCCAAAAGGCATGACTATCCACTCGTATATGCCATCTTTGGTCTTGAAAGCAGTTTTTCATTCATCTCCTGGACAACTCCGAATTTGATGGTAGCCACTTTTCAAATCGATTTTTGAGAAGATGGCGGCTCCAGACATCATATCCAACATGTCATCCAGTCTGGGGATGAGGAACTGATATTTGACGGTGATCTTGTTGATTACGTGACTATCCACGCACATTCTCCACGAACCGTCTTTTTTTGGGGTTAACAATGCTGGCACTGCTCACCGACTCATACTATCTTTAATGAATCTCTTATTCAAAAGTTCATCAACTTGCCTTTTGAGTTCAGCGTGTTCCGTTAGATTCATTCTGTAGTGAGGTAAGTTGGGGAGAGAAGATCCCGGAACCAAATCTATGGCGTGTTGGATGTCACGCATAGGAGGCAGACTATTCGGGAGTTCCTCTGAAAAAATATCAGCAAATTCCTCCAATAAGGGGAGTGCTGTCGGAGGAATTTGCTCCGGAGAATCATCATTGACCTCTCTAGCAACAAGTATGATAACTGTGGATCCCTTGGCAATCTTCTTATCAATAAGCTTGGGGTTGATCAGTGATAACGCTTTCTTGCTATCAGTCGATTCAACTTGCTTAGTCTCAGGTGTAGGCTGAGTGGGACGCAACAAGGCCAATTTGATTTTTTTCCTTCATGAACAAATGAACATGAGTTTGGACGTCCATAGATAGTGACATCATGGCCATATAACCAAGATCGTCCCAAAATGATATGACCCACGTCCATGGTGACTACATCACACCAAATTTTGTCTGAACATGTGGCAAATAGGATTGGAATAAGACACCTATCTTTCGCATCAATGAACGCGGAGTTTACCGATGACACCTTGTATGGTTGAGGGTGGGGGACGGTCTTCAGTCCAAGTTTAGTCACCATACTTAAGGCGACGACGTTGACGCAACTGCCACTATCAATGATGACCCGACAATTCTTACCACCAATTTTGATGAGTTTGAAAAATTAAAATTCTACGCCAGTCATCATTTTCTTTGGGTTTAGCCAGGGCTCCCCTCACCACATTTAGGTGACTGGTAATTTTATCTACATCGTCAACTGATGGAGAGTGCATGCTCAAAACACACCCTAAAGTAGCGGCCAGATCAACATCAAAATCATCTTCCCAAACATCTTCACGGTCATGGACAATTTCATCTAAATTGTCTTGATCACTGTCCAATTAGGTCTCAATAATCAACGTTCTTAATTTACTCAGACATTGTGTTGAGATGTGACCATATCCTCGGCATTTGAAACACTGAGTCTGTTGAATGGATCTAGAAGACTTACCTGCGATTCCTTTGCCTTTGTCTTCGCACTTAGGATTAGAGCTGCTAGGTCCAAAACGAGGCTGAGATTGGGTTGGATTAGGTTAATATTTAACAGTGTTCCTGTTGGGATTGTCCCTATAATCAGTGAGTCTAGGGAAAGAGGAACCCTGAAATTGATCTAACTCTTAACAACTTGAATAACTTGCTCTAAGGTAGAGATATTTCTAACAATTACGTTACGTCTAAGCTCCCCCTTAAGTCATGAACGAAATCTAGATAAGACTATGGCATCACTCATTCTCACATCTCTCTAAAAATTGATCAAACTGCTTGATATGCTCTGATACTGGTCGTTTGCCTTGCGTCAAACGTTGCCACTGAACAAGCATACGTTTGTATGACACAGGCAGGTATTTCTCTTGAGATTTTAGTTTCATCTCATCCCAAGTTTGAATAGCTTCGTGACGTCTTGAGTCTCATCAGTTTCTCAACATTCATCTAATATTGTCTAGTCTGACCCACTAGTTTCATTATGATAAACCGAATTCTTCTCTCATCAGACATATCATACCAAAAGCAGTGATCCATGTCAGAAATCCAATAAAGAAAGATTTAGAGATCCAATTGACCATCGAAAGTGAGTTCTTCAAGTTTTATGTTCTTAAAGTTCGCTCCCGCAAAGTCATTTTGGTCGTTATTCCTAGGGTGGTGAGGTCCAGCATGAGGTTCATTATTACTAACATTGTTGGTAGTTTATCGTCCCTTGTTGCTTCCCAATTCTTGCTCCATGTTGTCCATAAGAGTGGTTAACCTTTCTAAGAGTTTGATGAGATTATCTAGTGTGAATTTCATTTCAGGAGTTGGATCGTAGGGGTGGTATTGTGTTCCACTACATGTGGTCATGCAACAAGGTGCCTGGATGTGTAGATGTAAGACACAATGCAAATATTGAAACCAAAATGATCAAAGAAATACCAACTAATATGAAACCTAATGCAGAATGGTCAATAATGATAAATCAATAAGTAATTCAGTTCTGATATGCGGTAAGTATCCCATTATTTATTCTCATCCAGGCAACAAAATTTTAATTAAAGTGATCAAGTACTAGAAATTTTGTGTAATGTTGATCGCTTTAAAATTCAGAATAAATCATTTTGTGCCTGGAGTCAGGAAAAGTTCTAATGTAATATTCAGATGCGGCAAATAAGGTCAACAGATTCACTCACTCACAATTTATATAGTGAACAACGACAAATTGATAGCACAGTAAGTGGATCAATCTGGTGCAACTGGGTAGCTAGCACTATTGGAATAGTATAACTGAGTGAGTTAGGAATTACCTCAAAATTACCTGCACCAAGGAGAAATAATTCACCCACAACTCTGGACAGTAGTAAAATGAGTTGTGAACTTGTTGCCTCGACAACGGCGCGAATCGGACACAAATCGAGCATGAAAGGCCTCTTGAAGATGGATGCTACCTCTGTACTGAATTGACTCAATCAAGTCAACTCGATACTGAATTGACTCAACGCAACTCAGTATCCAGCTGAGTTGGATTATTAGGCAGTGGGTCAGGTCGGGTCTTGAGGGAACCCGGTTGGCGCCCAAACCCAAACCCAGTGGTTAGTCAGGTCGAGTGCGAGTCAAACTCAGTTTGCCCAAACCCACTCCAATTGGATATTTAATATCGGGTTGGGATCAAATCTCACCAAATTAACCCACTCTTCTTCCCTTTTGATCCCAGGCAGTTCCGACGGTGACGGAGAAAGAACGGTGGCAGAGCGGGCTTCGTCGGCGACAGTTGCACTGTTGGCTTCGACGGTGATGTCTGAGGTTGTCAAGGGGGAAAACTTCACCGTCAATTTGGGTCGGGTGCTGACGAGGGCTTGGTGGTGGCAGATGGAGATGTAGTTGATAACGAAGGCGACACTAGGGAGGTCGTCCACGAAGAGGTATTGATAAGGATTCTGGCAGAGGTGGCGAAATCCGATAAAGATGGCGGCGTAGATCGCTGATGGAGATCTGGACCTCGATTGTGAGGTCAGAGGGAGGAAGTTGGCGAAATCTGAGATCAGGGCGTCGCTGCGAAGATCTGATGATGTCAGGGTGATCTACCACCTGAGTGGTCCGGGCAGGGCGGAAAAGAGACAGGGGAGCGATGGCTACGCCAAGGCGACGACGACGAAGGTTGGGGTGATGATGACGCGGCGACGGAGAAGATGAACAGTGATTTTTTTTCAAAAAATGGGAAATTTGTGGAAATTTATAGATTTCAGGGTTGGGAATTTTGTGGACGATAACAGGACTTTCGGCTCTGATACTAAAAATGATGTGGAATCAGATACCAAATAATAGAACTTATGGTTTTGGATATGAACACAGGTTGCACCTAGATCTCGACTTCACCACCAATTGAAAAAATCAGATATAGACTGAATCAAAACAAAAGCAAAGCTTTATATCCAAATATTCAATGATATTTTATTCATCAATTGAGTCTTTTAAATAGACTCTTACAGAGAAGAGTTTTACCACATACCGATATGGTACTAAATACTTGACTCAATAAAACAATACAAGATAAAAAGACTCGATAAACTAGACCTAATCAGGACTCCTCAAACTGACTCAAACGAAGCCCGATTGGGCTCAAATGAAAAGCAACGAACAGAATAAAATATGAACTACATTATCCTCCAATAGTAATGACTGAATCACAAATGATTGGGGCTCAAAATCAGGCTCAAAGTGGTGTCGATGTGACACAACGACTGCACTAACATGTACGTAGAGGAACCGGTGTGATGCCCCCATCAATTTCAAGATCCATTTCTTTTCTTAGCCTTTGCTTATTGCTTGTTGCCTCCAAAAGTTTCAATACTTTGTAAAACTTTATATGTTATGTTATCCTTATTCTCTCAAAACGATGCAACGAAAAATATATAAGCCGTTAATTTAAACTTTTGAGGATTGTGCATCAAGAGAGTTGACACACTCTTGTCCATATTTCTCTATTCCCCGTGATAATTACTACTTTGTTATCTTTCTTTTTCTGTTCTTTCTCCATGCATTTATCATTTTTCTGTTCCTTCTTCCTCCTTGTAGGTTATAATTTCTTAAGTCTATCCTTCACTATTTTCATTAGGACTTGTCTTTCCCAAAGCTACTTTGTGTCTGAGCTATTTCTGTATTTTTCTTTAGAGATTGGACTTGTCTTATCCAAAGCTAAACCTTTGCACTTTTCAAGCATGGAACTCCTATATGTCACAATACAAACAGAAGCATCAGTAAAATAATTTTAGTGACCATTCATTGCCCCTTTGAACCCAAAGAAAACCAACCACATAAATAAAGTAATCCCCAATAACCATGCCATCACATTTTCCACTCAGAATCCACTACAGCCAAAAGCAATTAGATCTTGGGCCTCACGGCTACACAAAATTCCTTGAAAACAGAATTTGTCACAATATCTTCCCAACCCCAGGCCAAACCTCCAAACCAAAAGTGATAAGGTTATGGGCAAGTTAAGATTTTAAGGTTTTAATAATTTTGCGGACTACTATGCTAGAAGGAATGAATTAATACGACTGTGGCTTAACATCAAGATCCTTGCTTGGGTAATATGCACTTCACATGCCAGATGCATCTATCCACAAATGTTCGCTAACAAGAATAGTTTATTGAATGTCTTTAATATGTGTTGACCAATATTACTACATTTTTAAAAAAAAAAGTCCATGTTTAAAACTTTTGACTCAAAACACATAACAAATCTCAAGTGCTATTGAAATTTTGGGCACCTGAAATCCAAGAGTTTAGTTGATGACCATAATGAAATTTCCAAAATCAACATAAAATAACTAATCCTATAAGGCAAGTTCGCAAGAAAGAAATGTTGGGTAAATTGTGCTATTTCTTAAAACATGCAAATCAATTTTATTGAAAAACAAGTTAAATTAAACTTCCTAGCATGCCACTGAAGAATTAAAACAGAATATAATAATCTAGCTTGGGGAATGCAGTCGCGTAGTCGCTGCCTTAAAGGATCAAAAGCCCTTCTTATCCAGACGTTGATTCAGCTTTGTCCAATAGCAGTAAAAAAAAATCTCCCGAAATTACCAGCACTTAGCCTAGAATAGTGGACAGTCTTTTGCTCAAACAGAGAATTGTCACCCAAAAAATTAGAATAAACTTGAAGAAATATAATAGCGTGAGAAAGAAAAATGTAGCTGTTGATCTCAGTTTTTGGTGATCTAAGAATGAACAAGGAGAGGTTTTTGTTATAGGCACAGAGCTCTATCTGCTACAAACAGCCCCAGCACAAATCAAGTGCACGTTCAGATTTGTTGCAATTAATTTGCGGCAACTCTGCACGTTCACAAATCCACTTTTATCGGGTCAAAAAAAACGTCACAAATCAAAATCGTAATTGTAAAGTTCCTCAGAGAGAGTGAGACAGAGCTCAGGGTCACTTCGAGTCCAAGTACTCGGGGATGACTCTGAGACCAAGAGCTCGGGGTCGCTGCGAGACCAAGTGCTCGGGGACGCTCCGAGATCACCTCGAGTCCAAATACTCGAGGATCACTCCGAGAGTGATGAATTATTGCATGATGAGTTGTCTTCGTTGTCTTCTTTGGGTGGTGTTGCCTTCTTTTGAACGAGTGCAGCTGGCTTTGTCTTCTTTTGATTTGCTTTTGAACGGGAGGAATCTACTTTATGCATGCGTGATGTGCTGTCTCTGTCTGTATCTATTGAAGTCAGTGCTTTTTTCGAGATGCTGTCTCATTTGTCTTCTTTTAATGAACGCTTTTGAGCTGGAGGGAATCTGCTTTTGAATTGTGCACCTTTGGAGGTAAGTGCGCTGTCCATTTTTACTTTGTTGCTTTGTTCCTCTGAGAATCTTTGCTTTTGAATTATGTTAGCTGGATGCGTCTTTTGAAGCGATGGCTTTTTGTCTTCTTGTTGTTGATGTTTGATGCCTTTTTATGATGATGATGCCTTTTGGTGATGGAATCTGCAGAGAAGTGTTAGTAAAAACTTTTTTTTTTACAAGTGGCAGAAACGGATCTGGTGATGAAGTGGATGTCGTGGCCGAAGTTCTTTTTATTACTTATCTAGTCAGGTATTGTCATTGCCATAGAACTGTTGGCCAGCGGGGTTCATGAATGAAGTTTTCAGAGAATTTTGGTACTAGTAGCTTCAAGATGCCGTGGACATTAGTGGCAAAAATCCAATTTGGAGAGTGATGAAAGATGTGAAAGCCTTCTGGAAACTGTTCCATAATATGATGCATTTGGAGGTGGATAAAGACTTGATCAATTTGTAAATTCATTCTAGAAATCTCAGGAGGCACTGGGTGATATCCTGTGTTATAGAATTCGGCGCCAGGTGTAGTAAGAAATTGAGTGGGAAGAGAATCCCACCAACCATAGTATTCGGTGATGAACACTATATGTTGGGCTGGCTAATACTCTTCATTTACCCAAATGGGTGGAGTTGAGAGAAATTTGAAATACAATTTGTCTGAACAAAGGCCTCAAAGTTTCAAGGAAGCGGTAGTTAAGGTAGGAAATAAATGAATTCGGTCTCGATAGGAGTCAGACACTAGCCCATAACAAAGACCATTTTCGATAGCCCAAATTTTATGCGCTTGAGGAGTGCTTGGATTTAAAAGGAGTCGTAGACTGAAAATTTTGGACTGTATTACCCGATAGGATTCTTCAGGGAATGTGTAGCAAAGTTGATTTATTTTGTGGATTAATTGGATTTCAGTAGTGCTGTGTTTGCACTATTTTATAGTAGAGTTCGGAAGGGAGATTTTCTACTATATCTTGAGCAAGTTGTGTACGGTCCTTAAAAAAAAGATTAGTCTTTGAGAAATTGTAAGAGGAGTAAACTAGCATCTCATGAGCAATTAGTTAGATTTCATTTAGATGTATGGTTAGGTCCTCAAAAATCCTATTCCACCATCAAAAGGAGATTCTTTCTATTGTTCAATGCATTTCTAAATTCCAAGATGATATTTTGAATTAAAAAATTCCTTCTCCGAATTGATTGTCAATCTGCCAAATTCATTCTTGAAAAAGATATCCAAAATATTGCATCTAAGCAAATCTTTGCTAGATGACAAGACATTCTTTCTATTTTTGACTTTGATATTGAATATCTTAAAGGTTCAAATAATTCCTTACCCGATTTCCTAACCCGAGAATTCTTGACCACAGATTCAAGATGAACGACGACAAAGAAAAATCTCCAATTCAAAAGACTATCAATTCCAAAGATGATGAGATAAAGCTCTCATTACTTTCATCCTCACCCATTCAAAGTCCTCATAAAATTAAAACCTTGAATACCATGTCACAAGCTCGACGAAAAAGGAGCTCTACTTCTCTTATTATTTCTCAAAGACTAATCTTTTTTCTTAAGGACGGTACACAACTTACTCAAGATATAATAGAAAATCTCCCTTCCGAACTCTACTATAAAATAGTGCAAACACACAGCACTGCTGAAATCCAATTAATCCACAAAATAAATCAACTTTGCTACACATTCCCTGAAGAATCCTATCGGGTAATACAGTCCAAAATTTCCAGTCTACGACTCCTTTTAAATCCAAGCACTCCTCAAGCACATAAAATTTGGGCTATCGAAAATGGTCTTTGTTATGGGCTAGTGTCTGACTCCTATCGAGACCGAATTCATTTATTTCCTACCTTAACTACCGCTTCCTTAAAACTTCGAGGCCTTTCTTCAGACAAATTGTATTTCAAATTTCTCTCAACTCCACTCATTTGGGTAAATGAAGAGTATGAGCCAGCCCAGCATATAGTGTTCATCACCGAATACTATGGTTGGTGGGATTCTTTTCCCATTCAATTTCTTACTACACCTGGCGCCGAATTCTATAACAGAATATCACCCAGTGCCTCCTGAGATTTCTAGAATGAATTTAAAAATTGATCAAGTCTTTATCCACCTCCAAATGCATCATATTATGGAACAGTTTCCAGAAGGCTTTCACATCTTTCATCTCTCCAAATTGAATTTTTGCCACTAATGTCCAAGGCATCTTGAAGCTACTAGTACCAAAATTCTCTGAAAACTTCATTCATGAACCCCGCTGGTCAACAGTTCCATGTCAATGACAATACCTGACTAGATAAGTGATAAAAAGAACTTCGGCCATGACATCCACCACTTCATCACCAGATCCGTTTCTGCCACTTATAAAAAAAGGTTTTTACTAACACTTCTCTGCAGATTCTATCACCAAAAGGCATCATCATCATAAAAAGGCATCAAATATCAACAAGAAGACAAAAAGCCATCGCTTCAAAAGGCGCATCCAGCCAACATAATTCAAAAGCAAAGATTTTCCGAGGAACAAAGCAACAAAGTAAAAATGGACAGCGCACTTACCTTCAAAGGCGCACAATTCAAAAGCAGATTTCCTCCAGCTCAAAAGCGTTCATTAAAAGAAGACAAAGGAGACAGCATCTCGGAAAAAACACTAACCTCAATAGATACACAGAGACAGCACATCACGCATGCATAAAGTAGATTCCTCCCGTTCAAAAGCAAATCAAAAGAAGATAAAGCCAGCTGCACTAGTTCAAAAGAAGACAACACCACCCAAAGAAGACAGCGAAGACAACTCATGCAATAATTCATCTCTCCAGAAGACTCAGCACTCTCCTATAAATCTGGTGCCCCTCCATTCATATCGGATCATCGACTACTATTAGCCATTAGCTACAAACCAACTACGACTACCCTCTTTAATCTACCTCCTTCGACCACTTCTCAGCCACGATTTCAAACCTGTATTCCTACTTCATCTTGTATCCAGTTTCAAAAGCTTTTGTATCAGAGCAATTATTGTAAGTTCTTATTCCATCTGTAATTTACTTTTTGTAATATTATCATAATTTGTCCAAGTCTCTTTTCCATATTTATTAAATAAAGTAATCCCCAATAACCATGCCATCACATTTTCCACTCGGAATCCGCTACAACCAAAAGCAATTAGATCTTGGGCCTCACGGCTACACAAAATTCCTTGAAAACAGAATTTGTCACAATATCTTCCCAACCCCAGGCCAAACCTCCAAACCAAAAGTGATAAGGTTATGGGCAAGTTAAGATTTTAAGGTTTTAATAATTTTGCGGACTACTATGCTAGAAGGAATGAATTAATACGACTGTGGCTTAACATCAAGATCCTTGCTTGGGTAATATGCACTTCACATGCCAGATGCATCTATCCACAAATGTTCGCTAACAAGAATAGTTTATTGAATGTCTTTAATACGTGTTGACCAATATTACTACATTTTTTTTAAAAGTCCATGTTTAAAACTTTTGACTCAAAACACATAACAAATCTCAAGTGCTATTGAAATTTTGGGCACCTGAAATCCAAGAGTTTAGTTGATGACCATAATGAAATTTCCAAAATCAACATAAAATAACTAATCCTACAAGGCAAGTTCACAAGAAAGAAATGTTGGGTAAATTGTGCTATTTCTTAAAACATACAAATCAATTTTATTGAAAAACAAGTTAAATTAAACTTCCTAGCATGCCACTGAAGAATTAAAACAGAATATAATAATCTAGCTTGGGGAATGCAGTCGCGTAGTCGCTGCCTTAAAGGATCAAAAGCCCTTCTTATCCAGACGTTGATTCAGCTTTGTCCAGTAACAGTAAAAAAATCTCCTGAAATTACCAACACTTAGCCTAGAATAGTGGACAGTCTTTTGCTCAAACAGAGAATTGTCACCCAAAAAATTAGAATAAACTTGAAGAAATATAACAGTGTGAGAAAGAAAAATGTAGCAGTTGATCTCAGTTTTTGGTGATCTAAGAATGAACAGGCTTTTTTTATAGGCACAGAGCTCTATTTGCTACAAACAGCCCCAGCACAAATCAAGTGCACGTTCAGATTTGTTGCAATTAATTTGCGGTAACTCTGCACGTTCACAAATCCACTTTTATCGGGTCAAAAAAAACGTCACAAATCAAAATCGTAATTGTAAAGTTCCTCAGCGAGAGAGACAGAGCTCAGGGTCACTTCGAGTCCAAGTACTCGGGGATGACTCTGAGACCAAGAGCTCAGGGTCGCTGCGAGACCAAGTGCTCGGGGACGCTCCGAGATCACCTCGAGTCCAAATACTCGAGGATCACTCCGCGTCTCCAAGTACTCGGGAATCATTCTGAGTCCAAGTACTTGGGGTCACTTCACCAGAAGTTTCAGAGTTAGCTCCAAAGGCTAAAAATAAAAAAAAGAGATCCTACATATAGCAAGCTCAAGAACCCCTTGAACAGAACTACATTCGTGTCCGCAGGTCGTAGGCGCACGCCACCCGAACTTGAGCCCGGTTCCGTTCCGCGCGCGTGTGAGGAGTGTGGCCTGGCCCATGGCCTAACACTGATAACAATATACAATGAAAGAGTTGGTATATAAACCACTCAACTTTTCTTGGTTAATCCAATGTGTGACTAAATATCAAAGCAAAATTGAGAGAAACTCAAGTTTTCCTCCAAAATCAAATACACATCCAACAAGAAAAGTTTGCCATGCAAAGAGAAGAAACCTCCAATACTCTCCAACACTAAGAAAAGAATCTAAAAGAAGAGGAACACTCACATAGCTGCTATAGATAACTTTATTTAATTCTAAGGCATTAATAAAGTAAAAGAGTCAAACAAAATACATAAACAAATTTTTACCCCATCATACTAGTAAATTTAGCTGCTAAGCTTAAAAGAAGATTTTTGGATAATACAACACCAAAAGACAAAAAAAAAAAAGAAATTACTACTTGAGAATCCAAGGGAATCCCATTTATATAACATCACAGTATTGCTATTATCTCTTGTGCATTGTTGTTTCTAAACAAGCCAATACTAGTAACAGCTAGCAACCTCACCAAACATGATCTCATAATTCAACTGTAATACATATTTCAAATACATACAAAAGCAGAATGACAGTTAAGATCTCATATTTGATGTAGATCGCACCAATCTGACCCTCTAATCAATGAAGTTTCTTGCCAGCTCTCAGAGCTTTAAAACTCTGGAATCCGGATCAAGTCACAAGTGAGTACTGATGTTTGAATATAACCATAAGCAAAAGTGACTTTGGGTTTGCATGCAGTTCATTTTTTAGTATCTCCGGGGCAAAAAACACAAAAGTAATATTAAAAAAGTTACACTGAGTCTTTTAACTATAGTTCAGTCAGATCCAAACAAAAATAACCATACAGACCAGAGAGTTATTTTTCTATATAACATTTCAATTTAAGTAAAATTACAAAAATTTCACTCCACTATATCTATTCAGTTGATATTTCTCCAAAAAGGTACAGAAACCTTCTGAATCATGAGTCTATTTTCAAAATAGACCAGAAACCTCTGAACTGAAACTCAGTAAATTCATCAAAATATAGATTAGTCAGCAGCTCAAACTGAGCAATTTTTTTAAAATCTAGCAAAATTTTTATTCATAGCTATATATTTTATTGAGAATATTCTGAGCAATTTTCTGAAAACCTAAATATCTGCATGCAATAGAAAAAAAATATCAGAGAGCTTGGATCTCACAGCATATCGAGATCGATCTGTTGTTCTGTATACTCTATACTTCGATCGAATTAAAAAATCAAGAGAGCAAAAAAGCTGAAACAAGTAGTGTCATTCTATCCCTGGAAACTTGAGCGATCAGGTCAATATCTAGAGATCGTATCACAAAATCACTTCCAAAATACAAAAACGCCGCAAAAACCACAGTTATTCACAGATCGGAGAACGATCTCATGGGATCTCAAATCGGATCCACTTCCCTCTAAAACAAAAGATCCGACAAGGATCTTGAAGGAGAAGGATCAGATCTGAACGAACCTGCGGCGCCTGTGACGAGAACGCGAACGGGATCCTTCGCCATCTATGGAACCGAGATGAAGCAGCACGATTTTTTAGTGAAGAGATAAGCTGAGGAAAAGCAGAAGACTTCAGTGAACAGGAATGAAAGAAGAGGCGCTAATTATAGGAGATGCCCGAAAAGGACTCGAACGGGGCAAATTAACGGATAAGATTTTGGTAACGGACATGCGGTGCACTCTTCTCGCGGTCGAACAGGTGCCATTTGGAACCAGTTGGACTTGGATTTGGACTTTGACCTGACCCGACTGGACCCGGTCACTTAGTATTTACTCATTGATTTTGGATGCGTGGACTTTTAAAATGTGTAATAAATTTGTTCAAGTAAATCAAAATTTTACAGGAGATTTATTAGCAGAGCTAAAAGTGTTCAAGTGAGAATAATAATTTTGCTACTGAGATGTAACACAATGATAAAAGAATCACACTGGATTATTAAAAAAATATGATATTCAAATCAGATTATAACCTTTGTGAGAATAAACAAGTTCCTTTTAAAATTTAACACTTGAGTGAATAATGGTGTAAATTTGCCAAATATTCATGGGCATACACAAGTAAAAGATTAACGCGATCAATCAAGATGATAAGACTAGAAATTTCTTCTGTAAAATTATCACGACAAATATTTAATACATCAATAAGTATTGAAATCGATAAAACAAGACATGTTTATAATCTTTCAAGCAAATAAGGAAATGATAGTTGTCATTTTAACATGCTCTCGATTGGACTTGAGAAAAAAAAATGTTATCACTAGGAAGCTAGCTATAATATTATGCTAGCAGGAGGGTGGAAAGAAAACTATTTTCTGATTACTCGATTTATATTGCAAGACAATCTCTTTTTATTCATCATCTTATTTTCAAATACAATATAAAGTCATTGGAAGCACCACTTTGAAAAGCTTCACATGTTTAGAGAGAGTAACTGGGCAACAGATTAATTGACTTTACTTGCCAATGGCCACACGTATTTTTCTGACCATGAATCAAAATAAACTCTTTGTAGCTTACTCTTGAGTACATGCTATGTTGTGCGCTGATGACAACAACCAACAGAGAATCTCACAAATCTCTAAGCACAAAAAACACCCAAATAGCACAAGAAGAACACACAATCTCAAACACACGATTTAACGAGGTTCGGCCTCAACGCCTACGTCCTCGGGGCAATCAGAGAGAGATTTAATTGCTATGGAAGAAGATTACAATGGTTAGCAGCCTCTTTGAATGCAAGAGAGCTCCAGCCTTTTCCTTCTCAAGGATCTTCTACTAGATTCTTACCCTAGAAACCAACAACAGCCTTAAATACACAGATTTCCGAAACAGCAGATTTTCACCCAAACCCGACTGTTGGTCGACCGGTCGGTCGACCGACCCTTCCATCGGTCGATCGGTCGGTCGCCCGAAAACAACAGAGAGTTGGGCACTTACAGTCAGGGAATTGCGGTCGACCGCCTCCGAACCCTGTGCATGCTGTGCATGTCGGTCGACCTGGCCGGTCGACCGACCTGCCTGTTTTTCTGCTGCTGCTGCTATTTCCTGCTGTTGTTTCCTTCGTCTTCGTCGTCGACTTCCTCGGCGATCCCTCGACGACCCCTCGACGATCCTTATCAACTTCCCCATCAGTAAACTCTCTCTTTCCAACAATTCTCCACCTCGGCGAAGATTTTTCCTAAAATCTGAGCCGATCTCCAACGAACCCCAGTCCATCACCTGGCGAAATCGACACACGATCTCGGCGAAATCGACACACGATCTCGGCTTGCGCGCACCGGTCGAAATCGACACACGATCTCGACTTGGAGTCTGTAGCTCAACTATCCACTGGAAAGCATCGTATATGCCTTCCCTGCACTTCACCTTAGGAGAATTTTCATACATGCCGATCACCAACATGGCTTCTACTTCGCAACTTCACGACCTCATGAAGACTTCCTCACAAGCCAACACTGACTCTCCAACTGACTAGCTCTACTAATCTACCTGTCTTCCACTGACGGTCCACCAAGTCTGTGTAGAGCTCACCAAACATCATCGGCTTCAACTGGATGCACACGCCTCCTTATGCAAGCTCAACATCTTCTCACCGAAAGATCACCTGTTCATCGAGATCACAACACCTCACCACTACGTGAAGTCCAACTGGCCACAACGCTTCACCTCTACGTGAAGCCTCTTCACCTCTACGTGAAGCTCCAACTGGTCACAACTCTTCACCTGTGCATGAAGTCTACAGGCCACAACACTTCACATCTACGTGAAGTTCCATCGACCACAACTCTCCACCTCTACGTGAAGATCCAAACAACTTCTCGAGAACCCAAATAGCTTCATAAGAGTTGCGTCACCAAATGGCTGCGCCTTTACGGCTGCCTACGTACCTTTACCCAAAAGGATCAAGCCAACCGTAGTTCATTTAAGATGAGCTTCAGCAAGCTCAAGCACTTGCACCTCTATTTGCAGCAGTGAACCTATCTGACCGAGTCATATGAACCTCTTCCCGACCATCATGGAGAGCAACGGCCTTCAACTTCAGCTTGTCACAATCACAAGCTTGAGATTCATGCTTCTTTCCCCACAAGCGTGGTTTCACCTTTGTTCCTATAGCTGCAAACAACTCGACATCCTCAACAATGTCGTCAACCTGTTCAGCATCACCTTTGGTATCATGAACTCCACCCGTGTCACCTCCGCTGAAGTATCCTTTGATGCCGAACCAACTGGAGATGATGGAGTAGTATCAACCTCCACCCGCTGCGATCTTCCCTTGGTCTCCGTCCTCTCCACCTGCTGAGAGACGGTGGACTTCAACACTGAAGTCTCTCCAAAAGTGACATGCCTGCTCATCACTATCTTCTTGTCTTCGGGGTCCCACAACCTGTAGCTGTTTCCCTTGACGCCCAAATAGACAAATCTCTTTGCTCGCGGATTCACCTTGCCATTCTTGACACTGAAGTAGGCCGGACTTCCAAACTCCCGCAGCAAACAATGATCTTGAGCAGCTTCCCCAGACCAAATATCCAGTGGAGCTCTATCTCCAATCGCAGTCGACCTGTTCATGAGATGGCTAGCATACTCAGTCGCCTCGGCCCAAAACGACCTGTCTAATCCTGCATTAGATAACAGCCTCCGAACCTCCTCCAGCAAGGAATGGACTACATCTTTAGCCAACCCATCTGTACCTGTTGTGAAGTGAATTGCAATACCTGTGTTCTGGCCAAATTGTAGGAACTGGTTCATGTCTGTAACACCCCGCTCCCAGAATACGTACTTAGTTGCGTATTCAGGTTTTTCGATTTGTATTTTTCGATTTGCTTCCATGTTTGTTTAGTATTATGAATTCCTTATATGATTGTTTTGTCTTGGATTTGGATTTGTGGATTCGGAGTCAACCTCAGTTTGAACCGAAGGCCCGATCCCAGAGTATTGCTCGGTTTGGACATTCTGGTATTCCGATTTGACCGGTTTCAGTTTTAAACATCGTTTTCCAATATTTTGGATTTTATATGATTTTTCTGGAATTTTCCTGAATTAATTTGTAAATCTTCAAAACCGGTGTCGGCCAGTACCGTTGACCGATTCCCGGATTTTTAATTTACAAACGGTTTGGAATCTTCAGAAGTGTCTTTAGATATTATTTCTTAAAATCCTATTTTCTATCCAAATGCATTTTCTGGGATTTATCAGATTTTATTAAAATCCGGCCAATCCGGTGTATACCGAGATTGACGGCTGGCCTTATGATTTTTAACTTGAAAATGAGATTGAATTTCTGAAAACCGATTTCACTAAAAATTATTTTATAATATTTATGATTTTTGAGAATTTTTGGAAAGCTTTCCGAACTACCTCATTTTTGGACCTTTCCGGTGTTTTTGGTATCTTCCCAGATACCGAGGTATTGCTCCATATATTCCACCTTGTCTTTCCCATTTTCTCTCTCCTTCCTGAAACGCGGATCTCACCTACCTAGGATTCTGCATTTATTGTGAAGATCCCCCCATTCCGCATTTAATGCACTTCAGGTCAAATCCCATCAATTATCATGACTTTCTCTCTCCTTTTTGGAACGCAGCCTTCACATTTTCCCTAAACGCGGCTTAATCCCTGCGTTTAACCCATTTTGCCCAAACGCAGGAGAGTGTTGCGTTTGTGGGAGAGAAACGCAAGGATGCTTCTTGGTTTCTTTTGTTTTATATGGAATGCATCATTCTTTTATTCTCCCCTTCTCTCTCTTCATTAAATGCTTCTCTTCCAAAAAGTCTTCTCCTTGATATTATAATCCTTTCCCATCACTACAACCGGCCAAGTGGCCAAGAGTGATATCATATCCCACAATTTTACAAAAACCCCTTCCCTTTATTTTTTGCATCACTTCACAAACTCAACTCCTATAAATAACCCTCTCCTTCTCTCTCTCTTCATTTTTACTTCTCTTCTTCTTCTCTGCTTCCTGCAGCCCCCAACAGAAGAGCCACCAAGAGAGCCACCTCCTCTTGCTTCCTTTGTCCACCTTCTCCACCTCCATATACACCACTTTAGCCACCACCAAGTATACCACCTTCTTCAACCTCTCTCCATCACTTGTGAAGACCGGCCACTCCTTTAGGATTTTGGCCGCGTTCCTCTCCGGCGGCAAGACTTAGGGCCGGTACCCTCCTTTTGGATTGGGGCCGAATTTCCCTTTGTTGGACGCAGCAAAGATCTTGTTAGGCGAGTTATCTCGCTTTTCTCTTGATCCCCTACTTTATTAGTTAGGCGAGTGATCTCGCTTTTCCTCATGATTCCCTACTGGTTATGCGAGTGCTTTTCCTCGCCTAGGACTTGGATAAACTTGTATTTTTATCAACAAAAACCATAACTCTTAAATAGCTGTTTATGCTCACTGTTTTACAGTATTAGTCGACTTGCCCAAATCATAAGTCGACTAACCCCTTGAAACGCAGTCTGGTTCCTTGTGACGCAGGCTCCTTTAGTCGACTTGCCCCTCGCGTCTAGTCGACTATCTTTCCTTCTGAGAACGCGGTCCTCTTAGACGCGAACTTGACTAGTCGACTAACGCTATTTCTCTGAGACGCGTCGTTCCTCTGAGACGCGCCATTTCTCTGAGACGCGTCGTTCCTCTGAGACGCGTCGTTTCTCTGAGACGCGTCGTTCCTCTGAGACGCGCCATTTCTCTGAGACGCGTCGTTCCTCTGAGACGCGCCACTTTTCTTGAGACGCGCCACTTTTCTGAGACGCGCCACTTTTCTGAGACGTGCCATCTTTCTGAGACGCGACCCTGCCAAACGCAGCCCTGTTAAGTCGACCTGGTCCTCCTCTATAGTCGACTAACCCCTTCACTAGTCGACTGCCTATTTTCCCTAGTCGACTAAGTTTGGCTGACTGTTATGATAAATCGCTTTATTAACAGTAGACCCTTCCCATTGACCTTGTATCGATCATGTGCCCCCAGTTGCTCAGCTTCACTTGACCTTACTCAACTATTACTATACCTCTTGCCAGATACAAACTGTCATATACTTGTCCGCGTCATGTTATCACCTGACACCTGTCATACTGCTACTTGCTACTAACTCCTGTTGTACTACCTGTTCCCGTCAAGTCCTGAATGGAACTAAGTGCCACACGGAACAAAGTGCCACATCACACTCGTGGTGGGGGCCACCTCTTGAATCTGTGGGGGCCACCTCTAGAATCCATCCCCTCAGAACAAAGTGCCACACGGAACAAAGTGCCACATCACACACGTGGTAGGGGCCACCTCTTGAATCTGTGGGGGCCACCTCTTGAATCTGCAGGGCCATCTCTTGTCTGTGCCTGACTCCTGTTATGTAATCCTGGATTCCTGATCATGTCCTACTTACCTGGTATATATATTATTATAATTAGACAACTTGCACCTGGTTTGGGGGAAACTGATGGGCCCTGATTAATCATGTTCATGGTGGCACTATCGAGTCACGCGTGGCCACATACTTGAGGGATTACCTGGCGGCCACCAGGGATTCCGTGGGGTGTGCTGGCACCCCTACTCCTGATTTTCATGCCGGGTATGCACACGCCCTAGACCTATTTCTATGGGATCTGCGATACTCTATTCCTGTTCGGGCGTCCATAAGTCCCGGTACCTAGCGGTACGTTCCGGCTCAGCACCGGATACTCCTGAACCGTTGTCCCGGGCATGTACGGGGCCCATCCAGAACATGATTCATCGAACTTTAATCAGTTTCCAGGTAACTTGCTCTATAAGTTGTAAGTAGAAGTATGTGTAATGGGACGCATACTAAAACCTACAACTTAGACAGCCTAATCATAATAATAATTCTAATATGATTCCGTCGTATTGTTTTGTAACTCGAGCTGTACAAGTTCAGGTTACGGTGACATGAGGTAAAGGTATATGGATGAGGGTTTCCTTGTTTGGATTATTCCTTCGAGGTACTAATCTCATGGAGCCATAACCTAGACCTGCACAATTGGATTTTCTCGTAATCGGTTTTTATTCTGTTTTATCGGTTTTACGTTAACTTAGGAGATAACTAGTATTGCTCTATCCACTTTACTGCTTACCCTGTTATACCATGGATGCCACCTACTACATTCTAATTGTTCCTACATGCTTATGTCTACAACATGATTTTCATGCTTATAATCCAGATTTACTGATACGCATGTGCTTACCTATACTCGCCATTTGGCTCTCGTATTACTACTCGCCTGGGGAGTTTCATCTGACTCCCCTGGATTCTCACGTCCAGGTCCTGGAGCTTGGAGCTAGAGGATTCTTCTTGCTGAGGACCAAGTTTACTTCTGTGGAGCGGTCAGATCAGCTGTACCTCCAGTCCCATCCTTGCACCTCCTGATTTGCTCGCGATACCTCCAGCTATCTCGTGAGCATCCTTTTGTACTGCTCATATATGTATATTTCTTGTATTCTCGCAATTGCGCCTATCAGGTGATGTAATATTATTATAATATTAGATCACCTCTGGTGATAACTCTGTAATTGGACTCATGTATTGGAATGTATAATGCACCACTTGCTTCCGTACTCTGATTCTTGCATGTACTGATGCTTAGCGTATATACGTGAGGGTATTTCTGACCTGCGTATATACGTCGCAGTGACGTCTCCGTATCCGCGGGATCGGGGCGTTACAATGTCCTTTCCAACATTACCAATATGAAGCTCTTTTATCTTCCTACCTATCTGCCTCTTCATTTTTCCTCTCCACTTCACCAACACATCTAGGGCTTCACCCCTTTGTCTCATGGGATATATCCAAACCTGCCTATATGAACTATCAATAAATGAGACAAAGTAACTGTGACCTCCAAGCGATGCCGTCTTAGCAGGTCCCCATACGCACATGTGAACACAATCAAGAAGACCTTCATTTCGGTAAGTACTGGTGCTGATTCTCACCGTCTTCTTGTCCAGAACGCTGTGTTCACCTTCCAACTTGCAGGTAGCAGCACCTTCCATCGATTCCATCTTTGCAGGAGCTCACAAAGATTTTTTTTCTTCCTGTCTGACCTTTCCTTGCCAGACATCCGGGCCACCAACATCTGAAGAACTCGAAGTCTCCACCGGATCTGTAATCGTACTACCCTTCAAGTAGTGGAGGTTGCCTTAGCGGACGCCCTTCCTCACCACCATCGAGCCCTTGATCATCCTGAGATTGTCATCTTGAACAGATATCACCATGCCCGATGCTTCCAAAGTGTCAACTGAGATAAGATTCCTTTTGAGATGAGGTACATACCTCACCTCCTTCAACTCTCAAACTATCCCATCATCCATCTTGATGCGAACTGTACCTATCCCTTCTATATTACACGGATGGTCATCCCCTATGACCGTGTAACATCCATCCAGCCTTTTAAAGCTAGAGAACCAGGCCATATTCGGGCACACATGATAGGTGGCTCTGAAAAGAGGGGGGTGAATAGGTGATATAGCTAATCTATGAACTCAATGCGGAATTTAAAAACTTAATGCAATACACTCAAGTGCAATCAACAAGTGATGCACACACAACCAAGCCAAGCAATTATGAATGCACAATATGAATAGTTGCAAGGCACAGAGTAAAGAGAGAGATAGAGAGAGAGTCAATGGATCAAGCGCAAACAACAAGATATGTTTCGAGGTTCGAGCACCCAGCTCTACATCCCCGCCTTCGACACACGAAGGATTTCTAATCCACTAGCAAGTCCATAAAGAACTCTCACAAGGAGTACCCAACTCCTCTCTTTACAACCACAACCTCCTCCTTGAGGCAAGCTCCAATCCAACAAAACAATCACCTCACAACTTGAGGGATTAGCACAAAGCAAACACAAGGATCACCTTACAACTAGAGGGATACAACCCAAGGCACAAAGCCAAGCAAAGATTGGGTTTTACAACTTGGTGGTCTAACAAACAACCACAAACAATTTCTCTCTCCCACACAAAGATCCTATAGAAGAGATAGTAGATTTTAGCTCAAGTGTGGAGAAAACTAATAGAATGGAAATCAAAATCACAAAGAAAAATCCTTGGGAAAAACTGAAACTAAGATAGAGAAGTTCAACCAAAATCTTTTCCCAAAAACCCTTTCTTTAATTTTCCAAACCTAGCAAAAACACCAAATAGATTGTTCAATTCAAGTCCAAAAACTTCTTTTGATTGCTGTGAAAACACCAGAGAGTAGGGAAAAATTCGCACAAAAAATCTTAGAGAAAACAGGCTATGAATGGGGTATTTATAGCCCCCAGAAAAATATAGCCGTTGGCAGCTGAAAATGCCAGAAATACACTGCCGGTCGACCGGTCCGGTCGACCGTCCAACGGTCAAATTCTGCCCGTTGGCAGCTACCGGTCGACCGCCCCGGTCGACCCAAACAAACAGAGAGCTCTGCTCTCAGACCCGGTCGACCCTGACGGTCGACCGTCCCGTGTCTGCCAAACGTGCACAGATCTGTGCACGTCGGTCGACCGACCCGGTCGACCGACTTCATGCCAAGTCGACTTGGTCAGAAGACTAGTCGACTGGTTGAAGCCTGGAACAGAAAACTGGGTCAGAAAAACAGTTTAAAAATATTTTGAAAAATCTTTTAACACTCCTAAAAATCACCAAAATAGTTTTATCATTTTGCATTGATATATAAACATGTGGTAAAAAGTTTAACTCGAATATCAATCAATATGAACTATTTTTTTGTCTTATCATTTTTTACCAAAAACCAAAAACTGTATTTTCTAAAACTTAGATTTTGAATAGAAAATACGTTTTGTCCAAAACTCTTCCAAATACAAAAACATGATATTTAAATACTTTGAAGCATGATGCATATGGATAGAAATCCAATATACATGAAACATATATATATCATAGTTTTTGACTTTAATTCCAAAAATAAGTTTTGTTAAAACACAAAACCTAAAACACATGAAATAGGTATATCAAGGTAAGTTTGTCTAAGTAGTTGAAGCATGCATGTATATAGAACAAATCTAATATACATTAAACCATGTAAACTTGTTTTGATATAATATTTATTCATGCAAATCAAGATCGGTTAAACCAAAAACCGAAAATCAAAACATGAAACGTGTGTGTTGTGAACTTGAGCATATCATACTATTCTAATCTTTACAATTTGGATCTAAATACAAAACTAAACTAAGGTACCGATGTCTTCTTGTAGAGCGCAATCTCCAAGCCGACTCGATCCAAAACTCCATGATCCACCGAGCAAGTGCTATATATGATCTTTGACGCTCGGGCTCTTGAATCAACATGTGAAAGCCTCCAAATCATCTTGTTGAAGCTAATCACCAACTAATAACTTGATTAATGATCTGAAACTAAAATCACAAGATTATTAGTACACATAACTACATGAGTTAATCATCATTAAAACTAGAGTTGAAGGCCTTTGGGCCAACAATCTCCCCCTTTTGATGATGACAAAACTCATGGAGTTATATATGCATGGATTAAAGTTAAGCTTCAAAGAAGCTCCCCCTTAACTCATGCATAGGATAAACAACTAATAAATGGCTCTAGATACCAATGAAATTATAAAATATGAAACATGCTTAGATATGCATAATACAATAAATGGCTCTAGAAACCAATGGAAGATATCAATGAAATTTTCAAAAACAAATAAACATGTTCTAGATACCAATTAGCAAAAAAACAAATAAACATGCTCTTGATACCAATTAAACTAAACAAATAAACATGCTCTAGATACCAATTAAACTCAATATATGCAAAACAAAACTAATGATCTAATGATCTCTTTTACAAGCTCTTGATACCAAAACTAAACATGTTCTTTAAATAATGCTTTGGATACCAATTGAACTTAATAAAAACATAAAAAACATAAAACATGTATATAAACTCAAATTCTTCTCCCCCTTTTTGTCAATCATCAACAAAGGGGTTAAAAACAAAACAAATAAAAACATATACCGATTAAAAGAAATTCTTCTCCCCTTATTTACAAAACTAATAAAAACATATTCTTTTTATATTCAAAACAAAGAATCAATCAAGGGATGCTCTCCCCCTTTTTATCTAAACTCAAATATGATACCAATTAAAAAAATGTGTCAATGAAGTGCATTTTGATACCAATTAAAAATGAAATTATACCAATTGAAAAACAAAAATCTTGATACCAATTGATAAGTAAACAAACAACATACCGATTGTAAATAAACAATCTTGATATCAATTGAAATTAAACATAACAAATTTTGAATTTCTAAACATAAATGTTGATACCAATTGAAATTAAACATAGATCTTAATACCAATTGAAATTATTATATTTTTAAAAACAAATTTGATTTTGATACCAATAGAAATTATTGCCAATTGAAATTATTATTCTCTATCATAAAGTAAGGGAGTGGAATACTAAAAAAAAACAATTGAAAGATGAAATACAAGATTTTCTCCCCCTTTATGAAATACCAATAAAAAAACTATGATAAGGCTCGAATTAAGATACCAATTGAAAACTAAATTAATTGAAATAAAGTTGAAGCTCAAGCTTATCATCATAAACAAGATTTGTGCTTAATGATATAGGGATATAGTAAGCACACATAAAATATATACCAACATATATATGTATGAAAAGATTAGATACCAATCGAAATTGATACTCTTTGAAATGCAAGCATACATACATAAAAATATATGAGTATACAAGAAATGTCAAGATTGATACCAATTGAAAGAATTCAATGATACCAATTGAAACAACAATAAGATCAAGTGTATACATCATATTCCTACCACCCATTTCATAGTTCAAGATTAAAATAATTTTCAACATAAAGCATACTTGAGCATGGTCTCCCATCCAACCACCCTTAGATGGTAGGGGTTTTCAAAAATAGGTTTACAAATATAGTATGTTTGAAAACTACTACCAAGGAAGAATATCACAACTAGTTATATGAATCAACTAGTATGAGATCCTTCAAATAAGGAATAACAAAAATATTTTTCATGAAGACACATGTAAACCATATGGCACTAAAACACTCAAAATCCATATAGCACAATTTGTACTCATGAAAACTAAGTCATGAGAAAACATTAAATAAGGTGAGTGTACAAGTGTTGTGAGAAACATATCAACATGAAAATGGACAATCAAGCTCAATATTGAAAACATGAAATTCATCTAAGATGTGAAATCACCAATTGAAATCATCTTAAAAACATGAAATTCATCATAAATGTGAAATCACCTAGCAAACATGAAATTCATCCAAACGATTTAAACTTCAAGGCATATGTATGTCATGTACATACTAAAGTATACATACATATCCTAAACACAATGAGTTCACAAAAGTATATGCATGAAGGCACGTGGCTCAAGGATGTACATGTATAATCAATAGTTTGGAAAAGATAGACATATACATGAAGTTAAAACACATGATCATGAAAACATATCAAAATAGAGGAATACAAGTTAGAATGCATGAATCATCAAAACTAGACTATACTAGCACATCTAATGGGTACAAATAGGCATTCAAGCACAAACATAAAAAGATTTACTTGTTGCCCATTCTATGTACAAGTATAAATCCTAATTTTCATGAAAACTAACATCTAAATATATATTCAAATCATGAAGCATAAAACGACACATAGATCAACATGAAAATCACAAGAATGATCATAATAATCAAAAACATGAATCATTAAAACAAAAAGTCATAGTCAACCATATAATTAGCATGACAAAGACATGTGCATTAGATCTATGATTAACATGATAGCTAAAACATAAAGAGAACACAAAATATGGGTCCATACTAAACATGGGTGATCTCAAAAGCTATTCATGCATGTCAAGGGTCTAATAAACATGGCATTCAACATACTAAACAAAACATGAGTCATCAAAACAAAACATCATAAACATCCATATGATCATTATGTATATGCATGTACATTAAATCTAGGGCATACATGATAGTACTAAACAAGGTGAGAACATAAAGATAAGATCCATACAAAATATGGGTGTCTCAAGTAACTAAACATGTATAACACTAATCTAATCAACATGACATAAGAATAATGAACAATAAAATAAGACATGCTATAAATTGATGAACATGAAAAAGCATGTAAATAAAAATGGGAGTTAGAGAATGATACCAAAACCGATGAAGGTGCATCTCTAGTTCTCCAAACCACGATGGTCCTCCCACCAAATCCCCTTGAGAGTGAAGCATCCAAATGGTTCTCTTTTAAGCTTAGAACACATCCACCTCAAGGCACCAATACTCTCACGTGATGCGAGAGCTCCCACCTATATCAAAAGTCAAGGAGGTGATTTTTGGTACCCATTTTCTTTTGGGTCCATAGGGGTTAGTTTCTTTTCTAACCCAAACAAGATTACATGCTAAATTTTCATTATGTAAACGATCATAGCAAAATCTAGCAAGATGGCCTTTTCGACCACAATGTGTACATGTGTACACATGAGCATACATGTCATGGTTGTGTCTGTGGAAAGCATGTGTATGCCGTGTAGGGTGTGCATGCAAAGATGGACCTTGTTTCTTGCGAACCAAGGTTTCCAAACGTGAATGATTCAAAGTGCATTGGCTCAAAGTGGAGCCCAAACATTCAACACTTTTCTTCAAAATATTTATATCTTTTTCAATACTTGAAGATAAAGTGGAGCATGTAAGAGGTGTGCTAGAAGAAGAAGCTATACTAGCATGGCACACATGAGAATCAATATCAATTTTTAAAGATTCATTTTTCTTTAAAACTAAATCCAATTCTTTTGTAATTGAATCAATTTTATTTTTCAAGATAAGGTTATCTTTAAAAGTAAAATCTAATTTTGAAGATAAAATCTCATTGTGCTTCACAACATCATCACAATCATTTTTGCTTTTCAAACCTTCAATCTCATTAAGGGCAAGGTCTAGTTGAGATCTTAGTGAGTCACGTTCACTAGTGATCTCTTCCTTCTCTTGCAAAATCAATTCAAAATTAGAACACAAATCCTTTAATTTATTTTTCAAAACAAGGTTGTCCTCTTTCAAAAGATTGTGTTTTTCCAAGATATTTTCAAGCTTTTGAGCAAGTTCCAAATTTAAAGATTGAACTTCTAAACATCCATAGCAATAGGAACTAGAGCTATCATCTAATTGAGTGTCCGATTGTACCTCAAGGGAGTTATTCCCTTGGACCATGAAGCAATGCTCTTCGGACTTTTCTCTCTTAGATCTCCTCATCTTGTTAATAATCCTTGGAAGCTCGGGAGAAGTCAATATGCTCCAAACTGCAAAAGCCGAGTCATAACGATCAAACACCGGTAAAAGATGTTCATTAAGAGATGCTTTAAGTGCTCTAAGTGCTAATGCATTAGCCTTTTTGTGTTTGCTACTATTAGGGAAGGATTCTAAAGTTAAGGCTTGATAAACAAGATGACCTAGTGATTTTAAATGCCTACTCATATTGGCCTTCCAAGTATCAAGTCAAAAATGGTCAAACATAGGAGGGCTATCCATGAGTGCAAACTAGATGAGTGCAAATGAAAATGCAAATGAAGATTAGCAAACCAAGATCTCACTCCTAAGTGGTTAAACCTAAATATCAGGAGCGTAGGCTCTGATACCAATTGAAAATCACCTAGAGGGGGGTGAATAGGTGATATAGCTAATCTATGAACTCAATGCGGAATTTAAAAACTTAATGCAATACACTCAAGTGCAATCAACAAGTGATGCACACACAACCAAGCCAAGCAATTATGAATACACAATATGAATAGTTGCAAGGCACAGAGTAAAGAGAGAGATAGAGAGAGAGTCAATGGATTAAGCGCAAACAACAAGATATGTTCGAGGTTCGAACACCCAGCTCTACATCCCCGCCTTCGACACACGAAGGATTTCTAATCCACTAGCAAGTCCACAAAGAACTCTCACAAGGAGTACCCAACTCCTCTCTTTACAACCACAACCTCCTCCTTGAGGCAAGCTCCAATCCAACAAAACAATCACCTCACAACTTGAGGGATTAGCACAAAGCAAACACAAGGATCACCTTACAACTAGAGGGATACAACCCAAGGCACAAAGCCAAGCAAAGATTGGGTTTTACAACTTGGTGGTCTAACAAACAACCACAAACAATTTCTCTCTCCCACACAAAGATCCTATAGAAGAGATAGTAGATTTTAGCTCAAGTGTGGAGAAAACCAATAGAATGGAAATCAAAATCACAAAGAAAAATCCTTGAGAAAAACTGAAACTAAGATAGAGAAGTTCAACCAAAATCTTTTCCCAAAAACCCTTTCTTTAATTTTCCAAACCTAGCAAAAACACCAAATAGATTGTTCAATTCAAGTCCAAAAACTTCTTTTGATTGCTGTGAAAACACCAGAGAGTAGGGAAAAATTCGCACAAAAAATCTTAGAGAAAACAGGCTATGAATGGGGTATTTATAGCCCCCAGAAAAATATAGCCGTTGGCAGCTGAAAATGCCAGAAATACACTGCCGGTCGACCGGTCCGGTCGACCGTCCAACGGTCAAATTCTGCCCGTTGGCAGCTACCGGTCGACCGCCCCGGTCGACCCAAACAAACAGAGAGCTCTGCTCTCAGACCCGGTCGACCCTGACGGTCGACCGTCCCGTGTCTGCCAAACATGCACAGATCTGTGCACGTCGGTCGACCAACCCGGTCGACCGACTTCATGCCAAGTCGACTTGGTCAGAAGACTAGTCGACTGGTTGAAGCCTGGAACAGAAAACTGGGTCAGAAAAACAGTTTAAAAATATTTTGAAAAATCTTTTAACACTCCTAAAAATCACCAAAAATAGTTTTATCATTTTGCATTGATATATAAACATGTGGTAAAAAGTTTAACTCGAATATCAATCAATATGAACTATTTTTTTGTCTTATCATTTTTTACCAAAAACCAAAAACTGTATTTTCTAAAACTTGAATTTTGAATAGAAAATACGTTTTGTCCAAAACTCTTTCAAATACAAAAACATGATATTTAAATACTTTGAAGCATGACGCATATGGATAGAAATCCAATATACATGAAACATATATATATCATAGTTTTTGACTTTAATTCCAAAAATAAGTTTTGTTAAAACACAAAACCTAAAACACATGAAATAGGTATATCAAGGTAAGTTTGTCTAAGTAGTTGAAGCATGCATGTATATAGAACAAATCTAATATACATTAAACCATGTAAACTTGTTTTGATATAATATCTATTCATGCAAACCAAGATCGGTTAAACCAAAAACCGAAAACCAAAACATGAAACGTGTGTGTTGTGAACTTGAGCATATCATACTATTCTAATCTTTACAATTTGGATCTAAACACAAAACTAAACTAAGGTACCGATGTCTTCTTGTAGAGCGCAATCTCCAAGCCGACTCGATCCAAAACTCCATGATCCACCGAGCAAGTGCTATATATGATCTTTGACGCTCGGGCTCTTGAATCAACATGTGAAAGCTTCCAAATCATCTTGTTGAAGCTAATGACCAACTAATAACTTGATTAATGATCTAAAATTAAAATCACAAGATTATTAGTACACATAACTACATGAGTTAATCATCATTAAAACTAGAGTGGAAGGCCTTTGGGCCAACAGGCTCCGCTATCCAAGATCCACTCAGCACTATCTGAGTTACTAATAGTAGGGGTAGTAACCGAGAGAGAGAACACTGAAGAGTCATCATCCGATCCATCCGCCTGTGCGAGATTCGCCTCGGTCTTTGATTCTACCTTCTTACCTTTTGGCCTTCGGACATTCTACTTTCCAGTGTCCTAGTTCCTTGCACAAGGCACACTGATTTCTTTACAGATTTCTGAAACCCAGCCTGAACTTAGATCTTCCTCTAACCTCCTTGCCATTCCACGATGAACTTTTGCCTCTTACTTCCAGTGCCTCCACTGATGAGTTTGACCGAGATGGATGTCTCTCCTTCTTCTTTGTCTCATAACTTATCAGTGCAGATGACACCTCATGGTAGTCCAAAGTGTGCCTACCATTGATAAACGTCATAGTGAATGTCTCATACTCCTCCGGTGGAAGTGAGTTCAGGAGAATGACCGCCTTGTCTTCCTCTTCTACCACGACATCCACGTTTTTCAGATCTGTAAGAACCTTTGTGTATCGGTTGATGTGCTCATTCACTGTGCTCCCCTTCTTCATCCGAAACTGGTACAACTTACTCTTAAGCTGCAACCTGGATTCAACACTCTTCGTGAGGTATTTCTTCTCAAGGGTATCCCACAGTTTATTCGCCGACGTCTCATGTTGCACAATGTATTTTATGTCTTGCGACAAACATGAACGTATCAATCCACATGCCGACCTATTCATCTTTGCCCACTCTTCATCAGTGGTCGTGTTCCTCTTCTTCTCCAATAGGAGAGTGTCCTCGAGGTTCGATGCATTCAGCGCATCCATAACCTCACATCTCCACATCCCGAAGTTATTTGTACCATTGAACTTCACTACGTCGATCCTCGGATGAGGATGCATGGTCTTAACCGAAGTACTTTCCTCTGCCATTGAGATTTCTGATCCTCTATCTATGCGGAAGAATAACCAACTGGAAAATAGATCTCTACTCAGATAAAAATCGGATTTTTTACATGTCCCTTGAAACCCTAGATTGAGTTTCTCACCGGATCTACTCCACCACAGATTCAACGAGCCCTCCTTGCGTCCTTCTGAGATCGACACACGATCTCCTCGAACACCAATACCTCTGATCTGAAATCGACACACGATCTCCCCCGGATCAGATCTCAAGCCCTTCGAATCCTCAGAAATCCCAAGCGCAACCTTGGCTCTGATACCATTTGTTGTGCGCCGATGACAACAACCAACAGAGAATCTCACAAATCTCCAAGCACAAAGAACGCCCAAATAGCACAGGAAGAACACACAATCTCAAACACACGATTTAACGAGGTTCGGCCTCAACGCCTACATCCTCGAGGCAATCAGAGAGAGATTTAATTGCTATGGAAGAAGATTACAATGGCTAGCAGCCTCTTTGAATGCAAGAGAGCTCCAGCTTTTTCCTTCTCAAGGATCTTCTACTAGATTCTTACCCTAGAAACCAACAACAGCCTTAAATACACAGATTTTCGAAACAGCAGATTTTCACCCAAACCCGACTGTCGGTCGACCGGTCGGTCGACCGACCCTTCCATCGGTCGACCGGTCGGTCGCCCGAAAACAACAGAGAGTTGGGCACTTATAGTCAGGGAATTGCGGTCGACCGGCTCCGAACCCTGTGCATGTTGTGCATGTCGGTCGACCTGGCCGGTCGACCGACCTGCCTGTTTTTCTGCTGCTGCTGCTATTTCCTGTTGTTGTTCCCTTCGTCTTCGTCGTCGACTTCCTCGGCGATCACTCGACGACCCCTCGACGATCCTTATCAACTTCCCTATCAGTAAACTCTCTCTTTCCAACATGCTATAATAACAATACATCTGCGATCTATCCAAAAAAAAAAAAATCAATACGTGTGTGCTACAATACTGAAAAGAAACGCATCATATTTCAAGTAGATTTTAGGAGGAAATTTGAGAAAGTGATAGGCGTCATAATTGTACATATTTAATTCCAAAAATTTTATGAATCGCACCTTTGTCCTGAATTAAATAATCTCTCTCTTTTATATTAAATCATATATTTAGAAATTTTCTTTTTGTAAATTATTTAATTTTACTACCTAAACTTTAAACGAAATAGAGGAGCGGAATGCAAATTATTGTATGATAAATCTGTAATAGTAGTGCTTCTCTACATTTAGTTCATATATTTTCAAGAGTTTGAAGTTCACGGCTTTTTTTTAAGCTCAAGATTTTTTTACTCTTTTCTTATTTATTTTTGTTAATATAGCAAGCAAGATTTAAAATATAACGCTACACTCAATGTAAAAAGATTTCACCTGCCTCGTCCCGGGAAAACTTTTTGCTCACCGTGTTTTTTATCATTGAGATCGTTGGATTTACAGAGCTCCTGGATGAGACTCAGTGGTCCTACCCAACTGAACGACTCTCGGTCCAGGTTGACGGTGGTCACTGCATAAAGCGGCGAGCAAAATGAGGTTACCCCCGAAAAAAATTTTATGAACCAACGAAGACGTCTCATCACTTTTGCCTTTATCGCCAATCCTCGAGAAAGTGGAGGGATCCACAGAACTCACGCGACCCCCTGCACGCGAGTCTCTCCCTCTTCGCTCCCTCATCCCACTTCTTCATCAAACCCCAACTTCTCCTCTCTCTCTCTCTCTCTCTCTCTCTCTCTCTCTCCCCTCTTAATTCCCAATCTCACGGGAGAGCTTGATCGATGGAGTCAATGGCGAATGCGACGGGGATCGCTTCGCCTATCGCCGTTCCTCGCTCAAATTGTCTATTCCGATCTCGTTCTAAACCCCGCAGGCTCTTGTGCTCGAGGTGAAATTTCTACTTTACTTTAAATTAGGATTTTTCTTCATGGAATTTTCTTGTGTGAGGAGCTTGATGTGAGGTGAATATGCAGAGAAAACCTATAGGAGTTCATTGTGTGAGGAGCTTGATGTGCAAGAAGGATGTATCTGCTACGAAGTACATACGTTTGAGAGACGGAGAATACATGTATTCCCCTGTTCTGCTAGAGCGTTCCCCTTGTTTCTTTCCATGGCAGAAGCTGCAAAGTTCTGATTTCACAAGGAGTTCTTTTGATGGTAGAAGAGACAGAAATAAGAAGCTAAAAATATGTGTTGAGAACTAGGAGAAACCTTCAAAGGTATCCTGAGGTTGGGTTGCAAAGTACTTGGAATAGGTTACTAGTTTCTATAGAGAAGCAAGAACAGAGAAGCACTAGCGGTTATAGACTGATCACTAAGCTCCAAAATTGAAGCCCAAACTTAGATCCAATCAGCTAAAAGAATTGGTAGCTAGTTAACTGTTGTTCTTTGCTCGACAAATCTGAGAAAGCTCAACAAATGACTACTAGCTTAGTTCTTTTTTCTTTCTTTTCGTAGGGATCAGTTTTCATCCGCTCTTAAGACGATGACACGTGTCTAGTTATCGAAAAGCGTTCCGAGAGGTCAATGGCTCTTTCGTCGAGTCCAACTAGGACACACGCGTAAACTCTAATGATTTCATCTCGAGCCACATCTAGTTCGTAGTCACTCTCTTCGAACCCTCCACCAATCCTGAGTTTCTCAGCCGTCCGGAGGCCCCAACCTCTGAAACGAAACCCCCCCCCCCCCCCGCAAAGACTGTCGTTTTTACGTTGGTTACAGCTTAGCGGTAGGATTTTTGCGATTCACGAATACAGTTTCTGTTGAATTTTTTGAATTAAAAAATAAAAGGAAAAGCTTTCATTTCAAATTTTGTTTTACGAAGTCAACTTTAACTAAGTCTTAGAATCTAATCAGTTGAGAAAATATCTCAAGTGCTTGAATTTTCTGTTAGAATTGTTATAACAACTTGGGTCCAAGGTTATAAATAGATTCCTCACTCAATAGTAAGACACACAACTCATTTCTTTTTCATCTTAAAAGAAAACCTGAAGACTACTCTTCGTGAGAATGGCTTCAGTGCTAAAAAGAATTTTTATCTTCATTTTTCTAGGCAACTTCTTCATTTGAGCAGAGGTTCTGCCTACCGTTCTAGACTGAGTGCTGGTGAATTCGGGGGATCCTTCACCGTTAGGGGATAAGGTCGATTCAACGTCTGGACAAGGAGACGGGCTTTTGATCCTTTAGGGCAGCGACATCACGACTGCATTCCCCTAAGCCAGATTCTTTTATTTTATTTATAATTGCTATTACATGTTAGAATAATTGTTGTTTTATCTTAATTTAATTTGTAAATATATTGCATGTTTTAAGAAATAGTATAAAATTTCCAACAGTTTCGCTGTCAGATTATCCCCACGGTCAAAACGTTACAACGCTCCCACTTCAATGTGAGTTATTATGAATAGTGAGATATCTTTGCATGAAAATTCTGATAATCAAGCAGCATGAACTGAGCGATCATAAAGAAATCATAATATATCAATCATGCTGTTACTGAGATCCAAAATAATCGTGTGTGCATCAACAACTCAGTTATCAACAACTCGTTAGGTATTAATATTGCTTCTTCTCTAAAAAGAAAGGGATTCACTTCTGATTGCCACAAAAAACAACAGACACAATCAATCTCTTTGCTTTTCTCTATGAAGATACTGATTCTCATGCCCGAGGGTTTTCGATGGGCACCACATAGGTGCTCCTACCTTTGAAAGTTATTTTTCCTTCAATCGGGAAGTTCTAATTGTTTGTCAGAGAAAATCCTCACCTCACTTTTCTTTTCCACTATGGGCTGAAGAAGAAAGTGTTCATGTCTTTTCCACTATGGGCTGAAGAAGAAAGTGTTCATGTCTAAAAGATTAGTTACGTAACTCCTGTGATTTTAAAGCAGATATCTTGTGAAGTGCATGTAGTAATATGCCGAGTGCAGATGAAACTGACAGATATAAGATAACATGTTCTCGAGATAAAAGAAAACACCAAACTTAATTTACTGCATATATTAGATTCATACACATTAGAAGCTTACAGCCAGCCTCTTAACTCACCCGGCTTTATTTACTTCTTAGCCTCGTCTACATACATTCATGCTAGTGATAGCCGCAACATAAGAGGGTTGGGCTCTGCATCTAAGCAGAAGCTCTTCCCTGCTGGGACCTCGGACTGAACACACCAAACTCCTCTCCCCTGTTCCTCTTCACCATCCTCGCCTCCTCCCTCGAGATGCGGTACGAGTTCATCAGCACCTCCTCCGGCATCCCCTTGAGCGCCGACGATTTCCCGACCATCGGGCTGGAGAAGGAGTTATCGTTGGTCTCAATGGTGATCCATTCGAAGTCGTCGCTGGTGGATTGCTTCAGCTGAGCGAAGTTCTGGGGGATGACCAAGATCTGGCCTTGGCGGACCTCGCTGTTGAAGACGGTCTGGCCTCGGTTGTCGACGACCTGGCACCTGCAGCTTCCCCTGAGCACGTACATGATGCTGTGGGCGTTCACCTTCCAGAGAGGTGGGAGGAAGGCATTCTGTCGAACAGTTACAAACACGATCGATATCAGCGATTTCAACAATCATTATAGGATTTGAACATCAAAATTCTCACATTTGTGCACTTACCCTGCGAAGAGATCCTCTCCAAGCACTAAGCTTGAGGTAGCGGAGGATGGGGAGTTTCTGGCTGTTGAGGGTGGTGAGCCTTCCGCCATCAGGGTTGTAGATATCAGCACGGCGAGGATCGCCGATGTTCTCCTTGATCCTCATCGAGCAGAAGGCCTGTTCCAAGCCATTAGCCATCTTCCCTCTCTCTTCTCTCTCTTCTTCATGGCCGTATTCCTCTTCTCTGCTTTCGCTCCTTGATGGCCTCAGCACGCCGAGCTTGCCCTGCACCCGGACGATCTCTCCTCTCTGGTCGTTCCTGCCCTTGAGCTTCTCGGCGAGTTCCCTGTTGATGCCCATCACGTTAGACAGCGTCTCGGTGTCAAATCCAGTGAGAATGTTGCTTCCGGAGCTCTCCTCCCTCTCGCTCTCGTGGCGGCCGTACTGTTGCTGGCCACCCTGTCGCTGGCTACCAGCAAGCATAAATTGCTACAAAACCATCATCAAAACAAGTGTTAGCTATGTGTTGCATGCTAATATTAGTACTAGTTTTCTTTGATTTTTGATTGATTTGGGGGCTCACCCTGTGGTTGCGATCGAGCTGGTTGGCGTTGTTGCTTGTGTCCATGACGCTGATGGTGACGACCGGAGAGTTTCCGTCGTTGTAGGTCCAGTGAGAAACTCCGGCGGGCAATGCGATGAGGTCACCCTCCTTGAAGTGGTGGATCTGCTGGTGCTGATCCCTCATCCTCTGCTGGCTCTCCTCGCCCCTCTCCTCTGCTCTGACTCAGACTGAGACTGCTGGAATGACTGGTAAGATTCGGGGCAGCCTGGGATCACGGTACCAGTAATACCCCTACCTGCACTCAGACGACAATGTTAGATAATGTAATTAAATACAAGAAACCAAACCAAAAAATGAAGAAAACTAGCCTTGAATGATGTAAACTAGGGTCGGGGCATTAGAGAAGGAAGGCAATTGAAGGCCACCGGGTTGTATGGTGCGGCGGACCGCGGACACGCCGGCACAATCGAACTGCTCGTTGCTCTCGTCGAAGAACTCAGATCGGCCGGCCTCGGACTCGACCGTCCGCCTGGGCTCCTGGGCATTCAGCCTCTCGATCCGGCACTCGCTCTGCGACCCGAGGCGCCGTGAGCCCTCCCACGGGCTCCGGCCCTCGCCGGTCTCGAGCTGAGCCAGAGAGGCATGGCACAAGAGGAGGAAGCCAAGAGAGGAGAGCAATGTGGTGGAAGAGAGAGCCATTGTGTGTGAGTGGAGGAGAAGGGCTTGGGCCTGGGTTTACATAGGGCCTGAGATTTGTATGGACTTGGGGGTAGGTGAGAGGGCTTAGTGACACTTTGCGCTCTGCATGGGCTCGAGAGGCCTGCAGCGCTTGCTCGTGTTGTCGCATAAGAGAGAGGGGAGCCAGGTGGCGAGAGCTTCGGCAATGGGTCCAAAGCTTGGCTGCGTTACGTGTTGTGAGAGTTCTTGGGCTGTCTACTTGCTTTGCAAAGGGACGAGGGGAGCACGTGGGGGGGTCATGGGTTTGTTCTGCAAGGAGACGAGGTGATCACGTGAGAAGTGAGGGGCCTCCGGCCACAGATTTTGGCCATGGTAGCGAAGAGCTAGGGACGTCGTGGTTTGGGAAGTGGGATCATCTTCGGTTCTATCGTTACACTCTGTCGTGCTTAGTCATTACGCACGATATGATCCTACATTTTCTTTTTTTAACTTAAATTCAGACATTTCTTTATGAGTTCGGTTCATGTGTGTGAGCCACACACATACAATAAGAGAACCAATCTTGCATTGACTCGTGTATTCATTCTCTTATAATATGTTATGTGTGTGGGCCTCACACACATGTTATAAGAAATTATAAGAAATAAAAGAACGATCAAAGGACGGCATTAAATCCTTGAACAATAGAACCAAATGGGAGAAGAACGGTGGTGATGTCTTCGAGTGAAGTTTGTAGTTTACAGGGCTGATGTGCCAATCAGAACCGAAGTGGAGACTTGTATGTTACAAATTTGCCAACATTACAACCTAACAAATTTGCGTCATAGCTTCCAAATTTGCCAACATATAGGGGCTGATTTTTTCGTGTAAAACTTCGTAATTCGTAAATGACTTACTACCCAGTTACGACTACGGCGTTTGTTTGGACCGTAATTCGTAAAAGACTTACGTAACTCAACTAACACTCACTTGCAACCCAATTACCACTCACTTACAGCCCAGTTATAGTGAATTTTGTGGTCATACAAATTTGTAATATTAATTTATATTAATATTAAATTTTTTTAATATTTAACTTTTTAATATTTATTTGCAGTATTAACACTTTTAAAATCATCAAATAGTTAATTTTGTGGTCAACTTTTTCACTTACGACTTATATATTACGACAACCAAACACCGTAAAGTACAATACACTTTCCCACTTTACAATTTTATATTACCAATCAAACACCGTAAAATTTACATACATGTAACTCATTTACAATTGTAAAAGACTTTACCAATTATAACTACGAATTACGGTCAGTTAGGAAAACCAAACAGACGCATAACCTACAAGTTTGCGTTGCAGGTTACAAACTTGCAAACGTAACCTAAAAAATTTGAGTTGTACGTTACAATTTGCGGACGTCAACTCGCATATCATTTCAGTGTGCTTATTTCTTTCTCTGACTAAACATATTACCTTTTAACAATTTTATTTACCTACCCATATAAGAAACGGATTCTAGATTCTAATTTTTGTTAAAAATAAAATAATCACTCTTGCTACATAATTAATGTATACCTTCATTTGGGTTCTTTGTTTGAGATATACTCGTGAGAAGATTAGTTATCATGCTAGTTAATTGTATGAAATATAGGTATTTGTTGTTATGTACATAATTTCAAGTAGAATTACCGGAAATACTTAAAAAAAAAAAAAGCCAAGTAACTGAGAAGCTCTGTAGTGTTGAAGTGACTTTCTACGGTTTATGTCACAAAAAAGAGTAGTCAGTTGGTGTATTATATCAATAAGCTAGTAGTCTACTAATCGTTATAATAGAAAAACTTGAAAAGAAGAGTTGGTAAGATGTCTAACTTGTGATAAGAAGATTGCAAGTTTAAAACATGTCACCGACACACAATAATTAGGTGGGTCCCTCTCACCTTCTCTCGATATGGAGGAAATAGTTCTTCAAATATGTTGCTGACATGCTTTAAACTTGTGACCCCCAGTAACAAGTCAAATATCTTACTAATTCTCCTTTCAGTTTCTCATATCGCCAACAATATTAGGAAAACTGTTCTTTTTTAGATTAAATGGTGGAAAGTCCACCCCGCTTCATTAATCTGAAAATGAAAGTATAATAAAAGATGGAATATGTCCCTAGAAGTCACATAAGGCATAACTGTTTCTCCTACATTGTGATCGAATGGGAGGGGCCACATTTTTTTAAAAAGTAACTAATCATTAGAATGACCAGTTTGTTGTTATAAATTACAATTGTAATCGTACGAAAAGATAATTAAGAGTTAAAGAAAAGGGTTAAAGTTTTAAAAATGTAAAAAAATGCTAAACCTCCGATACCGTAGGAGGATTAACTGCAATTACCCCTTAAAAGTTATCAACTCGCCAAACAAGAAAAGGAACTTCTGAAGGCGTGAAACTTTTTTCTAAAGCCCATTTGAACACTTACAATCCACTGAAATCTCAAATTGGCCGATAAATTGTCTATTTTTTATATAATTTATTGCATGTACATTGTAAAAATTTTGTTAATTTGCTATGCGTGCCTTTTTATTTGTATCCATATTAATTATTATCTGTTATTTTTCCCCTTTTAAGAAACCCGTCATAGCTTTATTAATTAGGAAAATGTAACGTTAGTATAATAAGAAAGAAGTTCTTGTTGGGAATCCTCCTTAACAAGAATCAATCTGACAACTAATCAAGATCACTGAGATATCAACAATCTAATTGGCCAGGTCGGCAAATATCAGGTGGGAGGTTTTCCGTTCAATAGAACGTTCCTTAATTTAAGAACCACCTTTCAATTTCCTTCCTTGGTTTAAGCACCAATTAGACTGAATCCAAGTCAGTCTCGATATACTGTAAAGTATATCCCCTGTATAAAGGACTTAATCCACTTATACAGTATTTGAAGTGAGGTACGCTTAGAGCGAATCTCCTTAAGACAATTACGTCCCCCGCACCGGTGCTAACGGGATAATGGACGCTGGTCTCCCAAGATACAACACTTCTTCACGGTATTTGGATAGCACTACCAAATCACCGTACGGTCGAACCGTAGTCAACCAGTACCTACACAGGATTAGCAAAGCAGCGGTATAATGACAAATTTCAAATGAATATTTGTCTTACTCTTTTGGAGGAACACCCACTGTTAAGGATGTAGGAAGGTTGAAGAATTTGGCAGAATCTCCTTTAGGAAGTCGCTTCGGATTCCCACTTTACGCTGGAAATCGCGGATTCCCACTTCAGACTGGAAGCGCAGTTCAGAACGTTGGAAGAACAGTTCAGAACTTTAAATAGAGAGAGAGAGAGATAGAGAGAGTTAATTCTCTGTTGGTGTGTTTTTAATTGAGAACCAGGAGGACTTTATATAGTTTTCCAGGAGTAAGCCAACAGGTTTGAACCCAAACCAAAAGCTGCAACCTTTGGTCCAGCCGTGTCTGTTGGCAGTCCAACAGTCGCAACCGTTGACGCGGAGCGGACTGTTTTGCAACCTTTGGTTGTTCAACATGTGCGTAACCTTTGGCAGTCCAACAGGTGCGCAACTGTTGGCAATCCAACAGGTTTGCAACAGGAGCGGGACCTTGGAACTTGATTCAAAAAGAACCAGGCCAGGTAGGGAACTCAGACTCAGATCTGAACTCGAGTCCAGTAGACCCAGACCCAGACCCAGACCCAGACCCAGACCCAGACCGGCACCGGCGCCGGCCGCCGCCGCCGCCAGCGGCGGCGCGCGTGCGCGCACGTATGTACGTGCATAGTTCCCTCCTTTTCGCGCGCGAAAACTCCAAGTACCCAAAGGGCACACCCTTTGTTCTCAATTTTCTCTATTTATACTACACAAGCTTCCATCCCACGGCCAATGTGGGACTAAATGCTTGTAGCAACCTTTAGTCCCATTTGGCTTTGAATTAGGCAATCTTTGGACTTGAATATCTCATTCATTCGAAGTCGGAATTGAACATGTGAATATACCACGTTCATCACAAATGGAAGGAGAATACACTCCAACCATCATCCGGTTGATTTGATCAACGGATCTCGCCATAATTCAACTTGAAGATTCCCTTTATATTCTTCAATTCCAACAATCCCCCACAATGAATGGAGATTCAAGGAAATGACACACAAAGAGACTGACTCTATTGTGTAAGGTACTTTAGAAAAGAAACTGCATAAGGATAGGTGAACTAGGTCTTGAACCTTCCATAGCGAAAGCTTTATCGGACGTACTGGCTAATCAGTGAATTAGGTCTTAAACTGTTAGCCGTTAGTGTAAGTCAAGTCAATAAGCTTCACACAGTGACTTTCCAAATCAACTTTGGTTCTCTGTTGTGTCCGTTTTGGCCCTGGACATTCTTGGTTTCAGAGAGTATCTTTAGGGAATAACAGCCTCCATAGAGATTCCCAAAGAGCCGACCCAACTCTATACTCACATAGGTGATGGACCTATTAAGAGTAGTCTACTCTACTCCACTTGTTTAGTAACAAGATATAGGCATCATTAAAAGCGTTAAGCTTATCCTTAATCCACTTGTAGAAAAGCACTTATGTGCACCTTAGGAATGGATTGGAGTCAAGCTCCCAAGTGCTTACTTGCTGAGTCAATCATAACTAGTTTTTCCTCTTGAACTTAGTCCGTGGGATCTCCAGTCGCTAAGTGAGGTTTCCATTAAGCTGACTCGGTAAGGTTAGGCTTTTAGACCCATTCCCCTCGATGCGCAGTTTATACGCTCTCCACTTAAACCTTTAGTAAGCGGATCCGCTAAATTATCCTTTGACGATACAAAGTCAATAGAGATAATTCCATTTGAGAGCAACTGCTTCACGGTATTATGTCTACGACGAATATGTCTAGACTTACCGTTGTATATCACATTTTGTGCCCTAGATATAGCTACTTGATTGTCGCAGTGTATACATATAGCGGGCACTGGCTTTTGCCATAACGGTATATCTTCTAAGAATTGTCGAAGCCATTCTGCTTCTTCTCCAGCCTTATCTAAGGCTATGAATTCCGATTCCATAGTGGAACGGGCAATACATGTTTGCTTAGAAGATTTCCAAGATACCGCTGCTCCTGCTAGAGTAAATACGTATCCGCTAGTTGATTTTGATTCCTCAGAATCTGCAATCCAATTAGCATCACTGTATCCTTCCAGTACAGGAGGATACTTTCCATATCTCAAGGCATATTCCTTGGTATGTGATACGTAACCCAATACTCGTAGTAGAGCGGTCCAATGTAAATCACTAGGATTACTAGTATATCTACTTAACTTGCTTACAGCGTAAGCAATATCGGGTCTAGTGCAATTCATTAAATACATTAGACTTCCGATAATCTGAGAATACTCCAACTGGCGTATTCCAGTTCCTGTATTCTTATGAAGGTGGATGTGTGGGAGAAAAGGATTTGTATTCTCTTTTATCCCATGATCCTTGAATCTTTCTATCATCTTATCCACGTAGTGAGATTGAGATAGACTGATTCCATCTGGTGTTCTAGTAATTTTAATTCCTAAAATTATATCAGCAACCCCCAGATCCTTCATATCAAAACAGTTGGATAACATTCTTTTAGTGGACTTAATAATCTCAATATTAGTCCCAAGTATCAACATGTCGTCTACATAAAGACAAACAATGTGTAACAACCGAAATTTTATTTCATCTAAATCTTCCTCATCTTAAATATTAAGAATTTTTTTTTAGGCATTATATAGAAGTAGTCACCCTCCATATTTCTATGTCAACAAATTGAACTTAATTAATAGACCCACTTCCCTTTTTTAAAGTTTTTATTTATTATTTGATTGTGGTGACTAAAAATGATTAGCATGAAGGCTTATGTACATGTATTTTGGGCAAATTTATGACTTAAGCAATGGTACAAGATAATGTCAACAAAATCCATCATATCCCCTTAATCACCAAGCTTATCCTAATACCTTTTTAGTGGTAAGTATGCATTAGGGGGAAGATTAAAGGGGCTAATATCTCTTGAGAGTTGGGTTTCCATGTGGCACCTTGAGAGGGGTCTTGGCCAAGTGGCATCATGAGAGAACCCCACCTAATTACTTGCCATCCCAAGATTTGACTTCAAGCTTGCCTCTTCATCTTCCTCACCCAAAAAAAATCCTGCAGAATTCTTCTCCCAAATCCTGAAATTTTTCCTCCCATTTGTGAAGAAATTAAAGCCCTAAATCTTCCCTTTCATCTCATCTCTAGAAATCGAAGGTTAGAAACTAGAATACCTCTTTAGCCCGTATTCCTACTCCTCTAAACTCTGAAGCAAGAATCCACGAGAGGGAAGGCAGTGACACAGGCGCACAGCAAGCAGAGCCGCAGCAGCACGCGGGGCGCTGCTACTTTGCCGCAGAACCGCGGCAAAGAGAGGGTTTCCGCGGCAATTCTGAGGAGGGGAGACCTGATCTTGGAGGGGGAGGTCCTTGGCGAGTCGGGGAAAAGTTATAGCACATTCAAGCAACATTATCTCGTCGTCCAACTCTCTGTTTCAGAGCTTGGTACCATTGTGAGTAAACCTAAACTTTTTAGGGTTATCTCTTCTATCAAGATTAGAAAATTTAAACTTTGAGTTTGTGTAGGTGACCCACAAGGGTAGTAATTACTGTTTTTGTGACATCCTTACACTAGATGAAAATTTGTGGGTATTACCTAGTTATTGTGCATCTATGACATGTTGTGATGAAATGCATGTGGGATATAAATGTTTTAGATTACTAATTCAACTTAAATGAGGTGAGTTAGCATTTTTAATTCGCTGTTTTGATAGTTATATTGGGTTAAATGAGACCTAATGAATATTACATAGTAGTTGTGCCTCTATATCATATGGATGTGTAATGCATGTGTAGCATACATGCTCTAGCATACAAATTTCGCCTAAATGAACCAATTTAACACTTTAATTCGCTGTTTTTCTTGACCAATATCATGATAACCAATTTGTGTGTGCATAGCATAATCTTAGCTCTTCATAAATAGAATGGTATGATGCTTTATGTGAGGTATAGGATTTGTATTAGTAGCACTCCATAAATACCGATCGTTTAACTTGAATCATACTTCATGTTCACCAAAGTGCACGGGGGGAAGACCCCTCCTTACAATATGGCATTGTGTTAAGTATTGGCAAATATATGGGGTTAAGGCATATATATTCATGCAAGTAAATGTGGCCTGTTATGATGTTACTATAATTTTGGGTAACCCCCAAGCATATGTCTTCTTTTATATTGTTGCACATCATTTTTGGGCATGACGTGTAAGTAGTTCAATAGTGCTTGTTATGCATATTATAACTTAAACTTGCATGATGCATTGTATTAAAGGAGGAAGGGGCCGTGCGGGAGCCGGTAGGAGGGGGGAAGACGGGGATTTGACATATACTTATGAATATATTTATAAAAAGGAGGAAGGGGCCGTGCGGGAGCCGGTAGGAGGGGGGAAGACGGGGAAGTATATATGTTTTATATGAATTATCTTTATATAAGGAGGAAGGGGCCGTGCGGGAGCCGGTAGGAGGTGGAAGACGGGGGGATTGCATTTAAATTGAATGGCATGTAAATGTGAACAGTCAAGTTGCATTCATGATGGATAATGCTTGTGTTAAACTAGAATGTCACTTTATGTGTACAACGAGCCGAGTTGATGTGAGTGGACTCATCCACGAGAATTTCATACATATTCATACAATTATATCCTTTGTGTCATGATATAGTTAAATGCAACTTTTGATAGTGGAGTCACTTAGACCACATATGTATGGAACTTGGAACAAGTAAGGTAGCTTCAACGAATTGTTGTTTATGGGACTCATTATAATTTACCTCTCCTAAACTGTTTATCTTATGAAATTATTATATCAATACCCTATGGCATGGTTTACTCATTGAGCTGTCGAGCTCATTTTATTTTCTTTCCATCTTTTCAGGTTTGGATAAGGGTAAGGGACCTCTCTAAATGGAAAGGTTGAGTTATGGATGGCATAATATGTTGTAGTATCATTTTGGTTTTGTCTTGTATCTTAAATGTGTATGTATGGACTCTATTGAAGTCTTTGTGAAAAACATGTTAGAATGTACTCAAGGTATATTTGTCTTTCTAGTATTTGAGACCATGGACTTGTATGTTACAATATTCCGGATTATGAATTCATTGTATATGTATGTTCTTGAACTGAGAATGATGGCCATGTGTGGAGATGCTATTTTGTTGAGAAGTTAACTCTTATAATGTTAGATGAAAAGATTATGCTTGCAATGGAGGAAATCAAGTTATGATATATGTTTGTGGTTGAGGTTTGGTGTATTGTGTCATGATAAGTAGGCCGGGTGTGCCGAAATTCTTGATGAAAATAAGTAGGCCTTGGAGCCGAAATCTGGATTATTGTAAGTGAGAAATGAAGGAAATATTAAGGATGATGCTGCCAAAATTTTCTTATTTTAAGAATATTGGAGGTAAATGGTGTTGTAGGCCTAATCTTGTCTATTAGAAACTGGGGCCGTTACACATTGGTATCAGAGCATGGTTTAGGCAAGGTTAGCCTAGATAGATGTAGTATGTAAGACTGATTATGAAGTCATGTGAGATTTAATATGTGTGCTAGAGTAAGTTAGATATGGGTATTAGGATGATGGTATAGTCTTAGGGTAATTGACCCTGAAACGTAGGATATTTAACTGTTCTCTACATTTGAATATGGGTACCCGCATACCTTAGTTCAAATGGATCTTGCAAGGGGTGCGGGCCCTTCTGTAAGAAATTCCAGTGTTATGGGACACCGGAAAGGGAGAACAATCAAAATATCACATAAGTCAGGGTTAAACCTATTGGAAGGACAGTTGTGCATAAGGAAAAATTTATGAAAGATCGGCATGGTTAAATAGTGATGATTTTCTATCATGTCTTGATTATATATTCATGCAAATTATTGCTTTGGAGAGAATTGGAAGGCACATCGGCTAATATAAATGTCTTACTTCTACAGATAGGAGATTCTGAGATGACTGGATCATCGTCTGACGGTCTGGAGTCGGAAAGTTTAAGTTGGATCGCGGACCAAATGGACTGGGATTTTGAATCTGATGAGACCGATCCAGATATCATTCTGAAAGGTTCCCCAGACAATTTAGGTGCAGGGATTCGCGTGGGGCAAGGTGAGAAAGATGACATTAATGAGGCAGAAAGTGCCATAAGAAACGCACCAGTAGCTGAGGACCTGGGAGTCCTACCTAATGAGGAGATGAACCCTGACGGAAGGATTTTCGTTGGGGGTATTTGGTGGAATTCCTGCTGGGTAGAAGATATGGACCTGTACGATGATAATGAAAATTGGGGATGTGATTTTGATGTTGTACTAGAAGAAGTAGAAGAGGACCCTGAAGAAGAAGAACCAGATGAGGATCCAGAAGAAGAGGATCCAGAAGAAGAAGACCCAGAAGAAGAAACTGTAGGGGACGACCGGGAGGAAAGCTCCTCGGGATCTAACATACCCCCTTGATGGGAGTTTAGATGGGTGGCATTTTTGTTTTTGTTATTTTTGTTTTTGAAGAAATGAATGTTGATTCATATAAGTGATTTTTTTTTTGTAAAGAAAGTGGTTGTCAATGACCTACATGTATGATCATATATCCCGTTATGACTGCATTAGTATGTTTTGAATGAATGCAGCCATGCTAATGTATATGTTACCATGAAAACACTTTATGCATAAATGAAATCAGTGTTTTGTTTGTGAACTATTCTACTTGTTATCTTTGAGTTACCATTGATTATGTTCAACTATTCTTCTAGGTATTAGATGGATTTGAATTTTCCTCCATCCGATGCCAACTCGGAGGGCGACGTCCCATTGCACAGCGCAATTGGGAGCGTCCATCCCCAGGCAAATCAAGAATTTCTGAGTGGGCAATCTAATGCTAATCGGGGAATGCCAGACAGAATACCAGATTGGCTGTTGCAGCTGGCAAGTGTAAACAACCCCCGTAGAGCTCTTGAACAATTTCAAAAGCTCAACCCACCAGCTTTCAGAGGAGGAGTTGACCCTATTCAAGCTGAAGAATGGCTCCGTCAAATTGAAAAAATACTGGATGTGATGGAATGTACCGAAAACCAGCGGGTATCTTTCGCCTCTTTCATGTTCCAAGGAGAGGCTGAGCGCTGGTGGGAGATGGTAAAAGGAGGAGCTAAGACCCTGGGAAGGGAGATTTCTTGGAACTTCTTAGTTGCAAAGTTCAATGAAAAGTACATCCCTGGAGTGGTGAAGGACCGACTGGCGATGGAATTCCAAGATCTAAAACAGGAGCAATGGACAGTGAGTCAATATGAAGCTAAATTCACTCAGCTGTCCAGGTATGCTGAAAAATTGGTGTCCGATGAGGAAGATAGGACGAAAAGATTCGTTAGGGGTTTGAAGCCGGAAATCAGGAGCAAGCTGATCCCTTTCCAACTGCAAGTTTATAGTCAAGCTGTGGAGAAGGCAATGGAAATTGAAAGGGACATGCAGGAGAATCAGGAGACAAGGACCAGGGAACTGCCCTATATGAAGCGCCCCCGGTACAATAATACTCCGAGCTTTGGAACTCAGTCCATGAGGCCCGACAGAGGTACTGGATCTTCCTTCATGCCCGCCCAGGGAAACAAGATGAACACATGGCCCAAGCATAGGGGATTACCCCATTCAGCATCACCAATGTCCTCCCAACGCTCCAACTTTGCAGGAAACCAGCGGTGTCCAAGGTGCAACCAAAGTCACACTGGTAGTTGCGCCACCGGTAAACAATGCTTTGTCTGCGGAAGAATGGGTCACATGAGGAGGGACTGCCCAAACTTACATGAATACCCAGGAGTTAGCAGAGGGACGGGAAGACCAACCATGGGAATCGCCCCTACAACAGGAGGACCAGCTACCGCCTATCGACAACCTTTCAACAGAACTCGCTCGGCCATGACACAAGCATCTGTACAGCAACCAAGAGTTCAAGGAAGGATGAATGCAATCACTCAGCAGGAGGCTCGAGCATCCAATGCCGTGGTGGAAGGTACCGTCTGTGTATACGATAATGTTGCCCGAGTATTGTTTGATCCCGGTGCTACACACTCTTTTATTTCTTCATCTTTTGCTGCAATTATTAACATGGAACCCGAACCCTTGAGCTATCAACTAGTGGTGTCAACCCTGTAGGCGCCAGAGTGACCACTAGCGAGTGTTATAAGGGATGTAAAATCATCATAGGTGAGATGAAGACACAGGCAGACCTGATTAAGCTAGGAGAAATGGAGTTTGACATCATCCTAGGAATGGATTGGTTGTCAACATATCGGGTTCATGTAGACTGCTACTAGAAGAAGATAATTTTTAAGTTAGAGGGAACTCCCGAAAGAGTTTATGATGGGATGAAGAATAAAATCAGCACTCCAGTCATTTCTGCCTTAAAGGCCACTAAGTTATTGAGGCAAGGGTGTCAAGGATTTTTGGCAACCCTTATTGGTGAAGAAGACATGAAGATTAAGATTGAAAGCATAGAGGTTGCAAGAGACTATCCTGATGTTTTTCCGGAGGATCTACCCGGCTTACCCCCAGATAGAGAAGTAGAATTTTCCATTAATCTTCTACCTGGGACAAGTCCCATATCCAGGGCACCTTATAGAATGGCACCCGCAGAAATGAATGAATTGAAGGACCAGTTGCAAGAGTTGCTAAGCCTCGGGTTTATTCGGCCGAGTGCATCACCTTGGGGTGCTCCGGTATTGTTTGTTAAGAAGAAGGATGGGAGCATGAGGCTGTGCATTGATTATCGAGAGCTGAACAAGGTCACTATCAAGAATCGATATCCATTGCCAAGGATCGATGACCTCTTTGATCAACTTCAGGGTGCCAGCATATTTTCCAAGATAGATCTAAGATCAGGATACCATCAATTAAAGATCAAACCGGAAGATGTTTCTAAGACTGCCTTTCGGACCAGATATGGCCATTATGAATTTTTAGTAATGCCATTTGACTTGACTAATGCTCCAGCGGCATTTATGGATTTGATGAATAGAATTTTCAAGCCATATCTAGATCAATTCGTAGTAGTGTTCATTGATGACATACTAATCTATTCAAAGAGCAAAGAGGATCATGAAAGACACCTGAGGATAGTGTTACAATTATTGAGAGAGAAGCAACTTTATGCAAAACTTAAGAAGAGTGAGTTTTGGCTAAATGAAGTTGGGTTCTTGGGTCACATCATAAATGAGGAAGGAATATCAGTGGACCCCGCAAAGATCGAGGCGATAAAGGAATGGCCTCAACCTACCAATGTCACTGAGGTACGAAGCTTCCTAGGATTGGCTGGATATTACCGGAGGTTTGTAGAAGGATTTTCTAAGATAGCTGCACCCTTATCCCAGTTAACCAAGAAAGGCCTCAAATTTCAGTGGGGAGATGATCAGGAGAAAAGCTTTCAAGAACTAAAGGATAAGCTAACATCGGCTCCAATCTTAGCCATGCCCATTGGAAACGAAGGTTATGTTGTTTTCAGTGATGCGTCAAAGTCAGGCCTGGGGTGTGTATTGATGCAACATGGGAGAGTAATTGCTTATGCTTCTAGACAACTAAGGAACCATGAGAAAAATTACCCTACCCATGACCTTGAGCTAGCTGCAGTCATTTTTGCCTTAAAAATTTGGCGGCACTACCTTTATGGAGTATCATGTGATATTTATACAGATCATAAAAGCCTGAAATATATTTTCACCCAAAAGGAATTGAATATGCGCCAAAGAAGATGATTGGAGTTGATGAAGGACTATGACTTGGACATTCATTATCACCCTGGAAAGGCCAACGTGGTGGCCGATGCTCTGAGCCGGAAGTCTGGAGGATCCTTGGCAGCATTGTTAACACAGCAATCGGAGTTGTTAAGGGAGATGGAAAGAATGCAATTTGAAATTCACATAAGAGGGCCCCGGGATGGAGTGAACCAGATAAATCAAATTAGTATTGGTTTCGATCTCTATGAAAAAAATCAAGGAAGCTCAAAGGAAAGATGATCAGACAGCTAAAAATTTTGAGAAAGTGCAAAGAGGTGAAACCCAAGAATTTATCATTTCCAGAGATTTGCTGAGGAAGGGAAGCCGAATAGTTATACCGCCAGATTTTAAGCTCAAGGAGCGAATTTTAACTGAAGCCCATTGCACTCCTTACACCGCACATCCTGGAACAACCAAGATGTATCAGGATTTACAGGCAAATTTTTGGTGGGAAGGAATGAAGAAGGACATAGCAAATTTTGTGCAAAGATGTTTGATATGCCAACAAGTTAAGGCTGAACATAAGAAGCCTCCTGGACTCCTCATGCCCTTACAAATCCCTGAATGGAAGTGGAGTAACATTACTATGGATTTTGTGACAGGACTCCCTAGATCCCCTCAAGGATATGATGTCATCTGGGTGATAGTCGATCGACTTACAAAGTCCGCTCATTTCCTGCCCATCCAAATAAACTATTCGATGGATAGATTAGCCCAGATCTACCTCCGAGAGATAATCAGGATTCATGGAGTTCCTGAGACGATTGTGTCAGATCGTGACCCTCGGTTTCAGTCAAGGCTATGGATCAGTCTATCCCAAGCGCTGGGCACCAAGTTACACCCAAGTACAGCTGCTCATCCGCAAACCGACGGACAATCAGAAAGAACTATACAAATATTGGAAGATATGCTGAGAGCATGCGTGTTGGATTTCGGGAAAAATTGGGAGAGATACCTATCATTAGTGGAATTTGCATATAACAATAGTTATCAATCTACTATTGGAATGCCGCCATTCGAAGCCTTGTACGACAGGAAGTGTAGATCTCCGATTTGTTGGGAAGAGATTGGAGACCGAACATTATTCGGAGCCGATATAGTGGTAGATACAACAGAGAAGATCCGGATGATAAGGAAAAGAATGAAAGCGGCCCAGAGTAGACAGAAGACATATGCGGATCGGCGTCGAAGACCTTTGGAGTTTGCAGAAGGCGACAAAGTTTTCTTGAAGGTATCACCAATAAAAGGAATGGTACGGGGTAGCAAACGGAATAAGTTAGACCCCCGGTATATTGGACCCTTTGAAATACTGGAAAGAATTGGACCTCTGGCGTATCGGTTAGCTTTACCACCAGAGATTGAGAAAATACATGACGTATTTCATGTGTCCCAATTGAGGAAGTATGTCCCAGATCCGAACCATGTTCTTAAATATTCACCACTGCAGCTCCAAGACGACTTGTCATATACTGTGGAGCCGGTTCAAATCCTAGACAGGAAGGAGAAACAACTGCGAAACAAAGCAATCCCTTTAGTGAAGGTTTTATGGAGAAGTAAAGAGATTGAAGAAGCTACCTGGGAATCAGAGGAAGAGATGCTGCAGAGCTACCCGCAACTTTTCCAAGGTACGTCAGGCTTCGGGGACGAAGCTCTCTTTTAGGAGGGGAGAAATGTAACAACCGAAATTTTATTTCATCTAAATCTTCCTCATCTTAAATATTAAGAATTTTTTTTAGGCATTATATAGAAGTAGTCACCCTCTATATTTCTATGTCAACAAATTGAACTTAATTAATAGACCCACTTCCCTTTTTTAAAGTTTTTATTTATTATTTGATTGTGGTGACTAAAAATGATTAGCATGAAGGCTTATGTACATGTATTTTGGGCAAATTTATGACTTAAGCAATGGTACAAGATAATGTCAACAAAATCCATCATATCCCCTTAATCACCAAGCTTATCCTAATACCTTTTTAGTGGTAAGTATGCATTAGGGGGAAGATTAAAGGAGCTAATATCTCTTGAGAGTTGGGTTTCCATGTGGCACCTTGGGAGGGGTCTTGGCCAAGTGGCATCATGAGAGAACCCCACCTAATTACTTGCCATCCCAAGGTTTGACTTCAAGCTTGCCTCTTCATCTTCCTCACCCAAAAAAAATCCTGCAGAATTCTTCTCCCAAATCCTGAAATTTTTCCTCCCATTTGTGAAGAAATTAAAGCCCTAAATCTTCCCTTTCATCTCATCTCTAGAAATTGAAGGTTAGAAACTAGAATACCTCTTTAGCCCGTATTCCTACTCCTCTAAACTCTGAAGCAAGAATCTACGAGAGGGAAGGCAGTGACACAGGCGCACAGCAAGCAGAGCCGCAGCAGCACGCGGGGCGCTACTACTTTGCCGCAGAACCGCGGCAAAGAGAGGGTTTCCGCGGTAATTCTGAGGAGGGGAGACCTGATCTTGGAGGGGGAGGTCCTTGGCGAGTCGGGGAAAAGTTATAGCACATTCAAGCAACATTATCTCGTCGTCCAACTCTCTGTTTCAGAGCTTGGTACCATTGTGAGTAAACCTAAACTTTTTAGGGTTATCTCTTCTATCAAGATTAGAAAATTTAAACTTTGAGTTTGTGTAGGTGACCCACAAGGGTAGTAATTACTGTTTTTGTGACATCCTTACACTAGATGAAAATTTGTGGGTATTACCTAGTTATTGTGCATCTATGACATGTTGTGATGAAATGCATGTGGGATATAAATGTTTTAGATTACTAATTCAACTTAAATGAGGTGAGTTAGCATTTTTAATTCGCTGTTTTGATAGTTATATTGGGTTAAATGAGACCTAATGAATATTACATAGTAGTTGTGCCTCTATATCATATGGATGTGTAATGCATGTGTAGCATACATGCTCTAGCATACAAATTTCGCCTAAATGAACCAATTTAACACTTTAATTCGCTGTTTTTCTTGACCAATATCATGATAACCAATTTGTGTGTGCATAGCATAATCTTAGCTCTTCATAAATAGAATGGTATGATGCTTTATGTGAGGTATAGGATTTGTATTAGTAGCACTCCATAAATACCGATCGTTTAACTTGAATCATACTTCATGTTCACCAAAGTGCACGGGGGGAAGACCCCTCCTTACAATATGGCATTGTGTTAAGTATTGGCAAATATATGGGGTTAAGGCATATATATTCATGCAAGTAAATGTGGCCTGTTATGATGTTACTATGATTTTGGGTAACCCCCAAGCATATGTCTTCTTTTATATTGTTGCACATCATTTTTGGGCATGACGTGTAAGTAGTTCAATAGTGCTTGTTATGCATATTATAACTTAAACTTTCATGATGCATTGTATTAAAGGAGGAAGGGGCCGTGCGGGAGCCGGTAGGAGGGGGGAAGACGGGGATTTGACATATACTTATGAATATATTTATAAAAAGGAGGAAGGGGCCGTGCGGGAGCCGGTAGGAGGGGGAAGACGGGAAAGTATATATGTTTTATATGAATTATCTTTATATAAGGAGGAAGGGGCCGTGCGGGAGCCGGTAGGAGGTGGAAGACGGGGGATTGCATTTAAATTGAATGGCATGTAAATGTGAACAGTCAAGTTGCATTCATGATGGATAATGCTTGTGTTAAACTAGAATGTCACTTTATGTGTACAACGAGCCGAGTTGATGTGAGTGGACTCATCCACGAGAATTTCATACATATTCATACAATTATATCCTTTGTGTCATGATATAGTTAAATGCAACTTTTGATAGTGGAGTCACTTAGACCACATATGTATGGAACTTGGAACAAGTAAGGTAGCTTCAACGAATTGTTGTTTATGGGACTCATTGTAATTTACCTCTCCTAAACTGTTTATCTTATGAAATTATTATATCAATACCCTATGGCATGGTTTACTCATTGAGCTGTCGAGCTCATTTTATTTTCTTTCCATCTTTTCAGGTTTGGATAAGGGTAATGGACCTCTCTAAATGGAAAGGTTGAGTTATGGATGGCATAATATGTTGTAGTATCATTTTGGTTTTGTCTTGTATCTTAAATGTGTATGTATGGACTCTATTGAAGTCTTTGTGAAAAACATGTTAGAATGTACTCAAGGTATATTTGTCTTTCTAGTATTTGAGACCATGGACTTGTATGTTACAATATTCCGGATTATGAATTCCTTGTATATGTATGTTCTTGAACTGAGAATGATGGCCATGTGTGGAGATGCTATTTTGTTGAGAAGTTAACTCTTATAATGTTAGATGAAAAGATTATACTTGCAATGGAGGAAATCAAGTTATGATATATGTTTGTGGTTGAGGTTTGGTGTATTGTGTCATGATAAGTAGGCTGGGTGTGCCGAAATTCTTGGTGAAAATAAGTAGGCCTTGGAGCCGAAATCTGGATTATTGTAAGTGAGAAATGAAGGAAATATTAAGGATGATGCTGCCAAAATTTTCTTATTTTAAGAATATTGGAGGTAAATGGTGTTGTAGGCCTAATCTTGTCTATTAGAAACTGGGGCCGTTACACAATGATACATGCATCTCCAACTGTTTTAGTGTAAACACACTTATCGCATTCATTGATAGTGAATCCATCTTTGATCATGACACTATCAAATTTCTCATGCCATTGTTTTGGAGCCTGCTTTAAACCATATAAAGATTTTACCAATTTACACACCTTGTGTTCTTGGTTCTTGACTATAAATCCTTCAGGTTGCTCCATATAAATCTCTTCATTTAATTCACCATTTAAGAATGCAGTCTTGACATCCATTTGATGGATATCTAAGTTGTGCAATACTGCAATCGCAATCAACATCCGAATGGACGTTATTCTTGTTACTGGTGAATAAGTATCGAAGTAGTCAAGTCCTTCTTTTTGCCGATAACCCTTGGCTACTAATCTAGCCTTGTACTTATCGATAGATCCATCGGGTTTTAATTTTCGTTTGAAAATCCACTTACACCCAATTGGTTTACTTCCACGAGGCAAGTTTACCAATTCCCAAGTATGATTACTTAGTATGGATTCTATTTCGTTATTTATAGCTTCTTTTCACATTTGTGCTTCTGGGGTTGACATAGCCTCTTTAAATGTTTGAGGCTCGCTCTCAATAGCATATGCTATGAAATCTGGACCAAAAGATTTTGAGATTCTAGATCTCTGACTTCTTCTTGGTTCAGTTTCCGCATTAACAATTGGTTCCTCGGGGCTTTCGTCCCTGAACGCCATCTCGTGTGTTCTTTTCCCAGAAGTCTTATCTGCTTTCCGTTTGTACGGAAAGATGTCTTCAAAGAACACATCAACTCGAGATTCGATAATCATGTTTACATGAATATCTGGTATTTCTGATTTATGAACCAGAAATCTATAGGCACTACTATTCAAGGCATAGCCTATGAATATGCAGTCCATAGTTTTTTCTCCCAACTTAGTCTTTTTAGGTAATGGTAGGAAGGTGTCCTTCCATGCCATAACTCGAATGGTATAAGACCAAGTTTCTTGTGGGGTACTCTATTTAGAATATGATTTGCAGTTAATAGAGCTTCCCCCCACAAGTTCTGCGGAGCTCCAGAACTTACGAGCATGGAATTAACCATCTCCTTCAAAGTTCTGTTCTTCCGTTCAGCAATTCCATTCTGCTGAGGAGTGTATGGTGCTGTAGTTTGATGTATTATACCAAAACTAGCACATAACTCACTAAAATCATTTGATTCATATTCTCCGCCTCTATCGGATTTTAGAATCTTGATTTTCTTGTTGAGTTGATTCTCAACTTCGGCTTTATATGTTGTAAACATATTTATTGCCTCATCTTTACTGTTTAAAAGATACACATAACAGTATCTTGTACAGTCATCAATAAAAGTAATGAAATACTTTTTACCGCCTCTTGTTGGCATAAACTTCAAGTCACATAGATCGCTATGAATTAACCCTAAAGGTTCTGTATTTCGATCTATTGAGTGAAATGAATTTTTAGCCAACTTGGCCTCAACACAAACCTCACACTTGCGAATTTCTTCCAAGTTGAGTTTAGGAATGTATCCCAGATTAGACAAGTTCTTCAAAGACTTGTAATTTACATGCCCTAATCTAGCATGCCATAAATTAGGAGACTCAAGCAAATAAACAGAAGAATTTCCTTTATTTATTAGCTTTGGGTACAAATACACGGACTTTTTATCAACCACTGAAACATTGGCTTTAAAAAGTCCATCAACAAGATAGCCCTTACCCACATACATCCCTCCCTTAGTAAGTACAAATTTGTCGGATTCAAATACCATTCTAAATCCCTTCTTACTAAGTATTGATCCGGAGATCAAATTCTTGCGGATGTCTGGAACATGAAGCACATCGTTAAGAGTAAGCTCTTTCCCCGATTTCCACTTCAGGATGACCTTGCCTTTTCCTTCAACCTTTGAGACGGCTGAATTCTCCATGAATAGTTGCTCATCTTGCTCTAGCCTTTGATATTCTGAGAATAACAATTTCTCCGAGCAGATGTGCCGAGTAGCTCCCGTGTCTACCCACCAATCTTTGTTATTGGTTGTCAGATTCACTTCTGATACCACAGCTGAAAGACTTGGTGATTCATGGTTGGTCATGTTTGCCTGTGGGTGGCTCTTCTTGTTCCCCTTAAGACGACTGCGACATTCATTAGCTTTATGTCCTTCTTTGTTGCAGACATAGCAGGTTCCTTTGAAGCGCATGCTTTTGCCGTCTTGGGCCTTGCCTTTGTACCCCTGGGATGTCTTCTTCCGCTTCAAGCCTTTGGAAGTAGACGCTTTCCCCTTTGAATCCTCGATCACATTAGCTTTTGCTTCGTAGGAGTTCTTGCTGGTCCTTTTCTCGGACTTGCGGTTGTCCTCCTCGATACGAAGCCTCACAATGAGATCCTCCAACTTTAGCTCCTTTCGCTTGTGCTTCAGGTAATTCTTGAAGTCTCTCCACGCAGGTGGGAGCTTCTCCACGATTGTTGCAACCTGAAAAGTTTCAGGAAGATTCATACCTTCGGCCTCTATTTCGTGCAAGATAAGTTGGAACTCTTGCACCTGACTGATGACAGTCTTGGTATCCACCATTTTGTAATCCATAAATCGTCCTACGACGAACTTCTTGGTACAAGCATCCTCAGTCTTGTATTTCTTGTCAAGACTGGCCCATAACTTCTTTGCCGTAGTGATTGGACTGTAGACATTATAAAAAGAGTCATCCAGTCCATTAAGAACATAATTTCGGCAAAGGAAGTCACATTGAGTCCATGCATCAGTTGCAGGCTCTGGTGGATCTTCTTCCTGGAATCTGGCCAGATGAAGAGTGGTCAAGTAGAAGTACATCTTCTGTTGCCACCTCTTGAATTCTGTGCCATCAAACTTTCCTGGCTTCTCCGGCTTCGGGTTAGGAAGTGGAGGAGGCATCAAACTTTGGAGCGGCATGTTTGTTGCCTTACTTGAGCTATCTTGATTTGTCTCAGACATCTTCTGCAAGTTCAAGCAGAACTGAAGTTAGTAACTTCAATAATAATGTCTTAAGAATGTTGGGAATCCTGCTTAACAAGTATCAATCTGACAACTAATCAAGATCACTGAGATATCAACAATCTAATTGGCCAGGTCAGCAAATATCAGGTGGGAGGTTTTCCGTTCAATAGAACGTTCCTTAATTTAAGAACCACCTTTCAATTTCCTTCCTTGGTTTAAGCACCAATTAGACTGAATCCAAGTCAGTCTCGATATACTGTAAAGTATATCCCCTGTATAAAGGACTTAATCCACTTATACAGTATTTGAAGTGAGGTACGCTTAGAGCGAATCTTCTTAAGACAATTACGTCCCCCGCACCGGTGCTAACGGGATAATGGACGCTGGTCTCCCAAGATACAACACTTCTTCACGGTATTTGGATAGCACTACCAAATCACCGTACGGTCGAACCGTAGTCAACCAGTACCTACACAGGATTAGCAAAGCAGCGGTATAATGACAAATTTCAAATGAATATTTGTCTTACTCTTTTGGAGGAACACCCACTGTTAAGGATGTAGGAAGGTTGAAGAATTTGGCAGAATCTCCTTTAGGAAGTCGCTTCGGATTCTCACTTTACGCTGGAAATCGCGGATTCCCACTTCAGGCTGGAAGCGCAGTTCAGAACGTTGGAAGAACAGTTCAGAACTTTAAATAGAGAGAGAGAGATAGAGAGTTAATTCTCTGTTGGTGTGTTTTTAATTGAGAACCAGGAGGGCTTTATATAGTTTTCCAGGAGTAAGCCAACAGGTTTGAACCCAAACAAAAAGCTGCAACCTTTCGTCCAGCCGTGTCTGTTGGCAGTCCAACAGTCGCAACCGTTGACGCGGAGCGGACTGTTTTGCAACCTTTGGTTGTTCAACATGTGCGTAACCTTTGGCAGTCCAACAGGTGCGCAACTGTTGGCAATCCAACAGGTTTGCAACAGGAGCGGGACCTTGGAACTTGATTCAAAAAGAACCAGGCCAGGTAGGAAACTCAGACTCAGATCCGAGCCCGTGCCCGACCCGGCCCGGCACCGGTGCCGGCCGGCCGCCGCCGCCAGCGGCGGCGCGCGTGCGCGCACGTATGTACGTGCATAGTTCCCTCCTTTTCGCGCGCGAAAACTCCAAGTACCCAAAGGGCACACCCTTTGTTCTCAATTTTCTCTATTTATACTACACCAGCTTCCATCCCACGGCCAATGTGGGACTAAATGCTTGTAGCAACCTTTAGTCCCATTTGGCTTTGAATTAGGCAATCTTTGGACTTGAATATCTCATTCATTCGAAGTCGGAATTGAACATGTGAATATACCACGTTCATCACAAATGGAAGGAGAATACACTCCAACCATCATCCGGTTGATTTGATCAATGGATCTCGCCATAATTCAACTTGAAGATTCCCTTTATATTCTTCATTTCCAACAGTTCTAAGGACAGGAGAATAATATAATAAGAAAGAAATTCTAATGAAGGGAGAATAAAAATGTGCACTCGTATCAGCTGTTCGTATTTTGTCGTATGCATGTATCCACGTACAAACATGTCGTTGTGTAGGTATTTAAGTCCCGTCGTGTCCAAACTAGTTCACCGTCTGTATTGTCGTGTTTTGTGTCCGTGTCCGCCCTTGTTCATATATGTATTAATTTGTCTGGGGTACAACCATGTTAGTATTCGCATACTGGTGTATGCGTTCACTCTTTTTGGCTCATCAATGATTGTTGGATTATTGTCATATCGATCATGAAATCTTTCTAAATTTCATATTAATAATTGAAATCATCATTTTTCCATATGACCCCTCAAATCTTATAAGCTGAGTTTCTCAAATCTTATAAACTGAGATTAGGCTTTCTGTTTATAAATTAGAATATTCTTGAAATATTTTTTTTAAATTTGAATATCTTAAAATGATATATGAACTCACCGTATACCATCTCTTTCCTTTATTCCCTCTCAACAAACCCACTCTCTATCGAACCCAGCCCCATCTCCGACCATCTCCAGTGGGGTACAATTGTTGCCTATGACTGCACACAAAAGAGATCTCCGATAAGACACGCCCTGTGCAGCTGCTGGTGCTGAGAGGTAAAAATGTATTTTTATCTTTTTATTTTTACAAAATAGACAACATCTAACGGAACTAGGAATTTTGTCCAAATCATATAAGATTTGGGGTACAGATTAGGAAATATGAAGATTTCCAGAATTAACATGAGATTTAAAAAGGGGTTCGATATGTCAATAACCCATGATTATGACTCCATCAATCACTTATATAATATCAAAACTTAAATGATTATCTTTGCATAAACTCTCCTTAATTAAGGCCCCAAAACCTCATTATATTATTATTCACTTCATACCATACATAGCTCATTCCTCATTCGGGCCTCAAGCTTAATTTACTGCAATCATTTTACATATAATATACTGGCAAAACTTCCTCATCCTTTCTACGTCCCCAAATACAACCCGCACGTACTTTCGAGTACATGCATCTTCACTGCTTAGACGAAGACCTCGGAGTGAACACAGTGAACTCATTGTTTTCCATTGATTTTGCGAAGAGGAAAACTTACAAAAAAGATGTCGAGGAGCTAAATTACAAGTAATTCTTTACAGTAAGAAAATTACAGGTAGATCTCCTCTGAGATTTCTAGGGAAGTGTGCCGGTAGGAATCTGATCAGCTCGCAATCACTTTATCCCTTTTACGATGCGATCGATCAGATAATCGGACTGCCGCATGATGGGATTCCCTTCTCGCCTGGTTCGGGGAATCGGAGAATAGAAGGTCGGTAGAGCCCTCTTATTACTTCTCGAGCTGCCGCCGCTTGGTAATTCCTTCTCGCCTGCTTCCGGAGATTCCTTGAGAGGGAGGAAGATCTTAGGGTATTAGCACCCTGATTAGAGAAGTAATTCTCTGAATTCTTGGAAGTAAGAGAATAGATCTCTGGTCTCCTCTCTATGCTTAGCCGTCTCTCCTCTCTTCTCTTCAGCCGCCTCTTCTCTGTATGCCTCTGGTAGGCTATTTATAAGGAGGAATAGGGGTATAATTGCCCTGAAAATCTGGAAACAGATTGAGTCAATCTGTTTTACTGGAAAGTAGCCTCGTCGCGAGGCTAGAAACAGCTTTCGCGAGGCTAAGAATAGTAAGTAGCGCTGACCTTTTGATCCGCTCTGCTAAATGAGGGATACTCCCTTGATTCTTTCCAAATAACTGAAAGATCTCCCCTGATCTTCTCACCTGATTGGGATAGTCAAAAGATTATGGCAAGTAACTGCCAAATTTGATCTCAATTAGATTTGATCTCATCTAGAGATTTGATTGGTCAAAAGTGATTATAAAAGACCCGCAGCTGAGTCGTTGCGTTGAGCTCATGGCGGAGCTGGGAGAAGCATCTGGCGAAGTTAAAAGAAAGCTCTTCAGCAGAGCTGGGTAAGACTTGTAGCGAAGCTACTAGTCCACCTTTGGCGCAACTGCGTGGGGCTTCGAGCGAAATTAACTTTATGCGGAGTTGACTGAGCATCTTCGGGCAAAGCTGTAAGTTAGCTCGCAGCGAGGCTGTGAAGGAGCTTCCTGCGATGCTAAGCAACTTTGGTTTCTCATGCAAGACTTATCTCGTGGGCTCGTGCGAGACTAGGGCGTGTTTGTTTCGCCGCAAAACGCCGCAAAACGCAAGTCGTAAAACTTCTTTTCCATTTTCCGTTGTTTGTTTCGCTGAAAAATAAGTTGCAAAATGCAACTCTTCTTTTCCCATTTGCAGTTGCTATAGTTTAATTTGTGGTCATGTAAATATCACTTTTACACTCATATTTTCTCACTTGTAGTTGCTACAGTTAATTTTGTTGTCATGTAACTCTCACTTATAGTACACTTATAGTTCAAAACAGTTACTTGATAATCAATATATAATTTAATATTATTAAATATTTAATATTTAAATAGTGTTCAATTTCTTATTTAATTATTTAATTATTTTATATTTTTAATCTTTAATTTTTATTGTTTTTAATATTGTTTAAATATTTTAATTTAATATTTTTATTTAATATTTTATTTAATACTTTATTATTTTATTAATACTTATTCCATTTTTTATTATTTATTTAGAGTTAATATTTTATTAATATAACAATATTATACTTTAATATAAAATTATTATATATTTAATTATTTATTTTTTAATATAAAAAATTACTTTATTAATATCATAATAAATTTTATTATTATATTAATATTTCACTATGTTAATATTGTAATAATAATTCAGTATAATAATACTATAATGATAATTTATTATTAAATTATAATTATATTTTACTTTGTTAATTTTATATTTCTATAATATTAATATAATATTATAATAAAATTTATATTATAATAAATTTCAAGTATTTTTAATATTATAATATTATAACTATAGTTTATTATTTTTGTAAGATTTTTAATATTATAATAAAATTTATATTATAATAATTTTCAAGTATTTGTAATATTATAATATTATAACAATAGTTTATTATTTTTGTAAGATTTATTAATATTTATATTTTATTAGTATTCTTAAAATTTTATTAATGTTCTTTAGATTTTCTTTAAATTTTATATTATTTATTTAGTTAATATTTTAGTAATATTTTACTATTTATACTAATATTTTATTAATATTATTGTTATAAATAAAATATTAAGATTATTAATTTTTTATCTCCAATTTATTAATATAATTTAATTTGCAATAGTAGATTTAATTTAATAGTATTTATAATATTTAAATCACTGCTACAGTTAATTTTGTGGTCAACTTTTCCACTTATACTTTTATATTACCAACCAAACACCGTAAAACACAATATACTTTACCATTTACACTTTCACTTAACTAAACACCGTAAAATACAATATACTTTTCCATTTACACTTCACTTTATCAACCAAACACCGTAAAACACAATATATTTTCTTTGCTACAGTTCACTTTTTCCATTCTCATTTTACGACTTACGACTTGCGACGTTTTGCAACGAAACAAACAGGCCCTAAGTGTTGAGCTAACTTAGTGTCCCTGGATCTGCTTGAGCCTTCTCACTAGCTTTTAAGGACGATCTTGGCTTACCATTGTATGCGTCGGAAAAGGAGGATTCGATTGTAAAATTCTTTTGATTGGATAGAAAATTACAACAGATCGGTCTTCCGATTACAAGGGAGGGAGGATGTTGAGTCTTGAATCCTCCCTTTGTTTAAGGCTGGGTTCTTCAAGTGGCGGTGGAGAGTGAATCTTGTTTTCCGTTGACCGGGTGAACGTTGAGATCTTCCGGAGCTTTTCTCTTCGGGTGGTTGACGGGGTAACACAGCTCTGTCGACCAAAACTCTCAAAGAGATTGTCGGCAAAGGCTAACTTGAATACAGCAAGTTCTCTGAAGGGTTGAACTCTCACTCTTTTCTCTCAGAGCTCTTTTCTCCCAAAAATCATCCGACCCCTTCTTCATAGCGACGGGGCTATTTATAGGGGTTTCAGGGGCGTACGTGCCTCCTAAAAACACTCCATAATGGGTGCTAACTTTCCCCGTTATGTGGGCCGTGATTGGCCCCAAAACCGGGACGGTTACAACTGAGACGCGGGTGTCAACCCACGCGCCTTAGAGCTGCTGTGACGCGGGCTTCGACCCTCGCGCCTTGGCGCTGCTGAGACGCAGGTTTCGACCCTCGCGCCATAGTGCTGATGAGACGCGGGCTTCGACCCTCGCGCCTTGGAGTTGCTGAGACGCGGGTTTCGACCCTCGCGCCTTGGCGCTGCTGAGACGCGGCTGTCGAGCCTCGCGCCTTGATGCTGAGACGCGGCCAAAGTTAGCTTTGCGTCTAGAACTTGGAATTCTGCTTTTTAATGGCTTGTCTTTTAGTGATTTTTAGACAGCCTACAACCATCTGCTTCACTGGATCAGTAGAGTCTAAGTTGCTGATTCGTGCCTTTGAGATGGGTGAAGAACTGATCGTCAGATTATCTGCCACTTGTCTTTTGTAGATGTCAACAAGTTAGATATTGTTCAGGCTAGTTAGAAATCTTGTCTTTTTTAGAGTGTCAACACTCATCTCCCCTGTTGAGCTTCACCCTCCTCACCTCCTCCCTCGAGATGCGGTACGAGTTCATCAGCACCTCCTCCGGCATCCCCTTGAGCGCCGACGCCTTCCCCATAATCAGGCTGGCCACCTCGTTGTCGTTGGTCTCAAACGATACCCACTCGAAGTCATCGCTCGTCGCCTGCTTCAGCTGCGCGAAGTTCTGCGGTATCACCAGCAACTACCCTCGACGCTCCTCGCCGTTGAACACGGTCTGGCCCTGGTTGCTCACCACCTGGCACCTGCAGCTGCCCCTGAGCACATACATGATGTTGTGCGCGTTCGCGCTCCAGTATGGCGCCACAAAGGCATTCTGTCGAACAATTGGCGATACAATTGATTTCAGGACAAATTACTAATTTCTTGCACATTAATTGTTTGGGGTTTTGCTTATTCTACGAAGAGACCCCCTCATTGCATTGAGCTTGAGGTAGCGGAGGATGGGGAGCTTCTGGCTGTTGAGGGTTGTGACTCTTCCTCCACTGGGGTTGTAGATATCGGCACGGCGAGGATCGCCGATGTTCTCCTTGATTCTCATCGAGCAGAAGGCCTGCTCCAATCCATTGATCATCCTCCTCCCTCTACCTTCCCTCTCTTCTACGTACCCGTATTCCTCCTCTTCTCTGCTTTCGCTCCTCCTCGATGGCCTCAGCACGTCGAGCCTGCCCTGCACTCGGACGATCTCGCCTCTCTGGTCGTTTCGGCCCTTGAGCTTCTCGGCAAGCTCCTTGCTGATGCCCATCGCGCTGGCCAATGACTCGGTGTCGAACCCGCTGAAAATGTTACTGCCGGAGCTCTCCCCCCTCTCGCTCTGGCGGCGTGCTGCCCCCCTGTCGTTGGCTGCCAGCAAGCATGAATTACTACAAAAAATCACCAGTGTTAGCTGCACGTACATGCTAACAGTGTTCGATCAATTGAATGTATTGGGGTCTCACCCTGTGATTGCGATCGAACTGGTTGGCTGTGTTGCTCGTGTCCATGACGCTAACGGTGACTACCGGAGAGTCTCCGTTGTTGTGCCACCAGTGAGAAACTCCGGTAGGCAATGCAATGATGTCACCCTCCTTGAAGTGGTGGATCTGCTGGTGCTGGTCCCTCATCCTCTTCTGGCTTTCCTCGCTTTCCCTCCTCTGCTCGGACTCAGACTGCTGGAATGACTGGTAAGATTCAGGGCAGCCCGGGATCACGGCACCAGAGATCCCCCTATCTGTAATCTGACGATCAATAATTTTAGCTAACGGCAACAAAATACAAGAACATAACCAACAAGTGAAGAAAACTAGCCTTGAATGACGTAGACTAGAGTCGGGGCATTAGAGAAGGAAGGCAATTGCAGGCCATTGGGCTGGATGGTGCGGCGAACAGCCGACACACCAGTACAATCAAACTGCTCGTTGCTCTCGTCGAAGAACTCAGAGCGGCCGGCCTCGGACTCGATTGTACGCCTGGGTTCCAGGGCGCTCAGCCTCTCGATCCGGCACTGGCTTTGCGACCCGAGGCGCCGCGAGCCTTCCCATGGGCTGCGGCCCTCACTGTACTCGAGCTGAGCAAGAGAGGCATGGCACAAGAGAAGTAGGCCAAGTGAGAAGGAGAACAATGTGGAAGTAAAGATTGCCATTGCGTTGAGTGATGAGTAAGGGCTTGGGCCTAGGGTTTATATAGGGCCTGAGATTTGGATGGACTTGGGTGTAGGTGAGAGGCCCTAGTGACACTTAGCACCCCGCATGGCCTCTGCAGGCTTGCAACGCTCGCTCGTGTGGCCGCATTGTAGGCTGTCTAAAAATCACTGAAGACAAGTCATCAAAAAGCAGAGTCCAAACTCCAGACGCAGGGCTTATCATAGCCATTACAACAACATCAAGACGCAAGGGTCGAAACCCGCGTCTCAGCCTTACTGCAGTAGCATCACTACAGTACCAAGACGCGAGGGTCAAAATCCGCGTCTCAGCATTACTGCAGTAGTATTACTACAGTACCAAGACGCGAGAGTCAAAACCCGCGTCTCAGCATTATTGCAGTGCCAAGACGCAGAGTCCAAAGCCCGCGTCTCACGTAAAGCTTGACGCAGAATTAGAAGCTCGCGTTTCTCAAACATCATTTTAGTAACAAGACGTGAGGCTCGAAACCCGCGTCTCAGTTATAACTGCCCTCATTACTGAGTCAATTACTGCCCACGTAATGAGGGAGTTAACCCTATTATGGAGTGTTTTTAGGGGACACGTTCACCCCCTGAAACCTCTATAAATAGCCCAGTTTGCTATGGAAGAGGGGTCGGAAAAAGGTCGGATAATTCTTGGTCAAAAGAACTTCGGTTGCAAGCCGTAGAAACACCAAGATTTTCAGCTGAAAAGAAAGAGAGAGTCTAACTCTTCTAACAACTTGCTGCGTACAAGTTCGTTCTTTGTTTACAATCTCTTTGAGATCCTTGGTGGTTAGAAGCTGTGTTACTTCGTCTACTATCCAAAGAGAGAATTCCCAAGAGGTCATGACGTTCACCCGGTCAACGGAAAATAAGATTCACTTTCCATCGCCACATCAAGAACTCAGCACTAAACAAAGGGGAGATTCGAGTTTGAATATCTCCCTTCTCTTGTAAGAGGATTATTGATCCGCTGTAACTTTCTTTACAGCCAAATAAAGAATTTACTCATCGATCTTCAGTTTTTCCTCCACCAAATAAGAGATGTCAATTCCGCTGGGGACAACTTTTTCTACTGGTGAACAAGTTGTGGCGCAAGGTGACGTCACCTATATGGGAAAAACGGTCGAATCACTTGTCGTGGAGTTGTAAAGTATGAAGAGTTTCTCTCTTCCGGCTCCAAGAGCCCTAAGGCGCGGCAGTACCGCAAAGTCTCTTCGGGGAGTTGCTCTCGAGTCCGCTCTGAGATCCTCTCAGACGCGGCTGGCAAGAAGGATATCGTAGCTAACCGCATCATCCGTCCTACCCAGACACGTCCCGGGTGAAAGGGCAGCACCGGACCGACCTTGCGCGGTTCGCACCCCCTACTCGGGGCAGCAGACCCCGGTTTCAATCAGCAATTCAGCGTTACTCGTGCAGGAGATGTTATTTGCCACGTGTTGCCTGGCCTATGGGGCTTTGCGGGTCCCACTAACGAATACAAAAGATCTAAAGATTCTAGCACCCTTCAATTGCCATGTAATAATTATTTATTTAATTATTATAAATAATTAAATAATTATCAGGACTCGTTCTCTGTAGAAATAAGAATTTGCAACGCGCTCCAGAATCCAAATCCATTAGGTGAAATTGAGGTACTCTCTCTCCTCCCTCTTCTCTCAATTTTGATCGATTTTCTTGAATTTTCGTTTGTATCTCTCTCAGATTGAGGGGCTCATCGTGAATTAGGCTTTTTTGGTGATTAGGGTTTAATTGAAGCTTCGGGTGAGATATCAATTTCTGAACTCTTCTGTTTTCCTCTGAAATTTTTTTCAAGTGTTGACCAAATTCTAAAAGCTCGAGCTTTTGGTGAAGTGATATATAACAGATGTTTTGAGAATTTCTGAAATTATATAACAAGTTGCATATTTTCAATTTTTCCCCTTAAAATTTTCAAAATTTCTTGTTAGAATTTATTGGCCTGGCCTAAATGATCGCCTAACAGATGCATAATATGTTGGAGTTTTCAGCGTTTTCTAAATTGTTTCAAGTTTGATTGTTATAACTTTTCGCCAATGTTAAAAGCTCGAACTTTGTAAAGTGATCATCTAACGGATGTTTTAATAATTTCATTTACAGCTTTTATGAGCTTGATTATTTGTGTTATTTAAACCTGCATTGAGTTCATCCGCTCAAAATGGATCGAACTAAGTTAGCAGCACTGGGAGAGCGTCTGAAGATTGGGGGAGAACGTTTGAAGACCGGAGGCGCAGAAATAGGAAGAAAAGTCAGTGGAAAAATGAAGGAGATTCTCCAAGGCCCGACGCAAGAGGCGAAAATGGTTGAGGAAGCTACTTCAGATACTTTGGAAGAGCCGAATTGGGGCCTGAACTTGAGGATCTGTAATTTGCTTAACAGTGAGGAGTTTGATGGGTCAGAAGTTGTTAAGGCAATCAAGAAGAAGATCTCTAGTGACAATGCAGTGAGTCAAAGGCTGAGCCTTGACCTCTTGGAGGCATGTGCAATGAACTGTGAGAAGGTGTTTTCTGAGGTGGCATCAGAGAAGGTCTTGGATGATATGGTGAGAATGATAGACAATCCGCAGACAGTTTATGCTAATAGAAGGAGAGCGATGCGGCTGATTGAGGCATGGGGCAAGTCTGATGATCTTGGGTATCTACCTGTATTCAGACAGACATATATGGTATGTGCTGGTAATTTACTAATATGATTCTTGTGTCCCATGTATCTTCAAGCTCATTTCATTTGATATTTTTATATCATTTTATCTAAATGCATTTTGATATCATTATAGTATTATATAAGCAAAATCATTGACTCGGAGGTAAATATGATGTTTGAACTAGTGAGTGATACCTAGACATATAAACTTGCTTATTTATTGTTGCCTTGATTTACTGAGGTATCAATATCAGATGTATATCAAGGCATGTATGGTTATTAACTCTTTTAGGAGTCAGATGCTTACAAGTGCAAGAGATTATACTTCAATCAGTTCCCATATCATGCAAATCGAATCTCAAATCATCTTCCATTTTATTTTATTTTTAAACATCTGAGTTAATCATAGTTGAGTCAAACCCGCGCCTGATAATCAGGTTAGTTGGGTTGTGTCCGGGTAAGCTGATTCTTTGGCAGGTTGGGCTAGGGTCGAGGGTTTTCACCTGATTATTAGTCAGGGCTGGTTATGGTCAACTGTATATGGGTCAGGTCAAGGCTGACCCAACCGGACCGAATTGGACGCCTATTCATATATGTTATGTGGTTGATTGATTTGAATAAGTTCATTTAATTTTGAAGTATTGAAGAACTAACACCAGTTGAAAATGTCTGACATTGAGCCCTAGGCTAGAATCCAACAGATAATTCAGTGTTCTCTTCATGCTCTTTAAAAATAATTAAAACATCCTTCATCCGTAAACTGAACTGCCCTTTTCTCCAATCTTTTCCATATTTAGCTTTCTACGTCAAATTTTACCTAAATGTGATATTAGTCAACATGTAGTTTATGTTAGATATTGGTCAATTTTATTTCTATGATATGACTATTGCCTTTTAGTAACTTCCTTTCTTGTGGGCTGTAATTTAATTTGATAACATAGATAATAGACCTCTGATCTTGGACGACCGGGTACGAAATCATGATTCGTAGTTTATGTTTGATATTGTTTTTATTTTTGATCTAATCTTATTTTTGCACAATGCATGTCATAAGTTTTTATGTTTAATTTGTTATGCGTGTTACCGTCTTCCTTTCATATTTGATATGAAAGTAAGTAGAACAATAATATTACATGGGTAAGAATTTTATTTATGTAGTGGTGTATAATCTTTGCCATGTCGAATGCTGGTTTTTCAAACTTATAATGTCTTGTCTAGACATCATATTGTATAAAATTCCATGTTGGTATATTTGCAACTTATGCACGTGCACCTTCTTCAAATATTGGAAACAAGGTTCTGCGTGCCTCCTACGGTTGAAAATACTAGATGTGGTTCTCAGATGAAAAGTGTGTTTTTTGATTTTGGAAGCATGGTTCCTGATTGCTAATTGTATCTCCCTAATAGGTTTTGCCCATGAGAAGCAGATTTTATTGACTATCTGCAGGTGATTTTGTGAACCTTATCTTATGATTTTGTACCATGATTTATTTTTTCACCATCATGATATCACCAAATGTCTCCCATCAAAGTTGGTTTACTACGATTCATGATTCAAAGTTGAGAAAGCTCCAAAGCGAGTTTTTATACCTATTTGTCATTCATGATTCTTGGTTTTGGTTCTTGATCCACCTTTACTTTTGAAACCAGTGTATGATTGATACTCTGTGGTTTTTGTACAAAATGTGTCCCCCTCTCTACTCAATCGTATGTGAACTTTCTGATATGATTCATGGCTGCTTATTTCTCCTTAAAACACGGATTTTTCTCACAGTTCTCTTCTAGATCCGTACTGCTGTTTTACCTTGACCTTCTGTGTTCATGCATAACCTTTTAGCTTTGCCCTATGAATCACTTTTATCTGAAACAAATCTCATGTATACTCACAGAAAATGCCTTGAAGTTACCAATGAGGGCATGATTCTTGATCTACTTTACTTTTGAAACCAGTGCATGATTGATACGTCTTTAATTTTTGTTCAAAATGTGTCCCCTTCTCTACTCAATCATATGTGAACTTTCTGATATGATTCATGGCTGCTTATTTCTCCTTATAACACAGATTTTTCTCGCAGTTCTTTTCTAGATCTGTACTGCTGTTTTACCTTCACCTTCCATGTTCATGCAGATTGATTAACCTTTTAGCTTGCCCTATGAATCACTCTTATCTGAAACCAATCTCATGTATACTTTCAGAAAATGCCTTGAATTTACCCATGAGGGCATGGATCATTGGTTCTTCCAGTTTGAACCCTTCTATCTTTTCTTCTTCTCTTTTCATTTGCCTTCTGCTTCCATTGGCTCCTTTTTTATCGGTATCAACTCTTAATATTGTTGGTTATCTTGCCAGAGTTGCCAGTCTAGAATTTTTTTAGCTATGATCCTGCCAAAACCAGACTCATGCATTATCAATCATATGCTGATTAAGTCACTGCAGCACAGCATATTTCCACATAAATCTAGTCAGAAGTTCCCTAAAAGAAAGGCCAGAGACCCTTCAAAAAGAATTATGTATATACTCATATTTTAACTAATAATCAAGTATTGAACCTTGAACATCTGTTTTAGTTTGGATTTTTGTGTTATATCCCGCTTAGAAAGCCATCTCTATGGCAAGTTGTGCCGTCTTCCACCCTCGTTTTTTGTGCAGAAGTTTGAAAGGTTGCTCCTTAGATACATGAGCTTAGATTACATAAGCAAAAGCAATTTCATACTCACCAACTGGCCTCTTTTGTGTATGGTTTCCTTAGCCAGGGACAGAATGTAGATGTGCCGTAGACTGTCATGTATCTTCAAATATGCTTTAATAATGATCACACTGGTCATGGTGATGATGGTGAAAGTGAGCATACCACCCTTTCTTGTCGGTGGAAAATGTTACTCGCATCATGATCATGGAAGTAATTTCATAGCAATAACTCTGATTAAACTTGATATTGACCTGGTGATTTTCCTCTGCGCAGAGCGTGAAGGATAAGAAATTGCCTTCTAACATCCCGGATCATGGGCCTTCAGCATTTTCTTCATTTGACCCCAGCATTGATGAGCATGAAGCAGGTTTTCCTGGTGTCTATCCATCTCCACTCATCGATAACCAGAAAACAGATTTTGCATACCATGGTGGGGCCTTCTCATTGGAAGAAAAGAAGGAATTTCTTGTCATCACTCGGAGCAGTGTGGAAGTTCTATCTTCCATGCTGAATGCTGAAACACAGGAGAAGCCTGTTAAGGTATGTATCTCGCTGCTTCATTTCTATGTTCATATATTGATAAATTTCCAACAAATTAAGGTCGGTAGGAAAGTAAGAATCTCTCCCACGTGATCTGCATGCCAAAGTATTAATCGTCTATAACATATGCATACATGCTAAGTTATGTCAAGTATCCTGGTGCACTTATTCAAGGGAAAAAATTTTTTAAAAAACTGAAGGGAACTAATGAACCAATTTATTAAGATTATATATGTACAAAGGAGGGGGATTTAAGGATGTACAAGCAGGAAAAGAAAGGGAGTACGAGTTACAGCATTCAAGATGGCTGAGGAGTAGACATTGAAGCTGTGAAGCTCATTTTGCAAGCTCTATTAGGATACAGTTGCCTAAAATCTTGCTAAGATGAAAGCTCTATCGGAGATGCCTACAACCTCTGGATGTATTTTTAAAGTTCTGTTGTTCCGTGCAAATTAGCAACCAAATTTTTGGAAGAACATACAATCCGAAGCAAAAGCGAGACCGCACACATTGTGTAATCTCCATACACCCCATAAATCAGTGATAGTAGTGGGAAAACCAGAACACCTGAGTGATCAGTGATAGGCATCCTGGGAAGAGTTGTACAACCTGTATCCAGTTTGTACCTAATTGTCACTCGAGGAGGCTGTCTCTAGTGAGCAAGCACTTATCAAGGGTCAACCACGAGTCGAGCTTCACTATGAGAATGGAGCAGGAATGGACCAAATGAGCTTCATTAAGGGGCGAGGTGGAGCAGTGTGAATGATAGTGATCTAAACAAAAGTTTAAGCGGCCGATTAATTGTCCGCTTAAATGTTTTCAGCCTGAAACCGAACAGAAAGCGGTCGGATTACTCGGCCAGGCGATTAATTCGCTTAAACGATGATTAAGTGTCTAATCGGTGATTAATTAACAACCGTTTTAAATCATATTTCAATCATTTTCTAAATGGATTCGAATTTCGAACGTATTAAGCTAACTGAACTCAAACCCAATCCAATAATTGAGGATATAAATTGTCGCGTGTTGGAGAATTGGGGCTTGCGAGCCTTAAATTTATCCGCATCCTCGATCCTCCTGCGGTGATGACAAAGCTCCCGAATTTCACGAAGAAACTCTCGATGCTCACGGCAACGAGACGACCCCTAATTTTATCTGAAGCTCTCGAAGCTCACGGCGGCGATGATCCTCCTGAAGAACTCCTGGAGAATTAGAGCTCCTGAAGCTCGACGACGAAGTTCACAAAGCGCCGATCCTCCTGTGGCGAACTCCCCCTTCGACGACGACCTCCCCTTGCGGTTGATCCTCTCACCTCGATCTCCCTCCTTATCGACAAAGGCCCCCTGCAATCAGCTCTCTGGTCAGCAGCAAAGCGTCGACGGTGACTTCCCCACGGTCAGCTCTCTCCACTCTCATATGCACGTATTTTGCTCAAGTTCTTGCCAATGGTCTTTGTTTCTTTAATAGGCTTAGGAGTGCCTCAAGCGTGAGATGGATAGAGTTGCACATTACTTGCAGTTGAATCTAGCAGTGAACCAAAGCTGTTGGAAGTATGTTGCTTTTTGACAGAAATACATATATTTGTTCATTTAAAAAGCTTTTTTTAACTATGATTGTTGGAGGTGGAGGTAAATTGATGTACTTTGAACTGATTGACATTATTACTTTTTAAATTTCTCTTAGTACTAGCAATTTAATTTTTCAAGTTATGTTATATCTTTTATGCTTTTTTGGGAGTTTATAAAATTCATATTTGCATGTTTTAAGTATTATAATATTATTATATATTAAAATAATAAAACGTGTAATCCGTTTAATCAACATTTAAACCGTTTAAACATGTAAGCATTATGTGATCCCAGACCGTGCGCGTACTGAAATCGCTTTTTAGAACACTGGTGAATGAATTTGGTGATGGAGTGAGTTAACTTTTAAAGTCTCGGAACCTTGATGCTCCCATATGTTTTGGTCGCTAACCTTCCTGCCAAATTTGTGTGTTGAGCAAGTTCACTAGCTGCAGTAGGTGAAGCAGAAGTTCCAGGCTAATGTAATGTTAAAATTGTGGTCTCCAATGCCTAGAATTTGATAATCACTTTGGTTTTGAGAGGACTATTGCCAATATCGGTTGTGAGGGCTTAAGTATGAGAAAGGACCTTGCAAGCACTGATCACCAATCCAACAATCCGACCAAAATAAATTAGTGGTAACCATCTTCAATATTTGTTTTGCTGCTCGACACAAAATAGATGTGGCTTTGAGGACTCTACGCAGGTTGTATGTGTCTGTTGTGGTGGTGGTGGTTGGGGGGTGGGGGGGCAATTGTCTTACCCTTACCTAACTATATATACCTAACGAATAAAAGTTTCTTTTACCCTATGGGTAAAATGGTAAAATATTTTAAATACGAAAGAAAGGGGAAAGAGATATTAACAAATAAAATTCAATGCAAGTACTATACTAGTGGCACAACTATTTAGCAAAATAAAAAAAGTGGCACCAATTAATGAGACATAAATACAAAGGAATTACATAACCATCTATCCAAAACAAATAACAAAGTACTTAAAAGGTCCAAAAGAACACAAGCAATTTAATGTAACCACCTCGCTTTCTTCTTGTATTTTACAGAAATTGGGGAGAGTTGGGTGAGATTGAGAAAGTGGAGAGATTTTATATACTATTGAAGACTTAAAAAGTATTGATGAAATGATATTATTTTCATTTATTTATTTAAGCGGGTAAGCAAGTATATTGGTAGAGTAAAAAATTCTTACCTTTACCCTATTCGTTTAGATAAACAAATATAGAATTCTTAACATTTACCCTACCTGGTTAGATAAATAGGTAATAGTTTCTTACCCTTGCCCTAAATTCTAATGTTATATTTATTAGAGTAGAAATATGATTCTTTGTTATAGTAAAAATAGGATTTCTTTTCTTTATTTTGGTCTCATACTCTAAGTTGGACATTGTGTATTCTCCTAATCTTATTAGGACATGTATCTTCTCTATAAATAAACGATCACACCCTAATTGAGGGTACACGGTCTTCTCTTCATCTTCTTCACCTCGACATAAAATCAGAGCAAAAATCCTAACCCTAACCTCCTTTTCTTTAAAAACTCTAACAATAGCTTTTCTTGTCTTCTCCTAAAAAAAAATCTTAACCCTCACTTCTTAAAAAATTCTAACCCTAGCTTTTCCTGCCTTCGCCTAAAAAAAAATATTGTTCATGTGAACAATATAACGATTACTCATGAACGGTAAAAAAATCAGAGAGCAACTCTGTGTTTTTTATTGCCTGGCCTTCTATGCTCTGTTTCTCGGTAACAGGTGTTGCCATCGACTCCTACAAATGTAGCTGTTGCTACTTGATGTCTTGTTGCATCTATTAGTGCTCTGTGTTGGTATTCTACTGCTCTATATGTGCTTTGCAGCCATGGTTGATGCTTCTATTCATCTATTCTCTATTACTGATTTGATCTCCCGACTGCTTGTGGGGTAATCTCGTTTTCACTCTTCATTTTTTTACTATTTAATTTTTTTCCCCATTGTGACATAGTATAAGGATGGTCAAGATAACACTTTTCAAAGTCATTGTGGTATAATTTTTCATGGTCGTGGTTCATCTACTAGAGGTCGAGTTTTTTGTCACAGTTAGGATAACTCTCGAAAGTGTACTCACTGCATTGATCAATGTTGAGAGTCGCATGACAAACTTTCCTGGCCTCCTGGAGCTGCTTATTTGTCTGGTACTGCTGGATTATCTACGGCATATGACATTAATACTTTTGGTACTTTCGCTACGAATCTATGTGATGCGAACATCCAGACGTGTCCCTAGCACGTGTATCAGCGAAGGTAAAGACGTGTCGCCTCGATGTGGTTCGCGTAATGTATTTTTTGTTCTATTTTATTTTGATTTTCTTTAGTAGTTTTTTCTTTTCTTTTGAAATTTAATACCACATGGGCTGTAATCTGATATTTGGATTTTGTAAAGCCTATATAAAAACTTTTGTACTAGTTAATTAAGAAATTAATGATTACTGAAAACAACTTTGTGAATGAATTTTCTTCTATATCAAATTCTCTCTTACGAGCATGAAACCCCGGAGAAACTCTAATTTAGGAGTGTGAAATCCTAACTAGCCTTAATTAGAGTGTGAAACCAAAATTAATTTATCTTTTTCTTTTTAATCAAAACCCTAACCCTAATTTCACTCTCTTCTCCCTCCCTCATGCCGACCACATCTCTCACTCACTCTCTCCAGCCGACCCTCTCCCTCACCACGCTACTACCAGCCCCACAACCACCATCCTCTTTCTTTCCCCCTCACTCGTTGCTCGCCACGGCTTGTAGCCATCCTGTCGCTGCACCCATATGCCTCCTTCCTCTTCTCTTGTCGTCGCGCCGCCTATCACCTGCAACCCATCCCCTGCTTCTCTCTCCTCTTTCACAAGCCAACAACACCGATCACCGGCCTGTCGCTCCTTCCCTCTCTTCCACCTGCTGTTGTTCGCCGCCGTGGCCTCCTCCCTCCCTTCCCTGTTGTTTCCTCCTTCACCCGGCTCTTTTTTCCCCCTCCCTACTACCTTACTTTCCTCCCCTGCTGCTGTCGATTGATGAATCAACTTATATGAACCCGACCCGGTTCTTCTGCGCCCGACCTGCGCCACTCACAGAGCTCAACCCGATCCGCTAGCACCTGTTCAACCCGATCCGCTACCAACAGATCTGACCCGACAGCTCCAGGCCCGACCTGACTTCAACAGTGCGATCCGATCCAGACCCATTTGCAGAAAAGACCCGTTTGCAAATCGGACTTGATTTTCGGGTCGTTTCTTAGCCGTCCAGAGCCCGATTCAAGTGATTTTTAAGGCATTGGAAATGCGAAAGATAGAGCTATGCATCTAGTAGGCATCACAAGGATACTGAGGTCATACGTGGTCCTCAATAAGTATGTTTTCTGATCTAGATCAGTCACTTTAGAGTCTGGTATTTAATCTTGGAGTTTTTATCAACTTTACTGTTGTCCACTTGAATACATGAAACTGTGTGTATCTGCATGTCCTTAATCAGTAGCTTTAATATTGATCGCTAAACTTTGTCTGCATAGTATAAGTAATATCAATAGTTTATTCTTGCTTTGAGATTGATTAGTCTACGCATGGTACTCTGATAATCTATCTACTATTATTAGTTTGTGGTCTTTTCCTACCCAGTGATTGTATCTTGTTGGTGCGTGATTTTAATTACTTTATCACTGATTTTTCATCGCCAAACATGTTCCACATCACTGTGACAATCAAAATCTGAGTATGATTTTCTGATTCGAAAGATGCATTCAATCTCTATTTTAGATATGGCTACCTTGGCACATTCAGGCATTTCTTATTTAGTGAGTTCATCACCTTCATCTGGGATCATTAATTCTGGTGCGTCAATTCACATGATTGATAAATTTACAGTCTTTTTCACTTTTCACATAACATCTTCTGCCCCTTTTATCGTTTTTGCTGATGATAGTTCCAAACATAGTACTGACACTATTAATCTCACTTTATTCACACTCATTGATGTTAATTATATTCGGCATATTCCTTTTAATCTTGTAGATGCGTCTTTTGACTAAAACTATTCAGTGTTCTATCACTTCACTCCATCATGTAGGACGTTCAGAGGAAGAAGGCGATTGGTGGGGGTGAGCAAAATGGTCTATATTATTTTCAATGCGGTGATCAGCCTAAAGTGGGCTCTTCTGCTGTGGAATGTGATGAGTCTGCAGTCCAGTGACATGTTTAGGTCATGCATCTTTAAAATCTATTAAATCATTATTTTTTTGGTTAAGGTTGTCTCTAAATTATAGTGTGAGTCATGTCAGTTTGGTAAACATCATAAAAGTTTTTTTCATCTAAGATAGTTAATTGTGTAGCTCTCCATTTGAATTGTTCATATTGTATCTGGGGTTTTACTCGAGTTATAAGTGTGGTTTTTCTTATTTTGTAACTTTTATTAATGGCTATTCTCGTATAACTTGGTTATTTTTAATGAAAGATTGCTCTAGAATTCTCTCTATTTTCAAAGATTTCATAAAGAGATTAGTACTCAATATAATTGTTCGCTTATGATTTTAAACATGCTCTTTAAGATTATTGTGATTCTCATGGTATAATTCATCAACTTTGTGTGCTTATATATCTCAACAGAATGATGTTGCTGAAAGAAAAAATCGTCATTTACTTGACATTGCTCGAACACTAATAGTTCATATGCATGTTCCAAAATATTTTTTGACTGACGTAGTCCTTACTGCTTGTCACTTAATTAATATGTTTTTTCTTCTATTTTAAATGGCAACACCTCATTATTAGTTCTTTATCCTGAAAAATAACTCTTTAATTTACCTTCAAATTTTTTTAGATGTGTGTGTTTTGTTCAAATTCTCGGAAAAGAACATGATAAATTAAATTCTCGAGCAGTTCAGTATGTGTTTCTAGGATATTCTCAGTCACAAAGGAGATTGATGTTGGAGTCCGTTGAAGTGTTGATTTGTGCGAATGTCGCTTTCTTAGAAAACACACCTTACTTTTCAGCCTCTTTAGGTTCCACTACAACTCCTTCGATCACTTTTGTTACTCTTATTATATCATTAAAAAACTTGTCTCCACTTCAAGTTTATCAATGATGCAAAAAGATTATTGTTGATTTTGACAGCTTACCCCTTCAGCAGTCAACTGCTTTCACTGAAAGTGTCTGAACTTCCCATAGCTTTTCAGAAAGGTACCCATTTATGTACTCAACATGTTATAAATAAACTGCTATTTCTTTCTCATTTTTTTCATGCATCCTTTAGTTTTACAATCAAATTGCCTTTTGTATCTCTCCCAAAATCATATCGTGATGCTCTCTTGGATCCATGGATGGAAAAGTGCTACAGATGAAGAGATGATAGCTTTGCTTGCTAATGAAACATGGGAATTAACTTTTTTGCTATCAGGAAAATAAACTATTTGTTGTTGATGGATATACACTGTCAAATTTCTCCTCGATGGACAAATTGAGCGCTTGAAGGCACAGTTGGTTGTCAAGGGCTATACACAAACTTATAGTGTTGATTATTTTGGGACTTTCTCTACAGTAGCTTGTCTGTATTCTGTTCGTATTTTTTTATCAGTTGCGGTGGTGAAGCAATGGCTTTTGTATCAGTTAAATATTAAAAATGTATTTTTACATGAAAATCTTCAAGAGGAGATGTATATGCTTCAACCCTCCAGTTATGAGGTTTAGGGGAGACGGACAAGCTCTGCAAACTCAAAAAAAATAATTTATGATTTGAAGCCATCTCCCCGAGCATGGTTTGGTAAATTCAGTATTGTTGCGCACTATGAATTGAGCCAGAGCTCTTCTGATCACTCTATATTTGTAACACATTCTTCTGTCAGCACTATTATTCTTGCAGTTTATGTTGATTTTATTGTCGCTGGAGATGAACACCAAGGTATTATTCAGTTGAAAACTTAGTGAGTTCTCATTTTCATATGAAAGACTTTGGTTTCTTGAGTTATTTTTTAGGGATCGAAGTTGCTCTCTGAAAGGTCTTTTTTGTCTCAGAGAAAAAAATCTTACTGATTTGTTGGAAGAAATTGGTACATTAGGATCTAAACTTATTAATACTTTTATGGATCTTAATATTCGTTTTGATAGGAGAGCTACTTGCTAATCTCAGAAAGTACAGACGATTAATTGGTAAACTAATTTACTTAATTGTCACTCAACCTGAAATTATATTTGTTGTGAGTGTGTTAAGTAAATATATGCAGAGTCTGTATCAGCTTCTTTGAACTGTTGTTTGTCGTATCTTCCGGTGTCTTAAATGGGCTCCAAGTAAATGGTTATTTTAACATCTTTCCTCTATTTGGATATTGTGAGATATTTTGATGCTGATTGGACTGCTGATATTAGTGATCGTTGTTATACTACTGGTTATTGCATTTTTGTTGGAGGCAATTTGGTGACATGGTGATGTAAAAAATAAATGTTGCTTGATCCAATGTTGAGGCCGAATATAGTTATAGCTCATACAACTTGTAAATTGATGTGAATTCAATCTCTCTTTTCTGAAATCAGAGTCATTTACAATAAGTCATTCATGATGTATTATGACAATCAAGCGACCATGTATATTGCCAATAATTCTGTTTTCATGAGCGAACGAAACATATTAAAGTTGACTATTACTTTATCAAAGACATAGTGATGACACATCGGATAGTCACTTCATTCGTCACATCGACTTGTCAACTTGGATATATCTTCATTAAAGCCTTATCCAGGAAGAGTTTTTCAATTTTGTGTAGTAAGCTGGGCATGATTGACATCTATGGTTTAGCTCGAGGGGTTTATTAGAGTAGAAATACGATTTTTTGTTATAGTAGAAATAAAAATTTTCTTTTCTTTATTTTGGTCCCCTACTCCAACTTGGACATTGTGTATTCTTCTACTTCTATTAGGACATGTATTTCTTTTCTCTATAAATAAATGACCACACTCAAGTAGGTACACGGACTCCTCTTCATCTTCTTCACCTCAATAATAATTTTGAACTCTGACCCAACTTCTTTTGTTGATTACTCATCACATACATGGTTGCATATTTGCATGCGCGTTTACAAAATATAGTCATCACCTCGTATCAGTTTCTTGAAAGGTTCCTGCATCGGACATTGAGGAACACCAAAACCCAGTGTCCATGTAACACTTCTATTGTGTAATGATGGTATACATGTACTGCAGCGTTTGTTATGAATTTATGAAAAACTTTTAAGTTGAGCTAACTAATATTGTGCTTGGCCATTCAGGATGATCTGATGTTGAGCATGGTCGAGAATTGTAGAGAATCTGGACCCCTCATGCGTAGAATAATTGAGAGCACCGACAATGATGAAACTTTGCTATTTGAAGCTCTGAGTCTCTACGATGAGCTCCAACAAGTTCTCTCCAAGTACGAGGAGGTAGACCTCGCCGATCTGCCACTACCAAATGTAGAGGTGGTTGATGATTCTGTCATTGCCAGCCCACGGAAAGGTAATCCTTCGGATGGAAAGGAAGAGCCGGAGACTTTCGCTAGCAAAAAGAGTGAAGCTAATCCTTGGATGGAAAGGAAGGATAGAAGTCCCTTGGTAGCAAAAAGACTGAAAGTTTGTAATGATCATTGAAACACTGGAAAGGAATAGTTGGGAGTTTGATGAGATATATCATCAGCTTTTGTGTATGTTAGGATTTATTCTCAAGATTTATGCTGTTTGTATATTTATAACCAGGTTTTATGATGAACCTGTGGTGACTGCGGAGTGTAGGATGAGACAGTTTACGATCTTTGAAAGTAGTGTAGCCTTTTATAACAGAAGAAAAAGGCGTGAATGGTGACTGTGTGAACAAGCCTTTGCAAGACAAACAAGTGATCCTTTTCTTTGGTTTCTTTCTATTTCAGTTTTGTGTTTGTATGTGCTTGGGTTCTCTGGTGTTCTCTGTTAAAAATTCCATTGTAAGGTTGAGGATCACGTCCGATGTGAAGTTCTTTCAGTATTATGTGATAGAAAACCAACTGCTTGAAGGATCTGCAAGGATTATGTTTTATAGGACATAATGTTGGGTGACTATAACGTAAATGTCCAAAGAGTCTGGGATGAGGCTGATGAAGCAAAATGGGCATGTTGAGTGGATGAGTGACGATGCTATCCGAGATAGAATGGATTTGAGGTAGCCTTCTTCTTCGAGGATAAACTGAGGTGGAATCGATTTCAGATGGTTGGGACATATATTTTTTGGGGATAAGATTGTGCATGATCTCGTTAGGTTTCCGGTTGCAAATTCGAGAGTTGCTCCCTAGCCAAGCAATCCATATGGCGGGTAGCTCCCTCGTAGATCACAATTAGTACTCGTGAACCATTAGTGTTCTTTACGTGACATGCTTCTCATATAGTAACGCTCTTGCATTTTTAGCTCAAAAATCTTTTTCTAAAGAGCGAGATTCAAACCATCCCCTTCCATTTGGTAAAGAAAGTGTCATGACTGTAGTTCTGAACTAATTATTTATTTTAGCAAAGCAGAAACTAATAAACATGTATCCTCATAAAACTAACCACCCCAAATTAGACAAGGAATATATAGCAATTAGCCCCTAAATATCCAACCCAACTGGGAAAAAAACTTTAAAAATTTCCCATTTGCTCTCTACTAAACATGCTGTGGGTAATTTCCTATGAAATTTATCCATACACAAAAAAAAAAGAAGGATAAAGTGAATATAAAAAAAAAAACCAACACAAATACAGAGATTTACGTGAAACTTCGAAAGGAAAAAAACCATGGGGGGGGGGGGGGGGGGGAGGGATTTCACTATGATAATGACGATTACAATGGTGTTTCTTTGATGTGTTAGGGTTTCTGATCAATTGGTCGTCATGAGCATAAATCGTCATTTTGTTCTGGAACTGGCGGAGATGTGGGAGAGGGTCAGAGGTTCCTGAGTAGTGGTCGAAGGTGGGCATCACAAACTTTCTCAGAAAACAGCGCGTGGTGGTTTCTTCCAACAATGGTGAGTCAGAGGATCTCAGCCCCCTAGCTCCATTCTTTTCAAAAACTGCTAGCACATTTGGTTGAGCCGCTTTTGGACTAAATCCATGATATTCCCTATGCGAGAGAACTTCAAGGTTCGGGAATGCCTTGCGTCCTCAGAAGGCTCATCATCGTCGCAGGTCTCCGACCGGTCGTACTTTGAGTTGCCGGTAGATTGTGAGGATTCCCGGCCATGCTGTGGTGACAGGAGAGTCTGGACTCTTCCTTAGGCGGTGCGGGAGGACTGCGACTTCTGCGATGTATCGACTTGTTTGAGTAGTCCAGTCTGGATATGAGCTGCTGCGTCTTTTTCAAGAGCAGCCCATCTCGCGGAGCTGAATCATCTCAGCTTGCTGATCATCCATCTGTTTCTTTAAGTTCAAGAGCATTTGGTGGAGTTACTCGCTGGTGTGCTGGGGTTCGGGTTTAGCAACCAGCACCCTCCGCAACGTGCAGAGGATGAGTGAGAGTCTTCATCGTAATGGCTATGGACATCAGATAGTTGATTGAGGCTGAACTTGCACAAAAAAAGTAGGGTTTAAAATTAAGAATAGAGAGTGTTAGGTTGCTCAATTTTACCACTATAGCAAGTGTTTATGAGAGTCATGCTCCACAAGGAGGACTGCAATAGAAGCATTTAGTTAAGTTCCTTCTAAGTTACTAGTTTCGATTAAAATATTTCTTCTTCGTTCTTTTAAAAATAATTAAAAAAAAGTTAAGAGTTAAGTGAAGAAGATGATCGAAGAAGATGGTGGTGTTGGTGTTTTGATTAAAACGAGAACTAAATTAAAGAGAAAGAAATGAAAAGAAGAAAAAAGGAGAAAGTGTTGATTTACAAAGTGGTTCTAAACTAAGAAATAAAGAAAGAAAGAAAACTAAGAAAACTTACTTACCTCTTTGGCACTTGCTTACCTTGACTTGAAGGCGATCACAACATTGCATATAAAATCTTCTCCATTCCATACCGGTTTAACAAATGAAAGTTCAAGTAGAAAATAATACTAAACTATTACACGATTAGAAAAATATATTCATCACCATAAGCCATCAGTGACACTTGCAAAGACAAGATAGATTCAAAACTATTAGATTCGCTTGGATTACAAATCTCATAAGAGACAAGTAAAACAAAAAGAAGAACATAAAATGTAATTTTTTGATTAAATAGAAAAATAATGAAAGAAATGATAGATAATTACAATGATATCACTTTCAATATAACTCTCTCTTTTTAACATGAATCTCTACCTAACCCTAGTTTACAAAAAAAACTAAAAAATTATAAAGAGAAACTAAAACCTAAGTTAAAATAAAGAAAAAAAATCCAATTCCTACTCTTTATCGGAGTGGTACAATTTTGCCTTCGAAAATGCAGGTATTTATAGGAGAAATGGGATAAGGAAGAGCGTATGAAGATAGGGGAGCTAATGCTCCCCCAACAGACATAACCAAGCCACAAAATCGCTGCTCTGGCTGCGTTTTCTAACCAAGATCTAGCCATAGGGCCAGATCCAGGGAGCCGTGGTCCTTTAATCTTCGATACACTTTTATCTTCAATTAGATTTTCAGTTTTGAGCTCTGAATTTTGCGATATCTTCGTTGATCATCAACTAACCAAATGGATCTATAAAAATCAGAACTTAATCAGTATTTTAGGCGTTATCTTCTCTGATTTGCTCTGATCTGCGCTTATTCCCTTAAATCTTCTGTCCCAATCCTAGATTTTGATTTAAACTCAATTAAATCAGAATTTAAGTGAGTTTTTGGGCTTGTTCTTTTCCATCTCCATTACTAAAGGCCTCCACACCATTTAGACAAAAATAATATTAAAAAACATAGTTTATTATAAAATAAATATGATAATGTGATAATAAGTATGCAATATCAATGACTGATCAATAGGTTGATCTGGCGATCCGCTTGCTCAGGTGCTTCGATAGCTTTCCCCTTTTCTTTCAGAGCGGCGGGGGCAGTAGCTATAGTCTGGGTGACATTCTTCCTTGCTAGAGTCATATCGATAGTGAGAGATTGTTCTGAGGAAGGGTTAAGGTTTTGAAAAGAGGAGAGATTCTGAGTATGGATTTAGAGCTCTCAATGAAAGCACCAAATGCTATAACTAATTTTCTATGAAATTTATTCACACACCAAAATTATGGAGATGAGTAAAGTGAATCTCAGAAAAACCAATACAAACACATATAATTACGTGAAGAACCCAAAAGGAAAAAACAATGGGGAGAGAGATTTCACTACGATAATGGCGATTACAATAGTGTTTCTTTAATGTATTAGGGTTTCTGAGCTCAATTGATCATCCTCTTTACATTGAAAAGAATTTACTATCTACACAAGTGTGTCTGTTGGATAATGTTGCAGAGTTTAATCCTGTTTAGATATTTAACCGTTTATCTCATAGGCGGTTAGAGCCGAACATCCTGATTTGAATTGGTTGAGCATGTGTTCATCATATCTGGTAGTTTATGTCCGGCTGTAATGTGTTTGATCTGTTCCTGAGTTATAACTGTCGAGTTCAAATGGAGGTTTGGTTTAAAGATAGAGATACTCATAACCAAATTTATCTCTTCCTTCCAACTATCTGAACCACTCGTAATTTGAATTGAACTGGGACTCCCGCTCAGATGTTCTAAAAGCGGCCACGTGTCGCGCGCCTATTTGATGCTGGATGGACACGAGAAGTAATGGCCCAAGAAGGTAAAATTTTAAACAAAGTTGTTCTAGCGTAGGCTTATCACTTAGAAGTGTACCTTAAGACATAAGGATTCGTTGGAACTTAACATAATATATTTTGAAGAAAGCTATTCTTTATCGGGCTACAATAGGTATGTTTATTTTCAGGAATTGCCAAATATATTTTTTCACGTGATGATTGGAAAATTATTAAAGTACTTTGTGAATTTCTGAAATTTTTTGAAAGAGTGACAAGATTATTTTATGGGTTTCCCAAACTAATTTAGTTTTTTACGAATTAACTGAAATAATTGAACTATTTTATACATATCAAAATGATTCTTTGCTTTATGATATTATTGCACTTATGGAGAAAAATTCAAGAAGTATTTAAAAAAAATTCTACTATATTTTATTTTGCTATTATTATAAATTCTCGAATTAAATTTGAAGGATGTAAATATTTATTTGAATTTTTTTATGAAAAAATGAATTATCCTGATTTTTTTTAGCATGAAATGGTATTGAGCATTCTATAAATAGTATGTATGATTATTGTGATTCTCAAATTGAAAATAAACAATCATCCCAATATCCATTTTCATCTAGGCCTAAAAGTTCTTTATTGTGGTTTATTATCTGCACCCAAAAGATCAAGAAGCTCCAGTCTCATTGAATGAGCTTCATTATTATTTTACTCGTGTTATAACTCCTGAGATTGATACAGACTCCGGTTTTGAAAATTTTGATATTTTGACTTGGTGAAAATCAAAGGAATTGACATATCGTGTGCTGTCCATCATGGCGTGTGATTTACTAACCCCTCATTCCTCTACTGTAACTTCAGAATCTGCTTTTAGTATAGTTGAACGAGTGCTGACTAATACGAGAAACTGCCTGGCGTCAGAAGCCATCGGATGAGCATCTGCAGGAAGGATTGTCTCGATGCGCAGACGAGAAGCCAGAATAAAATAATAGACGAAATCATTGAAGACTATGAAGACTTTTGTATTTGTATCAATTTAAACTTCAATTTCATCTACATACTACATTTGTAATTTTATCTTTTTATCAATATTATTCATTTATATTTGTATCAATTTATCCAATCTATTCGATTAATACAAAAAAACTTACATTTACATTTTACAACTTGTATCATTTTTATCCAAAATTTTGTGAAATTTTTTAGAATTTTAATACATTGTCTATTTTTTTATAAAAAACCCGGCCCGACCTGGTATGGTCTGGCCCGGCTCGTCCGGGTCTCCAGGTCGTGCCCGCGTGCCCCCTTTGGGGGCCCAGGCTGCTGGGGATTTTGCGGGCGGGCCTAGGCTTGGCCCGTCCCGTTTCGCGTCCCTAAGTTGAGGAACCAAAACAAAAGAGTGAAATGAGACGCGAAACTCGTTAAAATGTCTTCAGGCCCCATACGAAGTCAGTGAATGGGTACACTAGCGGGTGATATTAGAGAAGTGTCTTGTCTTTCTTTTCTTTTTTCCCCTTAATAAAGGGCATTTTTTTAAAAAAAATTCACAAAATTTAAATTTATTTAGAGAAATAGACATCCTCAAATTTATTCGCAAAAACCAACCTCATTTGTGCCACGCATGCGTTGGGCGCAACCATCCTTCCTGCATGGCTCCTAAGTTCGAAGCTGACAATTATGAACCTAAAGTTGCATTTCAACTTAAATTCGAGATTGACAATCTCAGACATTAACTATGGTGTACTGGTTTCGCTTGAAATGTCTTAGCTCTCAAGTGTTTTCTTTCAGTACTGTCAAAAATTTATGGTTAACTCACCTAACAATAAATTTTAAGTTATTTTTTCTTACAGTGACTTGATTTTATGTAGCTCTTATTGCATCACATATGAGAATACTTTCAATCACATCAATTTGAGAAAATTTCACAAGATAATATCGTATAGAGAAATATGTCTCAGTGTTCATAAAATTGAGAAGTATAGAAGTACAAATCACATATGATCAACATGTGTGTAAAACCAAATCAAGTCAACTCATGTGTCGACAGAGTTGAAGGAATTTGGTTGGAGAGAGAGAGCACTCGAGGTGTCAACAAAGTTCAAAGGATTTGATTTTTTTTCCTCTTTTGGGTAGGTTTTTTTTTTTTTTTTTTTGGGTATAAAATTAGATCGAGAAAGGAACCGACATTATAAACTCAATTAGTGCATGATCCGTAGGTGAAAAATCACGTCAATGGAAACGGAAGAGGAGATTGCTTTCTTTAAATAAATTTTATAGAAAATGTGTTTTTTTCCCTTTCAATTGACCTAATATAGTTATTATTAATTCAACATGCACGTTGTTTCTGGAAAAAAAACAATAAAAAAAAATATACAAAAAATTTTTCTTTACACTTTTCACAGTCCACTCTCACTAGCCAAGGGGAAAATAAAAAGGCTTCAATTGGCTTTTTTAGGCAGTAGTCCCTGAGAGTTTGTGGCGCAGGGCCCTAACATTCTCGATTCCTGCGCGGTTCACGCATCTGGATCTGGTGCGCGTCGGCGTTGGGTCCTTTCGGGTATAGATAAGCCAGCGGGCAGCGGAGCAGATGATCGCTGCCGCTTCAAATGGCGTCCGCGCTCCTCTCTCCAATCCCCATTCTCACTCGCCGCAGCCCCATCGCTCTCGCCTTCAATCGAAGCGTTCCTCCTCCTCCTCCAATCTCAGGAGGCGCTCCGCTGCATCGCCCATCAATGCGAAGCAAGGGGACAGCCCGCCGCAGCGCCGGAAGCTCGGCGATTCTGACCTCAATATAAGCGAAGGAACTGTACGAAACCTCACCTTTTCTCTTACGGATTCTTGTTAATTCGAAGTTTTAGGACCTGTAGTTCTTTTTCTTGGTCTTCGCGGGGTTTTAGTCATCTGGCTTCTTTGTGATTAATGGGTATTTCGTTGTTTTTTTTGACTTTTTTTTTATAAAAAAGATGACATTTGGTGAGCAGAACACAGAGAAAAAGGCACATGATACGCTCAGCTATTCTTTTGACAATAGGATCAACATATTGGACACGGCAGAAGCAGTGAGTTTCTTTGCATTATAAAATTATGATTGTCGTGAAATTAATAATATCTTATTTGTTTTCGAGTGGAGAATTATGTTCATCATGTTTGCTGTTAGGATTTATTTTCATTATTTTACAATACTTGTACCCCTTTTAGGATCAAGCAATGTTTTTGATATCCCAGTGCATTGACTTGTTCATGTACTCAGTTTCCTTGAATCTAAGGCCATTTTGTTAACTTGCAGAACAAAAATACGAGACTGCTCCTCTTTGTGTAACTTAATGCATCCTATTTGCAGGATTTGAGTTCTATTGTGCACAATTCAATATCATGCTCTTGATATGTTTCACAGTGCTGATACCTGCGTTACTTCTTTGTAATCTTGATGAAAAAGGAGACACAAGGAAGGAAAGATTTTTTATATAGGCAGTTGGATGAAGGGTAAATCACGCGATAAGGTGAATTGCTTGTTTTCAGATTTTGTTTAGAGAGGTTAATGCCATATTTTAAAATTTTGCCTACTAGTTTCTGAAATGCGTATTGCAAGTGGTTGTTTACTAATCTTCAGTGTGGGGCAATAAAAGAAGATAAACTAACTTGAAAGATCGTAAAATGCCGAGTCAAGCATGTTGCACAGATATGCACAATTAACTTGTTTTCTTTGTTATCTTTTGTGTGCAACTTTTTCTTCAGAGGTTTATTCTGTTTACTAGCTGTTCTGCATGCATGCCAAGGCAGTTTTTTTATGATGAATTATATATGCTCTCCTTGATTATTTGGCACATGCCTTTGACAGCATACTTGAATCAGAGTCGGACTTTCTTCAGAAATTATCTCAATGACCAAGCTTATATGCAGTGGGAATGTTAGGCACAATAGTATTATTGTTCTTATAATCCTTAGTCCTTAATCACCCTTTTTTTACATCTTAAAAGAATTTTTGTTAAAAGTTCGTGTGCAATTATTTGCACAGGAAGTTCACTCTCAAACTTTTGCTGATATGATGGCTACGACGTATTCCTAGATGTTTATCTTTAGTGCCTCAACTCTATGCAATTTGTCAATGAGAATATGTGGAATAATTATTTGACTAAATCAAGTGGATACTTATTGCAGCACCTGTAGTTATTCCACGGACCTAGATTTTGAGACCATTTTCAAGTGAAACTTTACAAATTTTGTGGCATATATCAAAATCTTTATGTTATTCAGAGGAAAGTTTGAGCAACAAGAGGATTTCCTGTGCATCTAAGGTTGTATCATAATGCCTTTAGGCTCAAATACAAAAATCTAGGATGATCCAAAGCTGAAAATTCACCTTTATGGGGGGCAAAGTGATTGAAATACATATCTTAATCATTTTCAATTATTAGTGTCAGAGTGTACCTGTTCGTGGGCATGGATAGAAGTGGTGTAAAAAGGACATGACACATATGCATCACAAAAACTGGAAGCGTTTTGGTTATCCGAGTGGTCAATGACTTTGATCATTGATATAATGCATCAAGGATCATTTTCATTACACAGATTTTATTTTTTTATAATATAATACATTTGAACTTTTCTGATTTTTGTATATTAATAGTATCATAATATTAATGTTACATTAAATAATTTAGTCGAGCTGTTAGTTATAACTTTTGAAGCTCTTCTATATGATGGGAAAGAAATTGAAAAGTCACCTAGAGGGGGGGTGAATAGGTGACAATGCTAATCTATGGAACTAAATGCGGAATTTAAAAACTTAATGCAATTTACACTCAAGTGTGATCAACAAATGATTCACACACAACCAAGCCAAGCAAATATGAATGCACAATATGAATAAGGCAAGGCACAAAGTAAAGAGAGAGATAGAGAGAGAGTCAATGGATCAATCGCAAACACAGAGATATGTTTCGAGGTTCGAGCACCCAGCTCTACATCCCCGCCTTCGACACACGAAGGATTTCTAATCCACTAGCTAGTCCACAAAGAACTCTCACAAGGAGTACCCAACTCCTCTCTTTACAAATACAACCTCCTTCTTGAGGCACCACTCCAAGTCAACAAACACAACCTCCTCCTTGAGGCAAACTCCAACAATCACAACCTCCTCCTTGAGGCAAACTCTCAACCAATACAACAAACTCCCAATCACAAACCAATACAAGGATCACCTCTCAACTAGAGGGATACAACCCAAAGCACAAAGCTAAGAAAAGATTGGGTTACAACTTGGTGGTCACAACAACAACCACAAACAACTTCTTCTTCCACACAAATAACCTATAGATATAGATAGTAGATTTTTGCTCAAGTGTGGAGAAAACCAAAGGAATGGAAATCAGAAATCACAAAGAAAATCCTTGGGAAAAATCAAGAAATCAAGATAGAGAAGTTCAATCAAAATCTTTTCCCAAAAGCCCTTTCTTTGATTTTCCAAACCCTAGCAAAAACACCAAAATGATTGTTCAATTCAAGTCCAAAAACTTCTTATGATTGCTTTGAAAACACCAGAGAGTAGGGAAAAATTCGCACAAAAAATCTTGGAGAAAAACTCTTGCAAATGGGGTATTTATAGGCTAATCCAGAAAATAGCCGTTTGGCAGCAGTTTTGCCAAAAATAGCCTTCCGGTCGACCGGGGCGGTCGACCGCCCAACGGTCAAATTTTGATCCGTTGTGGCTACCGGTCGACCGCCTCGGTCGACCGAGAATACCTGAGAGCCAACAGCTCTCCGTCGGTCGACCGCTTCGGTCGACCGGCTACAGAGTCAGCCAGCGTGCACGTATCCGTGCACGTCGGTCGACCGGATCGGTCGACCGGCTTCTTTGGTGCGGTCGACCGTACCAGTCGACCGGCCAAGCCTGGCAGACAAAAAAACAGGTCTGAAATCTGGGGAAAAAATATTATAATAAATCCCACAAAATCTCTAAAATTCCACAAAAATAGTTTTATCATTTTATATTGAAATACAAACTTGTGTTAAAAATCCTAACACAAATTTCAAACATATTTGACTATTTTTGTGTCATAGAAATTTTGCCAAAAACCAAAAACCGTATTTTCTAAAACCTTGTATTTTGAATAGAAAATACACATTGTCTAAAACTCATCCATGATACAAAAATATGATATTTAAACATTTTGAAGCATATTGTATATGAATAGAAATTCAATATACAAGAAACATATATATATATCATGATTTTGTCATTAAGTCCAAAAATATGTTTTGTTGTAAATACCAAAACATAAAACACATGGAATAGATTATCAAACAAAGTTTGTCTAAACAATTGAAGCATGCATGTATATAGAACAAATCTAATATACATAAACCATGTAAACTTGTTTTGATAAAAATCTGTTCATGAAAACCAAGATCGGTTAAACCTAAAACCGAAAATCAAAACATGAAAGGTGTGTGTTGTGAACTTGAGCTTATCATACTATTCTAATCTTTACAATTAAGATCTAAACCCAAACTAAAACTATGGATACCTAAGTCTTCTTGTAGAGCGCAATCTCCAAGCTAGAGCGCAATCTCCAAGTCGGCTCGATCCAAAAACTCTTGATTCACCGAGCAAGTGCAATGTATGATCTTTGATGCGCGGGCTCTTGAATCAACATGTGCAAGCTTCCAATTCATCTTGTTGAAGCTAAACACCAACTAATATCTTGATTAATGATCTGAAACTTAAACATCACAAGATAATTAGTACACATAACTACATGAGTTAATCATCATCAAAACTAGAGTGGAAGGCCTTTGGGCCAACAGAAAAGAGTAAGAACATAAAGCATGGAAGCATAATAGACTAAAATTTTCAGAATATTTGGATTTTCGGGGTCATCTTTTGCTAAGTTTTGTAGGTAATTTGGCTACAAAGGTTTGTGGTTACTCAGAGCGGTCAAGCTATATTCATGATGATGCAAAGGTTCTGCGGGTTGATGCTGCTAACATAAAAGAGAGTGTAGAGAAGAGCCTAAAGCGCCTGCCCACTGATTATATTGCTTTGCTGCAAATTCACTGGTCAGTCTCTTCTAATTTTTAATTATAAATTATGTGATTTTAATAATTTTGCATTCTCCAAACTAGCTGAAATAAGCTGCATTCTGTTGATTAGGTTAAATTTCTGTAAGTGTGCTAATAAGCATCATGTCTAATCTATTTGTTTTTAGGTTGGTATTGGTGTAAGCATACTATTGTTTATTGTAATTGCCATGTTATCAAGTTATATATTTTTCCATCACAGGTTATTGAAGTCTGGAAACTTATGTCACATTACTTGATAATTGTAAAACTGCAAACAACTCAATTATTCTTTGATCTTTAAGAAGTTGCCTCTGAATGAATTGGAAGGTTGGTACTAATATTTTTCCGGAAACTTCTGTCACTATACTTGATAATTGTAAAACTGCAAACAACCTGAATTGTTCTTTGATCTTTAAATGAGAAATTGTCTCTGAATGAATCGGAAGTTTCATAGTACTTCGTACTAATATTTTGGTTTCACAATATACTAAAAAGTGGGGAATGATTTTGTATGGGATTGTTGTAGTGCTCAACTCATTAATGAAACACAACTAGAAAAAGAATTAGGACTTGAAACTAATCATTGTTGTTCAGAAATTTCGGGAACCCTCACACGTACATGCGCCGCTCGCGCACACAATGACACACATGCACTCACAGGCTCACACTCATGACCCCTAACCCTCCCGCCAACAAAAGACAGGGACAAGCTACTTTTTTCTTCTTGTATTTCAGGCTTTTAAGTGTCATCTACAGAATATCCTTAAAAGCTATTCCACTTCTATCAGCTCCGAAGCGATGTCTTGAACAAGATGTAGCTACAGTTTTACCTCCAGAGGACCATATCTTACTCTCTGTTAATTTGATTGAATAACTACAAGGTTGTCTGAACCTAACTACTATAAATTAGGTTTTTTTTTCAGAAAATAAATCCTGTATAGTTTCAAAAATTTCTGAACATATGAACGGTTAAATGGCTTCCACTGATTGCGACAAAGTTACTTTCTTGTCAATTCTTTATTTGGTTATGTTGCATTTACTAATATAATCCTTGATGTAATACAACCTGGATCACAATCACCTTCAAATAGGGAACTAGGGATTTAAAATTTGGATTTCAGAACCAAAATTTCGGGTTTCTACCTCTTGCACGGGCTTCACACTCAAAACTCAAGAGCAAGATAACTCAAGAATTTATTGGATAATTTGTGAAAATTTTAATCATTCAATAATATTAAAGTAGAGATTTCGTAGCCCTTTATAGGCTTTACAAGATGAGTACTTCTGAGAATAGATGTGGTACGAAATACCCACAAAAGAGAAATACAACTAAGCAATAAACTAAGCAACTGAACTAAAATAAAGTAGCTAAAACCAAATGAAAACAACACGTCGTCTCCTCGTACAAACTGCATCGAATGACATGACGTCCTCATCACTTTTCCCGGGGTAGGAAAAGCTTGAACTGTAGGATGTGTGGTAGGAGATTGCTGCTGGCTGTGGTAATGCTCCAACAAGTCAGGATAAAGCTGCCAAAAGTCCTTAATAATCTAAGAATTTTCTGAATCAGGTCTCTCTTTTCATTTAATAAGATAGCGTCGCGTTCCTCCGTCTCTGGTAGAGACAATCTAATCACCCAAGATAGAATCTATATTTTCTCCTACATAGAATAATTTTAGAGGAAGTGGAGGTAATGAGGGCTCTCAGAAAGAGGGTCCTGTGTAGGCTCATCCACGAATGGATCAGAAAGGGTATCAAAAGTACCTCTATATTAGACCAAGTTCTCAATATTAAAAGTGTAACTGATGCCAAAGTTTGATGGGAGATCCACCACATAAACGTTTGAATTAATCTTTTTGAGGATTCAGAATGGTCCTGCGTTTCATGCGTGTAATTTCTTCACGGTTCCTAGAGGAAACCGTTCGGGTCTCATGCAGACATCACATAGTCACCGATATTAAATGCCCTTAATCTACGATGTAATTCAGCAGAAGCTCTATAATCAACATTATTTTTCATTATCTTCTCTCTGATCTCCTCATGTAGTGCATGTATATGAGATGCAAATGCTGATGCAAAATCTGACACCCAGAATGATGATGGGTCATGAGAACTAAATCAATTGGCTGCCTAGGTTTAAAACCAGTTACTGTTTCAAATGTACTAAGATCTATAGTTCTATTGACAGAACTATTGTATACAAATTCAGCCATAGGAAAGATCAGATCCTAAGTTCATAAATATTTTCAACGAGACACCTAAGGAGATTTCTTAAGGTTCGATTGAATACATCAGCTTGCCCATCAATTTGTGGATGAAAAGCTGTTAAGAATTTCAGTTTGGTTCCCATCTTGTGCTACATCATTTGCCAAAAATAGCTGACAAACTTAACATCCCTGTCACACACCATGGTTTTGGGCAACCCATGCAATTTGACGATATTATTAAAGAAAATGGCAGCCACCCGGGATGCATCTGATGTTTTAGAGTACAGAATGAAATGAGTCATTTTGTATAATCTGTTAACCATTACTAGGATCTAATCATGCTTTTCTTGATTTTGATAATTTTAGTATGAAATCTAAGCTCACGTCCTGTCAGGGGCAATTAGGTAAAGGAGAGGAGTGTCCGGTCTGACAATCTGTTTTTGTTATTTGGCCAGTTGACACGCACGACACTGGCCAACGACCTTAGCAACATTCTTCTTCAAGCTCGACCAGTAGAATCTATGCTCAACAACTTCAATTGTCTTGTTCCGGCCGAAGTATTCAGCTAAACCTCCTACATGCACTTCCTAAGAGAGAAAATCCCTGAGTCATGTCCGCGTTAACATTTTCACGTAGGGTCACATCCCATCTAGGAGTGTACAGACACGATCCTCTGAGTGGGGCACATCCCATCTGCGGAGAATCGCAAATCTGCTTCCGAGTAGGGAAAATCTCATCATCGGGGCATATGGACGGATGGACGTCAATGTCTGTGTTAACACTTCCACGCGGGGGTACATCCCGTCTAGGAATGTACATACGTGATTGTTTGGACACATATATTGCATAAATATTATTACATTCCTACATATATTCTGTAATAAATCTTGAAAATAACTTGTCTTAATGTGGTAATCCATGCAGAGTATGACAAAAAAAAAGATAAGCATGAATTCTATCCAAATAAATCCAAAAGTTCAAATCAACGGGGATCAACTCAAATTCAGAGGATTTAGAGGCTATCTTATCTGAAGATTGGATTTACCAGATAAGAAAATACTGTAAAGATTCAAAGAAAAAATAAATTTTTGAACACCATGTCAGTTTCGCTGAGGATAAATGGATACAGAGAAGATCAACGGATGAGATGAAGCAATTTAGATTCGGATTCAGACTGGATACATTTTATCATTTTAATCACAATTTTCGCCATCGAAACTTAAATCTGATGATTCAAGATGATCTAGAAAGAAAACTTAAAGGACTACAAATCCTATGTTAATCACTTTTTCTAATTCTATCATTTGATAAGTCATATTCAACAATCAACTCGCCAACAAGCTACAAATTAGAATTGAATTTCCAAAAAAAATTCTAGATAAATCAAGTCAAGTGTGGAGATAAGGGGAGGATTCAAATTCAGAAATAACCAGCTCCTCTTATCTGCCTACACTTTCCCTTATCCCTATTTTCCTATAGATACATGTATTCATTTGAGAGAGGGGTACACCAGAGAGCTGAAAAGTTAGAAAAAAGAGAGTTTTGAGTTTGTAATGCGAGATTGGAGAAGATCAAGGGCTTTGTAATTGATATTTATTGAATAAATTTCAGAATTCTTCTTCAAGATCTTGCGGCGTTTAGTCTAAGTTTTTTTTTTAATTTTTTTATTTTTTATGCTATTCTCTTTTTTAATTGCATATTTGATTCCATGAATTCATCACTAATCTTATGCATGTTCTTTTCTCTTTTCTTTTATTAGTTCTTTTGCTTTTAGCATCGTTTGGAGGAGGGAGACATCAAGGGGACGACAAGGAACAAGTTCACCGGTTCTTCCTCTTTCCTTCATCTCAAATTTAGGTTATTTGTTCATCACCTTCTTTAATTGATCTTCGCACAAGGTTAGTACTCTTTTAATTTTTGTTTTCTTATAGTTTTTTTTGCTTTTCTTATTTTTCTTTTATGCTTAGACATTTTAGTTTTTAAAACCATCATCACACCTTCTTTCAAAGGATTTCTCAAATAGAGTAAGATAAAAATTAGATTTAAAAAAAATTTAAATTTTCAGAAACAAGTCTATGTGGATTCGATCCTATACTTGCCACTACACATTTTGCTAAAAAGATTCTAGTAAATTTAGGTTCATAACTTGTACGTGGTTTAACAACGATGGATTTCTTCATGAACTTCGAACCGCGAACAGTTTTTGGTGCTGTTGCCGGGGACTTGTGAATTTTTTGTTTTTTTTAAAATCAACATTTAATCTTTTCTAGTTTCATAAAAAAATATTTAATTTTTTAAAAAAATTAACCAGTTAAAAATTTCAGAAATTAAATCTTTTTAATAAAGAATATTTTTTTTCAAAATTCAAAAAAATCTTTTTTTATTAATTTTTTTCATCCCTAAAGATCTAAATTACAAACTTTTTTTTGCAGGGATATTGCATGAACAATTGAAAAATTGCACAAAAGGACGAAGCTTGCTTGTTTATGACAAAATTGCATTGCTAAAATAAAAATAAAAATTTCTTGCTTTAGAGTCATAGGAAATATTAGTATTTTTAACTCTACCCACGAATCTCTTGTCAGTGGGGTTTTAGAGGTGCTCATTGATTGAACTTATGTTGCAATAGTGCATATTGCATAAAAGATCTTAAGAGTTGTCCTCCTTCACAGAAGGTCGGGATTTCATTACCCGTTTCTTGGCTCAAAAATCACAACGCATGTAAGTTTTTCCAAGTTTGAACTAAATTTAAAATCAATTAGAAACTTGACAACTAGGAATTCGAGCTCACTAAGTGGATTCATTTCAGGAATACTCCGGTGATTATTTTCAAGCTCGCGAGAGAGGGCTTTCTTATCAAGAAAGGGTGTTTTAGCCATTGCGGTGGTGCCTGGCTTGGAGAATGGACCGAGGAACTTTCTTATATAAGAAAGGGTGGTTGAATTTAGTAAGCGCCCAGCCTAGGGGAGAACCAAATCGCTTGTTTGACGACTTTAACCGGTCCGCCCACAATCTGTCCAATGCAGTTAGGAACTATCTAGCTAGGGAGAATTTTATTCTCTTAAGATTAGTGGTTAAAAAAATTGATTACCTTCAAATTAAATTCAAGATAAAGAAAGAATTTTTGGAATTGATTGTTGAGTCACTTGTATATGCAATAAAAATAAAAAAGAAATAATAAGTTAAAAAAATCAATTTTCATCCATCTCTCTACCCTTCTATCATTTTGAGTTTTTTTCCTCTCATGGCTTATCCAAATCAAGATGTTTACGACTATTATCATGATAGACTATTTTCTCATTCTCATCCAACATTCTCACCTATGAACTTTCATGACTACAATCAACCCACTAGTCATCTTATTCATCTCATCCTCCCATGTGGTGCCATCACTGCTATGACTTATCTCATCCTTCAGAATAATATCCTTCAATAGGGTATTCGTTAGGACTAGGTCAAAACCAATTCAACGCATTTCAAAGACCTACGAACGAACCCTATCCATCAAACTTCAATTCAGAGGGTTAGAATTGTCCTCAATATTCATAGGATCAATCACGTCAATCAAATTGGTCCTACACTGAACCATCACTTTCATCTTGGGAATTTGATAATAAATATGCGGATTTGCAGAGCACATTAGAGAAAAGTATAGAAATCATGCAACAATATATACTGCAAAACAATCAACTTAATCAAGAGCTAATTGAGACAAGTGCTCGTAGAGATATGCATTTTAATGAAATAACGAGTTATCTCAATCAACCTGCTTCATTCCCAATTCCAGATCAGATTAAAGAGTTTCATCAGTGCTATCAAATGAACCAATTGGACATGCCAATAGAGTCCACACCACATGTTGACTCAAATTTGAAACCAGTGCTCTTATCATTTCACTTAAATCAAATTAAAGAGTTTGAACAGGATGCTAGAGATATCAATGAGCTTGACACCCTGTCTTGCTATGAGCCACTAATTGAAAAATTCTTTGATGATGATTCAATATTTTGGATGAATTGATCAAGGATGATTTGATAATACACAACTTCTTTGTAGCATGCTGATCATAATATTGAAGATGTATGCGCGAATGATGAGCCTATCTTTCTTGAAGAATTGTTTAAGAATGAGTGTTTGAGAAGACATGTGTTGAGGAGCTCAAGTCTAAAGTTCTCTTTGAGAAAAGAAAATTTGATTTGAGTATCTTCACTTTTGATGAGCCATCTAATAATTAATCTTTTGAAAACTGGGGTGAGGTTAATAAAACAGACAAAAAAGATCAAGGTCAAGTAGACGATTTCAAAATTGACATGCTTTTAAAGTCTACTGTTAGGCAGAAAAACGAGAAAGAATTGGTTTCTCTGATGAATTTTTTACGGGATCACAAAGTAAGAAAAACGAGAAAGATTTGGTTTTTCCTGATGATTTTTTCACGGGATCACAAATTAAGACGACCATTGAGGCATCTGATATATCCCGTGAATACTTTCCCAAATGTCTAGATCAACCCTTCCATCTGGATGAGAGTAAGACTAGAATGGAGGAAGTGCTAGAAGATATCAAACATATCAAAATTGACATTCCACTCATAAATGTGATTAAACAATTGCCTGCCTATGCCACATTACTTAAGAAATTTTGCACTCAAATTGAAAAATCATGGACACATATTTCAACATTCTCGAATGCACCATTGTCCCGCTTCAAGGACCATGCAAGAAAACTGTTCAATTTTTTGGTCCAACATCAGAAGGCCATACATAGAGGTTTAGTGACATATGATTGTGTCTGGCTGAAGGCGTTAAACTTAGCGCTGCTAGGAGGCAACCCAGAGATGTCATTTTTCTATAAAAAGTTTATTTTTCTTTATTTCTTTTTTTCTTTTCTTGCTAGAGTTTCTATTTCTTTTCTATAAAGAGATTACTTTTATCCATATTTAGGGGTGTATCTTCATCTTTTTATTTACTCTTAACCCCTAACTTATATGCTTATTGCAGCTCCCAAGGTACTATCTACCCCTCACCTTGTTCATTTTCAATGCTAGCATAATAAGCATATATTTTAACATTGAGGACAATTTCAAGTGTAGGAGGAGGGTTCTAACATAGATTTTCTCGTAAGTTCAAAAAAAAAAAAAGAGAGAAATATATATATATAATACAAAAAACTTTTTGAAAGAAAAAATAATACTTTGACTTATTTTTGCAAGAAGTTAATTTTAAGGAATAAGAGAATCATAATTAGAATTTCTTATACTTTATTGAAATAAGAATATTTGTTGATTTTTAGAGTTAGGAAGAAAAATTGAAAAAAAATTTAGTCTTGATTTTTACCTTGATAAAATATGCATACTTTAAACATTTACACACTTAGGGTTTAAAAATAAAGATTCTTTGCCTATATAAAAAAAGAAAAAAAGAGAAAAAAGAAAAATATAAGAATCCTCTGATTAAGCTGGGTTTCTGTGCCTCATAAAGCATAATTATTCACGCTTAAAAGTGGTTCATATCATCAATAAAATTATTAATTTTGTGGCCTTGTTTGCTTGAGTTCTAAGTCTTTGGGGTATTTTCTCACCCAGTGCCCTGAAACCGTTCAGTTTGGGAGCCATCGACTAAGCCTCATTACATGGGAAAATTAGAAAGCCTAAGAGAGCTAAGGAATATTACTACCAATATATATATAAATAAGGCATAAGAGTTAGATTTAAAAACTCTTAGTCAAAATATTCACGGTCACAAGATGCATATGAATTAGGGTAAAATAATGGACTAGATGAGAAACAATTTTATTTCTAATCTTAATTGATAACAAATATTTGAATAGAGGCTAAGTCTAAGGATGAATAATTCGATGCTCTTATAACTTACAAGTTGCTTAATATTTGTAAAAATACTTCAAATATTTTCTCTTCTTTTTAAAATGCATTTTTGAAAATACTAACATATTGTTTCTTTTCTTTACGGATTCTGTGAGTGTAATCCACTGAAAACCCTCAGGAGACTACAACTCCTCTAGGGGTAAGTTAGAGATTTAAAGGCTTGTTGCACATGCTGAGTGTGATCGCGTGACCTGCGAAAGTGGTCCAATAAAAACCTTAAGTTAGTTTTGTTCTGCTCGAGGACGAGAAAAAAGATAAGTGTGAGAGTGTGTTTGGACACATATATTGCATAAATATTATTACATTCTTACTTATATTCTGTAATAAATCTTGCAAATAACTTGTCTTAATGTCTTAATCCATGCAGAGTATGATAAAGAAAAGATAAGCATGAATTCTATTCAAATAAATTTAAAAATTCAAATCAACGGGGATCAACTCAAATTTAGAGGATCTAGAACCATCTTATCTGAAGATTGGGTTTACCAGATAAGAAAATACTATAAAAATTCAAAAGAAAAATGAATTTTTGAAGACCCTGTCAGTTTCGCTGAGGATAAATGGATAGACAAAAGATCAACGGATGAGATGAATCAATTTAGATTCGGATTCAGATTGAATATATTTTATCATTTTAATTATAACTTTTGCTATCGAAACTCAAATCTGAAGATTAAAGATGATCTATAAAGAAAATTTAAAGGGCTACAATTCCTATATTGATCATTATTTTTAATTCTATCATTTGATAAGTCATATTTAGCAATCAACTCATCAACAAGCTGCAGATCAGAATTGAATTTTCAAAAAAAAATTCTGGATAAAACAAGTCAAGTTTAGAGATAAGGGGAGGATTCAAATTCAGAAATAACCAGCTCTTCTTATCTCCCTACGCTCTCTCTTATCTTTATTTTTCTATAAATACATGTATTCATTTGAGAGAGGGGTACACTAGAGAGCTGAAAAGCCAGAAAAAAGCGAGTTTTGAGTTTGTAATGTGAGATTGGAGAAGATCTTGGGCTTTGTAATTGATGATTATTGAATAAAATTCAGATTTTTTTCAAGATCTTGCAGTGTTCAGTTTAAGTTTTTCTTTAATTTTCTCTTTATTTTTTTATGATATTCTCTTCTTTTAATTGCATATTTGATTCCATGAATTCATCACTAATCCTATGCATGTTCTTTTCTCTTTTCTTTTATTAGCTCTTTTGTTTTTAGCATCGTTTTGAGGAGGGAGACATTAAGGCGACGACAAGAAATAAGTTCACCAATTTTCATCTTCTTCTTTCCTTCATCTCAAATCTTAGGTTATTTCTTCATCACCTTCTTTAATTGATCTTCACACAAGGTTAGTACTCTTTTAATTTTTGTTTCTCATAGTTTCTTTGTTTTTCTAATTTTTCTTTTATGCTTAGACATCTTTAGTTTTTAAAACCATCATCACACCTTTCTTCAAAGGATTTCTCAAATAGAGTAAGATAAAAATTAGATCCTAAAAAAAATAGATTTTCAGAAACAAGTCTCTGTGAATTCGATCCTATACTTGCCACTATACACTTTACTAAAAAGATTCTAGCAAATTTAGGTTTCATAATTTGTACGTGGTTTAACAACGATAGATTTCTTCATGAGCTTCGAATCGCGAACAACTATCCTCTGATTGGGGGCACATCCTAGCCACATAGAATCGTATGTCAGCTTTCGAGTGGGGAAAATCCCATCACCGGAGCGGACGGATGTCGGAATTGCCTACGTGTGGGGCACACCCCATCCCCAGGGGTTTTCTTGGCAGATTTTGAGTGGGAGAAATCCCATCACCGGAGTGCATGATTGGATGTATGTCGGAATCGTCTCCGTATGGGGCACACCCCATCTACATGGGGATTTTATTGACATCCTTCGAGTAGGAAAAATCCCATCATCAGGGCTCATGACTGGATGTTTGTCGGAACAGCCTCCTGGGCACACCCCATCCACGAGGGGTTTTAGTAGCAGCCTCCGAGTGGGGTAAATTCCATCATCGGGGCGCATGACTAGATATATGTCAGAATCGCCTCCATGTGAGGCACACTCCATTCATGAGGGATTTTCTGGCAGTCTCCGAGTGGGGGAATTTCATCATCGGGGCGCATGACTGGAAGTTCCTTTGCAAAATGTAAAACATTAAGCAGTTATTTTATTCTCATGAATGCAATACGTAAAGGGAAGATTTGGAAGAGTGTACTCTGTATGAAAGTCGAAAATTAGTCGATCGTCTTGTACTGGGCGATCACATTCTGCTCTTGGGAAGACTGTATGATTGGTTGCCGAGAAATCACCTCGGGAGTGAGGACATATTTCTCGAGTAAGCCTTACTAGATAAGTCCCTCCAAGTGTCTCAGGAGGGCCCAACAGTGGATGGTTTGGTGCCCCTTGCAGTCGTGGTAGAAGCGGTACTCTTCCGACCTGGGCAGTGAAGGATCGAGCTGGATTAGGTTGGATCATGGTTCAAAGTCGTGGTCTCGGCCGCTGACTCGGCGGGCACTGAGACGGATCGGTCTCGGCGACTCGGATCAGTGTCGGGCAATATACGCAAAATACTACATAGAAAGCTCAAAAAATTCTGAAAAATCACGACAAATCATAAAAATAGGTTGACATTAAAATTCATGTATTACATGTCCAAAACAAACTTGTTTTGAAGGTTAATTGTGGAAATATGGTGATTTATGGGATAAATTAGAAATATGAAATATTTAAGGGGTAAATATGAGAAAACCAAAGAAAAAGATACTATCTTCCTGGTTCTCTCCCTCACCCGATCTCTCTCCTCTCTTGCTCTTCCTCTCTCTGGCTCTCTCTCCCTCACCTGATCTCACTCCATCTCTCCCTCTCTTTCTTTTCTTTCTCCCTCTCTTCCCTCATTCGATCTCTCTGGATCTCTCCCTTTCTCTCCTCTCTCGCTCTCTCGATCTCTCCCTCTCTCCTCTCTCTGGCTCTCTCTCCCTCTCTCTCTTTCGATCTCTCCCTCTCTCTCCCCTGACCCGATCGCCTTCACTCTCTCCTTCACCTCTCTCTCTCACGGCGACGAGTGCTCACGGCGAAGGCGGCGACGAGGGCTCACGGCGAAGGTGGCGACAGGGGTCTCTCTCTTTTTTTTAACCCGTCTCGAGCAAGGGGAGAACAGTCGACCCGATTCGGCGCCGACTCGGCCGCTTTGTCCCAAGTCATCTCGGGACTTGGCCGATTCGGCCGAGTCGGCCCCGACTCAGGTCAATACCGCCCAAACACGTGATTCGGGTATCGGACTCGTCTCGGCCGAGTCTTCGAATTATGGGTTGGATCGACTTCAGGCATCTGACCCAAGGTTGAACTTTGAAGGCATTGAATACTTCCAGTTGGAAGAACAAGTGTCGCTGTTGATATGATGACACAGAACAGAAAGGGGAAAAGTTAGAGTTTGATAATTTAAAGATAACAATGGATAAAGATTAATTCGGACCTCTCGCCTAGGTGATCGCTCACCCATTCCATGCATCACACACGAAGATTGATTCGGGCCTCTCACCCAGGTGATCTCACGCTCACTTTTGCAACTCACTTACAAAAGATTTAGGATGTTTAAGCAAATCCGCATGCTAAATAAGAATTTTTATAAACTCAATATCTCATTAATTGTCTACTTCAATAACATTCTTTGCGTTATATATGCCTACATCAAGTAGAAGATTCTCACCACAACCAATGTGGGCTAAATCATAATCTAAATAAAACAACCACTAAAATAAACTAAAATAAAAACAACTAAGATAACAATGTCCCCATCATTCTCTCCGGCTAAAAAGCATTCATCTCCAATGAATGTAGCGAGAACAAACGTCAAACTTGTCTAGGTTGAAACTAAATAATCTCCTCACACGAAGCATATCAATCTGGCCATCATGGTAGTGGTCGTGGAACCGACATTTGTGCACAAGTCTGAACCACAATGGCGGAGGTGAAATTGACTTTTGATGGATCAATTACAATCGGTGGTACATCTAGAGATGCACATGCATCAGAAAGAGTTGAATCTTCCCTAGTAAAAATCGGACTGATACCAGGATACCATGTGATATCCAACTCATGGGTAATGGAAACAATCCTTCTCAGAACTCTATAGAAACGTATATGTCGAGTGTACAACTTTCTCACAGTTCCTGAAGGGAACATCTCAAAGTGAATCGTAATTATCACCTCATTATCAACTATAAATTTCTGCAAAGTACTATATGGATATGCAGCAAATTTGTAGTCATTGTAAATTACTATATGTCCAAGAATTTTATCATGTGCAACAGACAAAATGCAAATGCATCAGACGCTACATATAAACTCTTAAAGATAGGAAAAAGAGATATATGGGCTTCCTAGGAGGACGTACATCAAACACTGCTAATGATATAACATCACTAGGACTGACCAAAATATGAAGAGACTCAAAAAAGTCACTAAAAGAAGAAACACTAAAAGTAGCCACAATAGACTCAACCTCTGTCTCCCGACTCTCTTTAGAAAAGGATCAAGTTCAAAAGATGAACAAGCTTCTCCTCATGCAATAAGTATGTTAGAATCTGATAATTTGCACGATGAGACTCTAATGGTTCACTAGATATAACGACACTAGTAGTAGTTATTGCGTACTCACTCTTTTCTTCTATCACAGGTGGCAAACTAGACTCCACTAGACTTCATCATGAATCGCTGTACTAAAATCAACTAATATATCTTAACTGACATTAGTAATCTCAGAAGAAACATAGATATCCTCAACAACCCTCAAGTTGTCAACATCCTCACTAGGTAGAATATTAATATGTCGACTCTTCAAAGGGCACTGATTTAAGATACTGTCCTCGAGTCCTGATTCTATCTTCTCTAATGAATTGAGATCTTGGAATTGCCTAAGCATAAGATTAAGTATAGTTGACATGTCAATGTGTTTGTTTGTTATCTTGATTATTCATGTTGGCTTATACAACTTTGTTAGGAAACATGCATCAATCTAAGGCACATATGCAGAGTCAAACAAGCAAATGGATGCAATGCAAAATCCTAGACGCCAAAACTAAATGCATACACTAAATGATGAAATTAAAATATCTTAAAAGAAGGATCAATTTTTAAATGCAAGAGAATGTAATTCTAAAATAATGAAAAATAACAAACAATGATACAAACCACTAGAGAGAAGCAATCACAATGCCGTTGAAACTTCAAATTATTACATTCCAATAATATTTGTAGACAATTTAGCAATTTAATTCAGTTCAGGTCAGATTTTACCTGAGGGGGATGAGTAGTTCACGCCCAAACATAGAATTTTGTATGATTTCTCGGAGGATTACTCACAATTGAGCAAAAAATCACGTGCGACAGTCCTGAAACAGCGATAACATAGGCTGGATGTGACTGGAAGAAGATTGCTTCAAAGATAACTCACATCTGGCTTGAATCAGACTTGAAACGGTCTTGAAACAAGTATGAAAAGCCTCAGATTGTTAACGGGTCTGCAAAGTTGTTATCAGGTTGGGTACAATTGATAATGGGCTTAGCTCGACTTGACTTAGCTAAGGTCGGCTCGACTCGGCTATGTGCAGTACAGCTCGGCTCGGGTTTGAAACAGATTAACTTGAGGTAGATCTGAACCGATTAATTCTGAACCCGAACTAAACCTGATTGGATCTTATGGATGCTGTTGTTGGTGGTTGTTTGGAGGTGCACAGATGGATGTTGGCTGCTGGCACGTCGTTGGTGAGTGGCTTTGATGGCGAGATTACGATCGAAGGACGAAGTCGACGAAGAGGTCAGATCATCGACGAGATCAAGATTTGATCTCGAGAACTCGGTTAATGGCGATGGCAGAGGGCTTGGTGCGGCGAGGATGAGATCTCGAGATGGAGATCTAGCGGCGATGACGAAGTCAGCGTCGATCGTCTGCCATGGCGGTGGCGAGTGCAGATCATCGACGAGTTCGATTGAGGGTTGTGTCACGATGGAAAGGATGATTGAAGGCTTAGATCATGTTGACAAGTTGATTGAAGTTGTAAGTGGGTTCGGTGGGATTGGAGAAGGGTCGAGTGGAGTCACGATGACGACGAGGGCGGCGGTTGCTGCTAGAGAAGGCGATAGAAGACGTCAGCGAAAAATTGGAAGTCAGATGCGCGGGCAGGTTTTGGGTTGAGGCGGCAGATGAAGAGCTAGGGCTAGGGTTGATGGTTGGGGAAGATGAATAACAGTGACAGGTAATTTTGATATATTTTTTAGATTTTTCCTCTTTTTTTTTAAATCTAAGAAATCTAAGCTTGGGCAGAACAGAAGAGGAAAATCTAGATTTTTTAAAAAAAATTGTTTTGAGAAAAGCATGAATTTTAGCTCTGATACCAAAATTGATATAGGACGGAAGGAAAAAGATAAGCGTTTGTGGGATTGAGGATTGTTTGGATGAACGAATTAGAAAGAAGAAAGAATACAAATCAAATACACAGTCAAAGACACCAAAAAAATTACATGAAAAATCCAAATCAGAAAAAACACAGAGTCGTGTTCACTATATTTGAGAGATATTACAGAAGAAGAAGAGAGAATCTCATAGCCGCTCTATATTTATAATGAGATACACTCGCCTATAAACCCTAATGATGGCACATCTCTTTTTATAAAGAAAAATAGGGTTACAAGTTGTGAGATTACCAAACTGCCTTTAACATGTGCTCCCGAGTTTCACGGGCTACAAAGCTTCCATGCTAGATTACTTCTCTACTGTGCATATCTGATTCGCCACTTTGTTCTGTCGTTCTGAGTGCTCTTTCGCCTAGATGCTTCAGAATGCTTCTTTGGAGTAATACCAAGCTGTTGCTCTTGAGGGAGACTCTGACATTGTCCACAACCTGAAACTCTGAACTTGCCCAACCTTCTTACCAGAGTGCTTCGTCCTTTGCTCTAAGATCTGCAAGGGGCTCCTCAACGAAATCTTCGTTCGGGGCTCTGCCCCCTGGGCCCCCGCGCAACCCCTTAGAGGGGGTTCCCCACCCCCGACGACTTGACCATGCAGGTCAATCTGCGAATAACTCTGCATAGTGTGATAATCCGACAAGGCAATAATCAGACTCCAAAACTTAACAATCTCCCACTTGAAGACTGATGATTGACACAATAACGACACTCAGTCTCTCTTGTAATCTAACTTTCAACTTCATAGTGAATTTAATGTGACTCAACTCCAGATCCTTAGTTTTGAAGACCCACAGAAGTTGAACAAGCCTTCAGTTTCTCCATCCTGACCACTTTTGTCAACATATCTGCAGGACTCTGACTTGTGTGTATCTTCTTCAGTAATAGCACACCATCTTTCAATAGTATACGAATGAAGTGGTATCACACATTAATGTGCTTGGTTCTGTCATGATAGACTAGATTATTGGCAAGATGTACAGCACTCTGGCTATCACCGTACAGTGATGGACTCACTTGCTCTTTACCAAGCTTTTTCATAAAATCATAAAGCCATATCAACTCCTGGTAAGATTTTGTCACTGCAATATATTCAGCCTCAGTCGTAGACAATGTAATTATCTTCTGCAACCTCGACACCCAACTTACTGCTCCACGTCCCAGTTTGAAGATATAACAAGTTGTACTCCTCCGACTATCTATATCACCCGCAAAGTCATAATCAACGTATTCGTGTAGACAAACATATGTACCTCCATAGCATGAGCCATATCTGAACTTTCTTTCATATATATCAAGTTCACTTAACTTCTCTAATGCTCCTGTCCAGTTGCTCATGTATCTGCTGACAACTCTCACTGCTTGAGCAATACCTGGCCTCGTACATACAATAGCATGCATCAAGTTGCTCACAACTGATACATATGACACCTTCGACATGAGAGCCTTTTCATCTTCTGTCTTCGATTCATGTGCCTTTGAGAGCTTAAAGTGACCTCCCAGCGAGACGTTTATAAGTTTAGCATCCACCATGTTAAATCTCTTCAGCACCTTCTCAATGACTTGCTTGTGATAGATTCAACAATCTTCTTCCTCTCTGTTGATCCTCATTCCAAATATCTTCCTCGCGGGACCCAAGTCCTTCATTGTGAGTTCATTTACCAACTGAGCTTTGAGATTCACAATCTCCTTCATGCTTGATCATCTACATCCAACAACAATATGATGTAGGAATTCTCAAAATACTTGAAATAGCAATAATGGTCAGCTTGCAGTCTCATGTAATTACTATAGTCATAAATCTGTTGAACTTTAGATATCACTGCCTAGGAGCTTGTTTCAAGCCACAGAGACTTGTCTTGAGTTTGTAAACTAAATGCTCCTTATCCCTGTGGCTGCACCATATAGATGTCATCTTGCAAATTATCATGGAGAAACACAGTTTTAACATCCAACTGCTCTATATGTAAATCCTCCGCTTCATAATGCTTAAGATATATTTAATAGTGGTTAACTTCAAAACACGAGAGAAAATCTCGATAAAGTCAACACCCTATCGCTGTTGAAATTCCTTCACAATTAATCTCGCCTTACACCTCTTGGTGCCAACATTATCCTCCTTATAAACTTATTTGTTATGCAAGACTTTCTTATCTTTGGATAGCTCAGCCAATTCTCATATTTGGTTCTTCATGAGAGACTCCATCTCATCATCCATAGCACGCTTCCACTTGTCTTTGGCTTCCACGTGCAAGTCTTCCTCATAACACTCGGATTCAGCACTGTCAGTCAACAACATAGAGTGCAAAGACGGAGAGTATCTCTCCGGAGCTTTGGTCTGCCTGATCAGTCACCTCATCTCGGGTTAGGGGTCGGAGGCTCTACTCGGGATTTCTCATTTCCTTCCAGAATGCTCCGAATCTTATCTACAGGAACATCATCAAGCTCAACAAACTCTGAATTCGCAACGCTGCTCTATTGCTCCTGAGTACTCCGAGGTGCCACTCCGAGATCTTTCTCTGGAGTGCTCCTTTTCGTCGGCAAGTCCTTGTACACCTTTCTCTCATTGAATACTACATCCTTATGCCTAAGGATTTTTTGGTTCTCTAGATTTCAAAACTGATAGCCGTACTCGCTTGTTCTGTATCCAATGAAAATACAGACTTCGGATCCAACTTGCTCCTGCGATCTAGTTCAAAATATACATAAGAGATACAACAAATGTACGAAAATGGTTTAGCTTTACCTCTTTCTTGGTTCATGCTTCTTCTGGAATCCCATAATTCAGAGGCACCAAAGATCCTTTATTGATCAGATTCACCACCGTATTGGCTGCATCTTTCGAAATCTGCTTAGACAATCTTGCGTGTATCCACATGCTACCGACATGCTCCAGAATAGTCCTGTTCACGTGCTCAGCTGACAGCTATCCCATTCTGATGAGGATTTCCCGAAATCATCTTCACTCTTTTGATTCCCCGATTAACACAAAACTCCTCGAATCTGCTATCAAAGTATTCGCCTTTATTGTCTGGTTTCAAGCACTTAAGCTTCAGACCTGTCCCATTCTTGACCTGTGCCAACCACTTCTTGTGCACATAAAAAACTTTTAATTTTTGCTTCAAGAAGTAAATCCAAACATTTCTACTTGCATTATCAATAAAGATCGCAAAATATAATGAACCACCAAGAGAAGGGACAGAAGCCTTACCCTATACATTAACATGAATCAGCTCCAAACTTTTTACCTTAAGAGACTTTGTCGCCTTCGAGAAACTGACTTTCCTCTACTTCTCGTTGACAATCTTCACAGAAGTCTAAATCAATAGACTTCAACCCTGGCAGCTTGCCTTTGGTGAGCACGGTCTTCGTCCTTTTCTCGCTCATATGCCCAAGTTGACGATACCAAGTATCGGCATCCATATTCTATGATGCTACTGAAATTGAATTCATAGAGTCCAATATCATGTAGAGGATACCTTCTTTTTGCCATATGACATGATCATGGCACCCTTCGTGATCTTGCCCAAATTACCATCGAAGGTATTCTTCACCCCAACATCCACAAGTCGACCAACAAAGATCCAATTTCTTTTCAGTTTCGGAACGTGCCTGACGTCCTTCAAATTCAGTGTCGAGCCATTAAAGAGGTTGACTGTCATATTGCCCTTCCCGACGATGTTGCACGAATACACGTTTCTAAAATCTCATTTCACATAATTTTGAAAGATCTCGTGACGGAAATGATATGAAAGGAACCACCCGAGTCAATAACCCATGATTCGCTGGAACCAGCCAAGGAGAAAATCAGGCATCAGATTCTTCACTGCCCGTGACATATGCTGAATCATTCTCTTTGTCTTTACCATCTATATCCTTCTTCTGCTTGCAGTCTCTTTGAAAATGCCCCTTTTTCACCGCACTGTTAACACTCGACACCCTTGATTTGGATTTGCCTCTCTCAGATTTGGACTGGGATTTGATATTCTTTTTCTTTTCTTTATTCATCGATCTCCTTCTCTTTTCGACACTTAGTGCGCTCCCTGATGTCTTAGCCGTACCCATTGACTTCCTGCGTACCTCTTCGCTGAGAAGAACGCCTACCATATCATCAAATTTCAAGATTTTTATCCCATAGGAATTGCTCACCGCCATCATGGGACCATTCCAGGTCCCTGGTAGCCTGGACAATAGAACCAACACCGTGATTTAGTCATCGAACTTGATCCGAACAGATTTCAACTGGCTCGTTAGCGTGTTGAATTCATTGAGATGCTCAGCGACACTTTCACTATCCGCCATCTTCAAGTTGAATAACTTCATCAAGAAAACCTTGTTCGATGTTGATGGTTTCTCGTACATCTTCGATAGGGTCTCCATCATGTCTTGGGTCGTCTTCTCCCTAGAGACGTTGAATGTAACTGTAGATGTCAGGGATAATCAGATCACCCACTGGGCTTTCTGATCTAGGACCTCCCACTCGCCGTCGGTCACCTCCTTTGGCTTTTGAGTCTTTCACAAAGAAAAAGATAGAGATCTTTCTGGTACAGGTAGTCTTAGATCTGCATCTTCTGAAATTTGCGCCATTGATCTTTCCTTCTTTCGCCATCAAGAACTGTAGATTTGATACCGGTTGTTGGGATAAATGAATTGGGAAGAAGGAACACAGATCAAACGCCAATCAAAGACACCAAAAAATTACGTGAAAAAATCAAATCGAAAAAACCACAGAGCCGCACGTAAATTTGCTATATTTGAGAGAGATTACAGAAGTAGAAGAGAGAATCTCACATTCGCTCTGTATTTACAATGATATACACTCACCCATAAATCATAATGACGTCACATCTTCTTTATAGAGAAAACTACGATTAAAAGTTTTGAAGTCACCAAACTGCTATTGACACATATTTTCGAGTTTCACGGGCTACGAAGCTTTTAGGCTGGACCGCTTCTCCATTGTGCATCTCCGTGTCGCCACTCTGCTTTTTGCTCTGACTGCTTCTCTGCCTAGATGTTTCGGGGTGCTCCTCTGGAGTGATACCAAGGTACTATTCTAGTGTGAGACTGTGACACTTTCCACAACCTAAAACTCTGAACTCGCCCAATCTCCTTACTGGAGTGCTTCGTCCTTTGATCTGGGATTTGCAAGCGGATTGCTCAAAGAAATTTTGGTCTAGGGGCCCCTTTCCCCCCCCCCCCCCCCCCCCGAGAGGGGGTTCCTCACCCCCTTTCAACCCCCCAGCGACTTGACCGTTCAGGTCGATCTGCGAATAACTCAGTGTAGGGTGACAATCCGTCAAGGCAATAATCAGGCTCCACAACTTAACATGGATAAACTAATTTAGGGTTTTGAAAATTTGGGGGAAAAGATGAAGATTAATTGGACCTTTCGCCCTGGTGATCACTCACCCACTTAATGCCCCGCACACGAAGATTGACTCAAGCCTGTCATCCAGGTGATCTCTCACCCACTTTTGCAACTCATTCACAAAAGATTTAGAATGTTTAAGAGAATTAGCATGCTAAATAAGATTTTTCATAAGCTTAATCTCATTAACTGCCTACTTCAATAATAATCTTGATCTTATATAGGCCTACATCAAGCAGAAGATTTCCACCACAACCAATGTGGGACTAAGTATAACCACTAAAATAAACTAAAATAAAAACAACTAACATAATGATGCCCTCATCACATGACAAGTTTGTAAAGTCAAGCTCAATATCCATATATAAAGCTTCCTCACAGGTTGAATGTACCAGTACACTGTTATTATTTATTATCATTATCATTATTGTTATCATTATCATTATTATTATTATCACCATCATCATCATTATTACTTTAGAGTAAAGAGAGAGAATTTCACCACCACTGTCATATAATTTGAATAGAAAAAACAATATAATGTTGTTAATGGAATACCTATAGTCATATTGTGACAGAACACCATATTAACCAACAAAGGCCATCATTACCAATCGCTAACTAATACTAACATTTTACATATGCATCTTCATAAATATTTAGAAACACAGAGCATCAACGCCCTCGTTGGATACTCATCGCTGAGATGCTCCCAAAACTATGGATTTTATCTGTACTTCTACCATTATAGCTCGATGATTCAACTATCAAGCTTTCTAATTCTTCAGGATTATGCTGCCCCCATGGATGCTGCGTAAATCTCCTCAACCTTTGAAGCCCCTCTGCCACTTCTTTCATAGTCGGTCTTTCTTCTCCCCTGATGCTCAAACATTGTGTTGCAAGCTCAGAAAATTCCTGAAGGACCTCTACTTGTCCTTCATTAATAAGTTGATCATCCAAACATTCCATCAGTCGACCTTGTTTCATCAATGAAACAAAGCTTGATGCAAGATTCTTCTCTTCTTCCGGTCCTTCGAAATAAATTGCTTTCTTCCTTGTAAGAAGTTCCAGAATCACTACCCCAAGCCATAAACATCGCTTTTTTCTGTGAATACATATGTTTGCATGTATTCAGGGTCCAAATAACCAAGAGTTCCTTGCAATACTGTCGCCAATTGAGTTTCATCCTTGACAACTAAAATTGAAGCTCCAAAATCAGACACTTTCGCCACATAATTCTCATCTAAGAGTATGTTAGATGATTTTACATCTCGATGAAGGATGGGAGGGGAGGCTGAAGAGTGCAAATAGGATAGTGCTTCTGCAGATTCTATAGCAATCCTGAGTCGAGTATCCAAGGAGATTGAATGCCTGCAATTCTGATCATGGATATAATCGTGAAGCGTCCCATTGAAGACAAATTCATAAACCAACATAGGAACTTCAACCTCTAAGCAACAGCCCAAGATCTTAACCACATTGTTATGGTTAATTTGAGAAAGGATAATAATCTCCTTCACAAATTCTTCCTTTTGGCTCTCATCAATTGTCTTAGCCTTCTTTATGGCAACGGTCTGGTTGCCTTCCAAAGTTCCTCGATAAACCGTTCCATGGCCTCCACGCCCAAGGATTAGGTTCTTGTCGAAGTTGTTTGTTGCCTTTTCTAATTCTTCTTTTCTATATATCCTAAATATAACTGAATCATGTCTGGACTTGAGTTCTTCGTATAGCAAAAGGCCTCCATTTTGCTTGAAAAACCTCTCCTTTTCTTCTGCAACCTTTCTTTTTTCTCTCATCATGCATACCGAAAAGCTTAAAATGAGTACAGAAATGATAGTGACGCCAATTCCTGCAGGTATGCAAAACATATCAACTATTAAAGGGAAAACTGACATCTCATGCATGCTAAATGTATCAAAGATATACACAGGCAGAGAGTTTATTGTTTAAACAAATCAACAAATTAAAGGGAAAACTGACATCTCATGCATGCTAAATGTATCAAAGATACGCTCAGGTAGAGAGTTTATTGTTTAGGGTTTTTCCCAGGCTGGATAACTTTAATTGGCTCTACTATGTAACTATGTTCATCAGAACTACGTAATTTTTATTGTAAGATTACTACTATATCCTTGATGTTATTTGTTATTTCTGTTGAAATCTAAACATCTTAGAATTGGTATTGGAGCTGTCATATGTTGCATGGATACTTTGATTAAAGAGCCATACTTATATTGGATATGTATGTGATACTTGCATATTCTGATACTTGATGGATACTTACTGGATACTTTAGTCTTTAACATCCTAAAGTTTATAATATATACTAGATGTACCATATTTTTATCGAAGACTGTGACATTAAATTTTTTAGTAGGTTTCACAATCATTTGATATATAGACTCATTTTGTATTATCTGTCTACTTTCTTAATATAAAATTAGAACTCTTTATGTAATTATTGATGTATATAACTTGAAAATAGATTTACAACCTTTATATCTTACAAATTCATGTTATAGATAAAACATTAATGCATATACACATATACTAATGTACATGCTTATTATCTTTGTGATCATGACATACCCGTATGCGAAATTTTTAAGATTTGCCATATATCATGTTATTCATATCATGGTGTATCTGTGTGCTGTACATGTACCGGCGAAACATGGGCAGCTAGACTGTGGTGTGTTCTTAATACGAGCTTTGGAAGACTCTTGCTCTTTTTCATCTTGAGGAAATCAGTTCTGAACCCCACTCCACACACACACACACAAATACAAATACAAACACATACATTATATATATTTGAACATAAGGCGGTCCAAGTACCCCTCCCCTTAAATGTAGGGAAGGAATGCCTTCCACTATTTGTTAGGAACTTGTGACATTGTTGTCTCAACACGTACTGACTCTCTTCAAGTTTCTCTGTTGCATTTCACATTTGCCAGTAAATGTTTTGATGGAAGAGTGAAAAGCTCTATAGAACTCCCACTGTCACGTTTTTCTATCGTTATGAGCATGAAACTCCCTCTTTTTAATCTGTTTCAAATTGATCCCCTTCATAGATTTATTCCTACATGGAGGAGGTGGAGGATGCAGACAAGAACTGATGAGATAAAATGGGTTTCTTGAAGCTTGTTTCCTATGCAAGCTATATGTGATTGTAGAGAAGTAAAAGAAAATAAGAAAAATTTCTTGGATTGGAGAAAATCAAATTTTGTATTAGGGTTGAAGGAAAATTGAAGAATTACTTTGGAAAGAAAGGAAAGAAATCAAATGGGATGGAGACTTGGAGGAACACAATTGGCATATACTTTATAGAGTTTAGAGGGGAAAAATAAGGTGGATTATAGAGAACACAATTGACAAGGAACCCATTCTCCCCTGCCATTCTCTCTCTCCCCCTCTCCCACTCCGATCTCTCTCCCCCCCTCCCCTGCCATTCTCTCTCTCTCTCTCTCTCTCTCTCTCTCTCTCGCCCCCCACCGGGTCTGCCATCTGCCCCTTCGATCTCTCTCTCTCTCTCCCCCCTGTTTCCGCCAATCTCTCTCTCTCAGTCTTTCTCTCCCCCCCTCTCTCCCCCACCGATCTCTATCCCCTCCCCCCGCAGGCGACGACGAGGGCGATCGAGAGCGGCCTGGATGTGGTGAGTTTTTTCCCATTCTCTGGCTCAGAGATTCGTTTGACTCGGGGCTGACTCAGCCCCAACTCGGGCGTCTCGCCGAGTCAGACTGAGTCCCGGTCTAACTCTGCCAAGACCAAGTCGGAGCCGAGTCAGCCCCGAGTCGAGCGATTCTCAGAAAATGCTTGACTCGTGGCACGAAATCGGACCGACGTCAGGTGATCTGGTATCAGTCGAGATTTCAAACCCTGATTGGGAGGGGAGTGAATATTGGATAAGCTCCCATGGAGGGGAGAAACATGGGTAAAGAAAATGGCAGGGTGATACACGAATTTTGTTAGCAACTAAACGTAAACGTAAGTCCAATTAGGTGGTTAAACATTTTTCTTACTTTTTGCGTGAAGGATGGGGGGCCCAGAAAACGTTGAAGTTGTTGGGAATTTTATTTAAAATAAAATAAAATAAAAAATAGATTGAATTTCTTAAATAAACTACTTGACTTGATCTCTAACCACTACTCCACTAATGAGGTTATTGTCATAGATAGTAGCATTAGTGGGGTTAGTTGTTAAGAGTTAGGGGCTAAACTTCACTATATATATACCAACATCATGACTGTAGAAGTAAGAGAATTAAAATGGAAAAAAAGATTCCTCTCTCTCTCCTTCCTCTTTTTCTTATAAAATTTCTTTTTCAAATTTAATATGAGCATTGCTTACAATTCGAGGTCACCTCCCTTCCATGGTCGTGCACGCAAGGGACACTGGCAGAGAGTGTTAGTATCGCTAAGGGGCACATCTGTCTTGGCTGGCCGCACGAGGTCGGCGATATGCCTTTTAGTGCAGTGATCACACGCCTTCTCTGAGACCGGTAACATTGTTCATATATTTACTTTATTAAATTATTTGTTATTTTAATTTTTAGATGGAAAAATCCCAACAATCTAAAAGGCATAACAATTCAATATAAGAAGTGAGTTGTTTTTTATATGTACATTTTGAATTTAAGTTATCATCTTCGTTTTTTGTTATTAATTTAATGTCCCAAGTTGCTTGATGCTAGCATTTTGCTCACTTTCAATACTACTGGCAGCATTTGATTCTTCATATTCCAATTAATATAGCCAGTGAAAGTCAAATATATGCCCACTTGGTTCTTGGTTGCATGGATTTTAAGATTATGGAGATTATTAGGATTGTTTGGATAGCGATTGATGACCCAGTTTTGGTCTGTAGTTGCTAGTTAACATAAGCTTTTATAGCTATCTTTATCATATATAATCTTTTATGTTCATATAGATAGGATATAAGCTTAAGGTGTAGAAAATTTCCTATGTCTCAAAAAGAAAACACCGGTGGACATTCTGATGGAACACTTGTAGCTCATCTTGAACTATATGTATGTTTATATGCATTCTAAGCATATCAGTCACACAAATCTAAGTGGGTGTGCTGTCATAACAGATATGGATACCTTCTGATTATTTTCCTTTTCTTTATTGTACTATATTTATTCTTAACCATGTCATCTTGTATCTTTAATTTATTCCATTCTCCCAAGTGTTTCCCCCTGTCTAATCTTCTTAGTATGGTTGGTGTGCCCTATATTAATCATTTGCTGCTGTACAACCTAATTAAGATTTGAGTTTTAGCACTAATGAAAAATCAGTCACCATTTGGTTTCAGGTGGTACCAACCATTAAATAGGTCAACACTTGGATTTTATTTATGAGACTTATCTGACAAAAGCTGAAGATTCTATTTGTCAAGCCCACAATATTTACAGACAATCAAAGTCTTAATGTAAAAACATAAAGTTCTAAACAGTTTTAACATATATACATAATACATACAAACCTGGTTAAAATCTCGGTATCATTTTTAACATGCACAAAATTCCAATAGATCTATAACATAACATGTTCTGAATGCACCTGACTGCATAAAAGCTTTTTCCACTTGATTGTTGCTTGCAGCAGGCCAATTCATAAATTTAATTTCCTCTTGGATTTGGAGACTACCCTATCATTAGTGATTCTGTGTCTTGACCATTGGGGGATGTACCAGAAATTTATGCTAGTTCTTGGATCTAAGACTAGCCTCGTTAAAACATTAGAGTTGATCGGAAAGATCTTGTAATTTTTATTTCTTTGGGATCTCAAGATCTGTGCGGCTTCAATCCTTTAGGATGTCCTTAGCTTATCCTTTTTCTTTTAAGCTATTTAAAGGCTAAAGTTTATGAAACATTGGGAATAAAAATTGAAAGTTCCCTGACGTGGTCCACTATTGATGGATAAGGAGATCCGAACCTGCAACCTCACTCAAGGAAAGGAAGTGTCATATTGCTGGAACTAAACTCAGTGACATCTATGCATTATAGTTTCATTTGTGTTACTGTAAAATGCTTCTTGGTTGCCTGAGCTTAACCTGCATAACCAATATAGCAAATTTTTATACTAGCGAACTTGTCTACTAAGTTTTATGTGAAGCTGCTGTGTCCTTGGTTTGGCTCAGGTATTTAGCTTCAGCTCCAATGGTTGATCTCAGGTTTGTATGTTTTGCCATAGAATTTTCTCAATGTGGAGACCACAAGGGATCTCCTAATTTTCATGTAAAATGTTTAGATGGTGATCATGATGATGAATATTGTCGTGGTGTGTATTGAATAGACTTTGGCTGGACTCCGTACCTAGCTAGCTTGAATAATGAAAGTTCAGTCTTTTAACAGAAGGATGGGGAGATATAAATCTCCTAATATATTTCATTGTAGCAATTGCGTAGAAATGAACTTAGAGGAATATTCCCATGCAAATTGGATTAAAGAGACCGGCTTATAGGCTATAAATTTGTCTGCTACAATGAAAAGTCAATGCTCTTAAGTTGAAGTACATTAATGAGAAGAACTTAAAATTTTCTTGTGATTTTTTTTATTTTGAAAATCTGATGAAACTTGCAAATTGATTTTTTTTTTAATTTTTAAAAGCTTTAGGTATAAAGTTATGAGCATCTGGACCCCAACCTCGCTACATGTTGGAGAACATGCAGATTTTCATGTGACAAGTAGCTTGTCTAGATTTCTTTTTTACTTGCAAATATAATTTTCAAAACTTAGTGAAGTTTGATACTGTTAGGAACAATACATATTATTTTATATCCCACGTGTTTTTATCTGGATTTATATTCCATATAATACTAGCATAGGATGGCACATCTAAAGAGTATTTATGGTTTTAATTGATAATTTGATATACAAGTTATAAATCAATTGAAGTCACATTCAGCTATATTGGATAGTTTAATAATTAATTCTTACTATTACTGTATTTAGTGAGTAATCTCTAAACTCATTTTGCTATTTCTTTTGTAGATTTCATTACATAATCAATTATTTGTTATTTTAGTTACAGATCTTACTATAAACCATGTTCATTAAATTGCAAATATTTCATGTCTATTCTGTAATTATGGAGGTTAAGAATTTGTTCTAACCTTACTGATCAAAATTAAATTTTATATCTAATTTTGTTGATGATGTGCTTTAACAAGGCTACGATGGACAAACTGGCTATTAAGTTCTACTTGAGAAACAACAAAAAAAATTCTTTAATTGCAGACTTTAAGCATTTTAATTGCAGATTGAAAATTATTTAATTTATTAAATATTTTCAAATAGAGTTCAATTTTCAAGGCTTGTTTAAATCTCACTAACAAATATTTGAATTTATTTGTTGTTTGTTAATTCGATCTCTCTAATCCAAATAGAATGAGAAACAACAACAAATGTGTGGCATACCCATGGGAACAAGAAGTACTTGTGCTCATATGGTCAATTTATCTTACTCATCAATATAATTTACATTTGAAAATTACATGTATAATATAGCATAAAGAATTTATAATTGATGATATGCTTATGAAATGAAAAGTTTCATTTGAGATTAAGGATATGAAATGGTGAGGTAAGTTCTGAAGGTAGGCTATATATTCAAACTCCAACATGCAACCATCCTTACGATCAAATTGTGGCATTATATCTTTAAGTATCATCAGTTTATAAAGGTAAGGTATTAGTTCTATATATGTTAGAACATTCATTATCATTCTTTATTGATAATGATATTGAGAACGAAAACTAAATTACATGTGTGGTTCCGATGATATTGCAAATGTTAATGCTTTAATGTATTCGATAATATATTTGTTACATGCTCTGTATATTTTTCATTTTACAATGATTTGAATGTTATCTCATGATCAAATGTTGTATGTTTTCCAAATTGAGGAGAAAGTTTCTCATAAGATGAGAAGTAATGCTTGCATCAAAATATGAAACATATGATAAGACTTTAAGCCATATATATGACCTTAGACCTTATAAAGTCCATTTTGATAAAGGGTCTATCTAGGAGAATAATCCTAGAACTATCGAGGGGGATGGGGTTAAGCCCATAGTAGAGATCACCGACAGTGGAAACCCAATCTTCTTGATTGTTGAGTTGGTCCTATGAATGAGGTTCAATGTGGTAGAAACAAGTTGGACTGATGATTCTCATGTTGAGTATTGACCTTGGAGATTACAACCCTACTTGTAGCACTAGATGCATTTATAATTTGCACTATTATAGCTACTATCCCATTTCTATGATGACAGTGCTCATATTGTGGTCGGCTACTCTTAATAAGTCCAACACATGAAGTATGGGAGGTATCATTCCGATCACAGATACCTTTTGAGGACTTACCTACGTGAGAGGAACCGTGAAGGCCGCGGTTGGGCGAGCAGGGCTGACCCCTAGAAACTCTCATGAGTTGTTATGTGAGCATGACCATAACGCTCCACCCCGCGACCCAATACTGTAAGCATTCTATGTGTGCTTTTGTCAATTCTTGATAAAGGGGCCTAATTCAAGGCCTAGTCTATTATGTCCCTCAAGATGTGACAAAATGTCACTAAGTGTAGGTTCAAAGCCGTAAGCTACCTGCACTGATTGCATAAGATTACATGCACATATATTCTTACTTTTCTTATATTTTATTTGAAATTTCAATCTTTTAGGGGGGATTGTTGGGAATTTTTTTTTTAATAAGATAAAATAAAAAAGATTGAAATTCTTAAATAAACTACTTGACTTGATCTCTAACCACTACTCCACTAATGTGGTTATTGTCATAGATAGTGGAGTTAGTGAGGTTAGTTGTTAAGAGTTAGGAGCTAAGCTTCACTATATATATACCAACATCATGAAAGTAGAAAATAATTAAAATAGAAAAAAGGATTCCTCTCTCTCCTTCCTCTTTTTCTTATAAAATTTCTTTTCAAATTTAATCTGAGCATTGCTTACAATTTGAGGTCACCTCCTCTTCGTGGTCGTGCACAAAGGACACCGGCAGAGAAGGGTAGTATCGCTAAGAGGCACATCTGCCTTGGCTGGCCGCACGAGGTCGGCGATATGCCTTTCAGCGCAGTAATCACATGCCTTCCCCGATACCGGTAACATTGTTCATATATTTACTTTGTTAAATTATTTGTCATTTTAATTTTTCGATGGAAAAATCCCAACAGAAGTTACATTAAATGAATCATTTAGATCCATCTTGATGCACGACAAAAGTGAGAATTCATGCAACTTGCTGGATAATTTATATATTTGAAAAATGGATAAAATGCTTGTACACTTTAGACATTTGATAATTTGATTAAATACTTCTAACTCCACTTTTTCTTTTCTTTTGTTTCTCCCCCAGCTAATCCCAATAAATAAACTTCCTAGTCAGAAATGTAGTGTTTTGTGAAAAAAATAAAATAAAATGGTAAGGCCTTTTACACAGGGTTAATGGCTGTTATAGGGCCATGAGAGGAGCGGGTCAGTATCATTGTTCTAATAGTTTTGATAGTAACATCATCTGATTATGCGAAGGGCCAATCTCTTGGCAGAGGTGAGTCATGATCCCTTTTTTAAGGCTGGCAGAGTCTCTATCTGGAGATTTTTGAATCATTTTTTGGAAATATGGGATGAAAAAATAAATAACAAGTGATCCCAATAATTGTGATGTTTTGGAGGAAAATGAAAAAAAAGGAAAAAGAAATGGGTTTCTTTTAGCAATGGTAACTAGGGAATGGACATAAATGATTTGTTGGTAATGATGGTGGCATGGTTGGTTTGTTTTTTATTTTTGATGTGATTTGTTGGGAGATCACCAATTTGAAATTGATACAATAATTTCTCTCTTTCATATATTATTTACATGTTGGCTCCTATTCCATCATTATGAATTTACGCTTGTGAGGTTTCTCAACTGACAACTTATATGGTTCATATGATTTTGGCATACGAGGTTTCTCAATTCTTTTTAATTTTTTTTTATTACTTTGGGGTGTGGGTGTGGGTGTGGGTGTTTTGTTGGGGGGGGGGGGGGGGGGGGGGTGTTTATTTTTCTCTTTCCCCCTCATGAGTACCCAATTTTCGTTTTACCTTATAACCCTTCGTTTCTCTAGGACAAAATTATACATACGTAAATTGTTTTAGTTTCCATTCTTCCTTTTTGACTGTGAGAGAAGGCGAATCAGACTTGGTTCATCTTTCATTCCTTCTTTCTTCTTCTTAGTTGGGATTGAACAAAAATTTTCAGGGTGAATGGACTAGAAATCATTGTCAGTTAGAAAACAGGACTTGTATTTTGCCTCCAAAAAGTTTTACAGTTAAACCGTAATAAGAGAAGGTTGCTCCTTATGTCATATTTGAGGTTAAAATGCAGGGGAAAGTTTACCCAAAGCCGCCTTGACCCACAATGGAAGACTGTTGGAACTAGGGTTTGGAACACACACCGTCTTCTTTGGGTCTTCACTATGATACCCGGGCTCGCATGAGCAAGTGTAACCACCTTCCTTGTTCTCGCAGATGCCATAGCAAGGATACACATCTAAATGATCGCACTCCTGGATATCTACAAAATATTCATCCCAACATTGGAATTAATTGCATAACAGTCATTACTGGATAACAATTACAAGGTTCTAAAATGAGAGATGTCATACCTTGACAGCCATCTTCGAGATAGGGATTGCCTTCATAACCTTGAGAGCAATTGCAGGTGTATCCAATGCCGTGGTGGGAGTTTTGGCAGTCACTGTTGCTGCTGCGACACGCATATGAGGTATTGTTCTTCTTTGCTTGCGCACATGTTACATTTTCAGCAACCCAGTCTAGTACCAGGGGGACACCTTGGTGGAATTTCAACTTGAAATAATCCCCCTTGAGATAGGAAACGTCGAATTCAAACCAGTCCTGATCTGCCACGAAAGAGTAGCTGCAAGGATTGAACTCCCATGTACTGTCATTGGTGCCACGGTCGTAGAAATGTGAATTATAGTCCACGAGGTTTTGAGGGAGTGACGTCTGGCAACAGCCGATGCCGGTGCATGAGCCACTAGCAGAGTAGTCCAGTTTGTTGCAGAAGGATATGCATCCGCTCCCATATGAACCATTGGTTCCATTTATGTATGCAATGGTCTTGCATCCCATTGCAGTGAATTTGTTGCGGGTGGCTGAGATTGCGAATGGGGTTCCCTCCAAGCGCAAACCTGATCCTTGAACGTCCATGGAGCCAGACGCATTGTAACATACATATGATAGGTACTTGAACATGGTAGCTTGGCTTTGGGACACCGAGAAGTTGAAGACCGGAATGCTGCTGTTGATGCCACCTGAGTACGGCATCATTACACCGTCAGCGTTCTCTTTGCATGTGATGTTGAAGCTTTTGTCTCTGTAGCAGCCAGGGCCGATGCCAAGGGGTAGGGGATGCTGAAATTGCCACAAGACTCTTGACAGTGTGGGTGGAGGGTGTCAGAACGGGCCATTGCAGCAATTGTTCGCACCACCAGCAGCAGCAGCAGTAACTGAAACAGAAATAGTAGCACATTTGCCATTTCTCTGAATTCTGTAATTGATTCTGTCGTTCTGTAAGAGTTCCAGGCTTATTTATATGATCAAACAATTGCTGACATCTCCCACACGCACACAAGTTGTTTTGTTGATTTTGTCATCGGAGACTTTTAGTTTGTACAAAAATACTTTGTTGTATTTTGGCTGATGTTAACCTGCGTGACTTGGTCAGAGTGGTGCTTCCTTCCTCCATTTGTCGCACTAGCAAGGAAGACATTGACAACAATGATTTCCTTTTTTTCTCTCTCCAACATCCTTTATACAATGGACAGCTCTGCATTGTACCAGTAAAGAATAGATCAGTGATTGCATAAATTCATCCCCATTCAATTTGAGTTTGATCGGGTCTCCCTTGATCCAAACATACTCTTGAGTTTAATGTGTGCAGACGTCGTTCTAATCGCAAGTTGAGCCTTTGGTTGTAGCCTCACAATTGCATCCGTGCTCGTCAGCCTGGGAGTTGGTATAGTCAATCTCAACAGCCATATACAAGACGCACACAACATACAGCTAATCATTCTGAAAGGAGAAAGAGAATTCTTGTTCGCTGGAACATGTCAGTCTCAGAGTAGTATTGAAATGGTGTCATAATTATCATGCAAGTAGCATCCATCCTTTTCGGAGATACACAAGCCTTAGTGATGAGATGACCCCTCAATCGATCCTTCTTATTTTCTTTCTGTTGCTGTACAAGTCAATTGGCAAGATGATTTTAGTTAACAATAATTCCCTCAATGATGCATCATATACTGTTACAAAAGAATAATACATATGATGCCTTCTACGTGCAGGAAGTCAGTCATCACTGAATGAACTTGTATGCTATTTTATTTATTTGGAATATTTCAAAATTGCATACCACGGAGAATTTCTTTGATGCAGTCAAGCCTTAAATTTCGGTTAAATTAACATAGGAGTTTTGAGCATATAAGTTTATAAATTTATAATGGGCATGCTCCGCTACTTGTTTCTGTTGACACTTTTGTAATGCTGGTTATCATTGACAAATGTGCACACAAGAAAAGGTCTTAAACATTATAACTATACTAGAGATTTAGTAACATTGATTGCAATATTTCTCAATGAAAAAGAAGAAGAACATTAATGCAATACTACAATCATATTGTACAACTACAAACATTTTATCCCCTCAGAGGGAAAAAAAAAACTACAAATATGCAAGTCTTAACAGTGACTTCACATCAATGATACTAGGACAATTATGTAGCACAAAATAACAAAGTTCTACATTTTCGTAAACAAGACATCAGCGGCCAGTTTCAATGTTCCCCAAACTATAGTACACAGTTGCATCCCCAACAGAGTAATTCGAGGATTCACCAGCAGCAGGCAATAACTCTGATTCTTCAGAATTATGTTGTTGTCTCGACTTCCTCAACCTCTGAAGCTCCTCTGCCACTTCTCTCATGGTTGGTCTTTCTTCTCCTTTGATTCTTAAACACCACTTTGCGAGCTCAGCAATTTCGTGAAGCACCTCTGTTTGTCCTTGTCTCTTGAGAAGATCATCCAAACATTGGATTAGCCGGCCTTGTTGCATCAAAGAAGTAAACATTGACGAAATACTGCACTCTCGCTGAATTTGAATGTCCAAATAACCATCTGCAAAGTGCAAATAGGTAGCAGATTCTATAGCGATCTTTAGGCGAGTATGAAGGACTCGGGGCACCATCCCAAAAGACTAGTCGGTCACTCCTCTACCTTTGCGCCATTGGGATCTATACATCGTCGAACATCACCCACACACACGACTAAGTTCGGGGCATGGCTCTGATACCACTTGAAGGACTCGGGGCACCATCCCAAAAGACTAGTCTTTTAGGTGGAGTTGCCCAAATCCTTATAAACCCAAGACCATCCCTACGCCTAGCCGATGTGGGACTATTTGTTCGACCCAAATCCCAACAGAGTACTCAAAGGAATCGAGTGCCGTCTACTCTTGTCGTGGATATAGTCGTGAAGCGTTCCGTTGGCGACAAATTCATAGAATAGCATAGGGATTTCAACCTCTAGGCAACAACTCAAGAGGTTAACCACATTGTTATGGTTGATTTGAGAAAGAAAAGGACCTCCTTTACAAATTCTTCTTCTTGGATCTTGTCAATTGTCCGAGACTTCTTTATAGCGACATTCTGGCCGCCTTCCAAAGTTCCTCCATAAACCATGCCTTGGTCTCCTCGTCCAAGGATTAAGCCGTTGTCAAAGTTATTTGTTGCTTCTTCAAGCTCTATGTATCTTAAATCTAACTCTTCCTCCTTTACACTCGAGTTCTTTATACAACAACCAACCACCATTTTGCTGGAAGAATCTCTCCTTTTCTTTAACACACTTCGTTCTTTTTCTTATTACGTATGCCAAAACTTAAAACAAGCAAAATAATGACACCAATGCCAATTCCTACAAATATGAAAAACAAATTAACACATATTCTCTCATGCATGTTGAATATATCGATGCAAAATTTCTTTTTATTCTTGTAATAATATAATTAGATGCCATTTCATTTTTTTTCATTTGTAAGTTTTGTTTATGTGGAAAAGAATGAATTGGTAGAAAATACAAGAGTTATGGATTTTATGAAACAAAAAATTGACATTTGACACTTGGGAGGGATGCTATGATAGAAAATAAAGTGTTGAAGAGGAAAATTAAAGGGATATTATGATTTATACATGAAAGCTCTATTAAGATTTATGACTGGAATACATCGTAAAGATAGACAAAACTTCGGAGAAGAAAAATGAACGTGCATTACCAATCGACTATACTGAGTATAGTCGACTAATCACATGGATTAGTCAACTAATACATTGTATAGTCGACTAGGTTGGCTAACAGAGAGCTAGGATTCTCGAATTTTGCCAGAGTAGTCAACTAATATTTGGGCCTAATCGACTAATATATAGTATTAGTCGACTAATACCCTAACCTAGTTGACTAATAGAGGGTCTGGCAGTTTTTTCTGGATCTGTTTTCAGATTCGAGTTGGATTCGGGTTTTCTTTATTCTGAGGCGGTGATTGTTCGTATTGATAAAGTTTGTTTAGGACTATGAGAGCTCTGTGGTCTATAAATAACTCATTGAGGGTGGCCTTTAATGTAATTTAATGAATTTGTAATTCTTAAGGGTGTAATTTATCTAAGTTAGAGATTCATGAGAGAAGCTTAGCCACAAAGGTTCGTTGTTTTTGGCGGCCATCAAGAGCTTATAATCTTCTCAGGTGAGGTGTAAGTAATTCTTATTGTACTTCTTTAAAGTTTTAATAAAGTTTCTCCCCTTCACCTATGGACGTACACACGATCTGTTTGATTGGTGGAACCATATTATATTGTGTGTTAGCTTTCTATTTACTTTGGAATATCTTCTTCTTCTCTTCTTCTTGTCGTCTTAGTAGACCTTGTGGTTTGTTTCCACTACGCCCCTCTAGTTGATTCGGTCATCGGGGGGCCCCCTGAATTCACAACAATTGATATCAGAGCAAAGTCAACGTAAAGATGTCTGCGATCAAGTTCTATATTCAGAAGTTCAATGGCATCATCAATTTTAGTAGGTGACAGATTAGGATGAATGTCATCATTTCCCAGAGCAGGTTGAAGAAAGCACTACTCGAGAGGAAGAAAAAGTCTCAAGACTTGAAGAAAAAAACTTGGCAGGAGTTCGATAAGAAAGTCTTGACAACTATTCAGATTTTCTTGGCAAATGAAGTGTTGAATGAGTTTTCTATAGAGAAAACAGCATCCTCGTTGTGGGAGCGACTTTAAGACCACTATCTGAAAAAGTTGTTGGCGAATTGATTGGTTCTGAATTAGCGTCTCATTCTTCTCCACATGCATAGATGTGCACCTATCAAGTCTCACATTGCAGAATTTTTTCTATTATCAATAATTTAGATAAGATAGAGGTTAAGATGAAGATCAAACACTTCTATTACTGTGTTTTTTACCTTCTTCAAATAAGAGATTTAGGAAAGCTATCATGTATGGAAGCAAGTCAACAATCAAGGTCAATGAGGTCAATGAGCATCTGCTCAACAAGGATAAAAGTGACACTGAGTTGATGGGTGAGTCTCATCATGATGATTCCAGACAAGTTCATTATTCAAATGAGAAGAGTAATAATGAAAGTTTCACGGGTAACTTAAAACATAAGAGTTTAACGTGCAACGATTGTCACAAAAAGGAGCACATTAGAGCTGATTGTTGGCTTCGAAAGAAGAAATAAACAGATGCTAATGTCACTAAACTGATTGGAGATGATGAAGATAAGTGTGACGTTCCCTACCCCCTTCCAACCCCTGACGACTTGACCACGCAGGTCAATCTGCGAATAACTCTGCATAGTGCGACAATTCGAGAAGGCAATAATCAGACTCCATAACTTAACAATCTCCCACTTGAAGACTGATGATTGACACAACAACGACACTCAGTCTCTCTTGTACTCCAACTTTCAACTTCATAGTGAATTTGATGTGACTCAACTCCAGATCCTCAGTCTTAAAGACACAGAAGCTGAACAAGCCTTCGGTTTTCCACCTTGACTACTTTTGTCAACATATCTGCAGGACTCTGACTTGTGTGTATCTTCTTCAGTAATAACACACCATCCTTCAATAATATGCGAATGAAGTGGTATCGCACATCAATATGCTTGGTTCTGTCATGATAGACTAGATTATTGGCAAGATGTATAGCATTCTGGCTATCACCGTGCAGTGATGGACTCACTTGTTCCTTGCCAAGCTTTTTCATAAAATCATAAAGCCATATCAACTCCTTGCAAGCTTTTGTCGCTGCAATATATTCAGTCTCAGTCATAGACAAGGTAATTATTTTCTGCAACCTCGACATCCAGCTTACTGCTCCACGTCCCAGCATGAAGACATAACAAGTTGTACTCCTCCAACTATCTACATCACCCGCAAAGTCAGAATCAACATATCCGTGCAGACGAACATCTGTACCTCCATAGCATGAGCCATATCTAAACTTTCTTTCATATATCTCAAGTTCACTTAACTTCTCTAATGCTCTTGTCCAGTTGCTCATGTATCTGCTGACAATTCTCACTGCTTGAGCAATATCTGACCTCGTACATACAATAGCATACATCAAGCTGCTCACAGCTGATACATATGACACCTTCGACATGAGAGTCTTCTCATCTCCTGTCTTCGATTCCTGTGCCTTTGAGAGCTTAAAGTGACCTCCCAGCGAGGCGTTTATAAGTTTAGCATCCACCATGTTAATTTCTTCAGCACCTTCTCAATGACTTGCTTGTGATAGCTTCAACAATTTTCTTCCTCTCTCTGTTGATCCTCATTCCAAATATCTTCTTCGCGGGACCCAAGTCCTTCATTGAGAGTTCATTTGCCAACGGAGTTTTGAGATTCACAATCTCCTTCATGCTTGATCATCTACATACAACAACAATATGATGTAGGAATTCTCAAAATACTTAAAATAGCAATAATGATCAGCTTGCAGTCTCATGTAATCACTACTAGTCATAAATCTGTCGAACTTCAGATACCACTGCCTAGGAGCTTGTTTCAAGCCACAGAGACTTGTCTTGAGTTTGCAAACTAAATTCTCCTTATCCCTGTGGCTGCACCATATAGATGTCATCCTGTAAATCATCATGGAGAAACACAGTTTTAACATCCAACTGCTCTATATGCAAATCCTCCGCTGTCACAATGCTCAAGATAGATTTAATAGTGGTTAACTTCAAAACATGAGAGAAAATCTCGATAAAGTCAACACCTTCTCGCTGTTGAAATTCCTTCACAATTAATCTCGCCTTACACCTCTTGGTGCCATCATTATCCTCCTTATAAACCTATTTGTTATGTAAGGCTTTCTTATCTTTAGATAGCGCAGCCAAATCCCACATTTGGTTGTTTATGAGAGACTCCATCTCATCATCCATAGCACGCTCCCACTTGTCTTTGGCTTCCACATGCAAGTCTTCCTCATAACACTCGGATTCACCACTGTCAGTCAACAACATAAAGTGCAAAGAAGGAGAGTATCTCTCCGGAGCTTTGGTCTGCCTGATCGGTCACCTCACCTCAGGTTGGGGGTCAGAGGCTCTACTCGGGATTTCTCATTTCCTTTCAGAATGCTCCGAATCTTATTTACAAGAACATCATCAAGCTCAACAAACTCCGAATTCGCAACACTGCTCTATTGCTCCGGAGTACTCCGAGGTGCCACTCCGAGATCTTTCTCTGGAGTGCTCCTCTCCGTCAGTAAGTCATTGTACACCTTCCTCTCATTGAATACTACATCATTATGCCTAAGGATTTTTCGGTTCTCTGGATCTCAAAACTGATAGCCGTACTCGCTTGTTCTGTATCCAATGAAAATGTAGACTTCGGATCCAGCTTGCTTCTGCGATCTAGTTCAACATATACATAAGAGATACAGAAAATGTACGAAAATGGTTTAGGTTTACCTCTTTCTCGGTCCATGTTTCTTTCGGAATCCCATAATTCAGAGGCACCAAAGATCCTTTATTGATGAGGTACACCACCGTATTGACTGCATCTTTCGAAATCTGCTTAGACAATCTTGCGTGTATCCACATGCTACTGGCACGCTCCAGAATAGTCATGTTTATGTGCTCAACTACCCCATTCTAATGAGGATTTCTCGAAATCGTCTTCACTCTTTTAATTCCTCGATTAACACAAAACTCCTTAAATCTACTATCAGAGTATTCGCCTTTATTGTCTAATTTCAAGCACTTAAGCTTCAACCTGTCCCATTCTTGACTTGTGCCAACCACTTGAGCACATAAAACACTTCTGATTTTTTGCTTCAAGAAGTAAATCTAGATATTTCTACTTGCATTATCAATAAAGATCGCAAAATATAATGAACCACCAAGAGAAGGGACAGAAGCCTTATCCCATACATCAACATGAATCAACTCCAACCTTTTTACCTTAGGAGAGTGTCGCCTTCGAGAAACTGACTTTCCTCTGCTTTTCGTAGACAACTTCACAGAAGTCTAAATCAAAAGACTTCAACCCTGGCAGCTTGCCTTTGGTGAGCATGGTCTTCATCGCTTTCTCGTTCATATGCCCAAGTCGATGATGCCAAGCACCGACATCCATATCCTATGATGCTGCTGAAATTGAAATCGTAGAGCCCAATATCATGTAGAGGGTACCTTCTTTTTGCCATGTGCTATGATCATGGCACCCTTCGTGATCTTGCACAAATTACCATCAAAGGTATTATTCATCCCAGCATCCACAAGTCGACCAACAAAGATCCGATTTCTCTTCAGTTTCGGAACGTGCCTGACGTCCTTCAATTTCAGTGTCGAGCCATTAGAGAGGTTGTCATATTGCCCTTCTCGACGATGTTGCACGAATACACGTTTCTAAAATCTCCTTTCACATAATGTTGAAAGATCTCGTGACGGGAGTGAAATGAAAGGAACCACCCGAGTCAATAACCCATGATTCGCTGGAATCAGCCAAGGAGAGATCAGGCATCAGATTCTTCACTGCCTGTTGTAAGTTCACCTAGAGGGGGGGGGGGGGTGAATAGGTGATGGCTAATCTAATGGTCACTTAATGGTAATAATGCGGAAGCTAAAACAATTATGACCAAATTGAATCTTTTACACTAAACACCACGTATAACACAAGAGTGTTGCCGAATTCCCCGTGAAGGGCTCTGGACAAACTCCTCTAGATTCCTCTTGAATGGGTTGAGGTGCCGCGTTGGCTCTCTTGGTTGAATACAAGTGTTAGCAAGCAATCCCAAGCAATATAACAATTAAGCACAAATGAATATATCAAGCATATAAAGATAGACAATAATTGAATGCAAGATATAAACAAGGGAGAGAGAGAGAGAAATGGCAATCGCAAACACAAAGGGTTTGTTTCGAGGTTCGAGCACACTTGCTCTACATCCCCGCCTTCGACACACAAAGGATTTTCACTATGCAAGATCCCAATGGATCTCTCCTCGGTGCCGCAACACCTACAAGCCCTCGGACTCCCTAGTCCCGTACACACGCAAGCCCCACAAGCTTGCCGAGGCCGCACCTCAAACACGGAGTTCGCACCCAAACTTGAAACAACGCGGACACACACGTCCGCCTCCTCAAAGTACAAGAAAGAACTCTTGGTGATCTAAAACACTTTGATCACCAATAAAAACTCTCACTACAACACTCTTATAAGATGAATAGATCAATGGATGCTCAAGTGTTTGTGTGAGAAAACAAGGAAAGAATTTTTGGTGAAAACTCAAGAAAATCTCTTTTACACTCTTGATAAACTCTCCTTTTAATTGGAAGTATTGGTTCTAATTTTGTGGAGAAAAACCTCTGGAATGAATGGGAAAAACTGGCTCTAAGAGTCTCCAAAATCTTAGCTCAAAACAATGACCAAACCCCCAAATTTATAGGCCAGAAAAATATAGCCGTTGGGGTCTGTCAGGCCTGCCGGTCGACCCGGCCGGTCGACCCGCAACGGTCAAAAATCCGACCGTTGGAGCTTCCGGTCGACCCGCCCGGTCGACCTAAAAGAACAGAGAGCACTGCTCTCAGTTCCGGTCGACCCGCCCGGTCGACCCGCCCACTGAACTGCCAGACGTGCACGGTTCTGTGCACGTCGGTTGACCCGCCCGGTCGACCTGCCCTTGGTTCCGGTCGACCCGCCCGGTCGACCCGTAAGCCAGTTCTGGGTCAGCACTTGGGAGAAAAATGTTGGTCTTTTGGCTTTCATAAAAATCCCATAAAATACATAAAAATCTACAAAAATAGTTTAACCAATATACTTTGATATACAAACATGCTTGCACAAAATCAAGGCATGTTATAAAAGATTTGGACTATGGAAATATTTGGCTCATGTGAAAACTTATATTTCCAAAAAAACTTATTTTCCAAAACTCTTCATCAAATACAAAATAAGATATACTTTTAAAGCATAGTGTGTATGTATATGATCCACTACACAATCAAGATGAAATATCTATATTTTTGGCATTAAGCATAAACTTGGTTTTGGTTGAAAGATGTAAACATGAATATCAAAAACCAAATAGTATTTTGTCACAAAGAAAAATCTTTTCTAAACTAAAAAATCTTTTATGAAAATAATTCTATCAAGAGTGTGTGTGTATATGTACTTGAGCAATCCACCAACTACTCTATCCTTTACATTTTATCTAAAAACAAAATCTTCTAAAAACAATACCTAGACTCAAGTCTTCATCTTCTTGAAGTCTTCACTTGAAGCCTTCTCATCTTCTAGACTTGGTCCAAACACGATCCAACGAGCTCAACTCCTCTTGAGTACTTGATGTGATCTTGATGCATAGGCTCGTGAATCAACCGGTGCTAGCTTCAAAACTTGACTTAAAATCTTTTGTTAAAGCTCCACACCTACTAAGATCTTGATAATGAATCTGTCACTAATTAAACACAAGATCATTAGTATTGTAACTTCATGAGTTAATCATCATCAAAACTAGAGTGATGAGCCTTTGGGCCAACACCTGTGACATATGCTGAATCTTTCTCTTTGTCTTTACCATCTCCATCCTTCTTTTACTTGCAGTCTCTTTGAAAATGCCCCTTTTCACCGCACTGTCAATACTCGACACCCCTTGATTTGGATTTTCCTCTCTGAGATTTGGACTTGGATTTGATATTCTTTTTCTTTCTCTATTTATCGACCTCCCTCTCCTTTCGACACTCGGTGCACTCCCTGATGTCTCAGTCGCACCCGTTGACTTCTTGCGTGCCTCTTGCTGAGAAGAACACCCACCACATCATCAAACTTCAAGATTTCTATCCCATGGGAATTGCTCACCGCCATCATGAGACCATTCTAGGTCCCTGGTAGCCTGGACCCCCTGATTTAGTCATCGAACTTGATCCGAACAGATTTCAACTGGCTCATTAGCGTGTTGAATTCATTGAGATGCTCAGCGACACTTTCAATGTCCGCCATCTTCAAGTTGAACAACTTCTTCATTAAGAAAACATTGTTCGATGCCGATGATTTCTCATACATCTTCGATAGGGTCGCCATCATGTCTTGGGCTGTCTTCTCCCTAGAGACGTTGAACGTAACTGTCGATGTCAGGGATAATCAGATCACCATAGGGCTTTCTGATCTAGGACCTCCCACTCGTCGTCAGTCACCTCTTTTGGCTTCTGAGTCTTTCCACAAAGAAGATAAAGATCTTTCTTGTACAGGTAGTCTTCGATCTGCATCTTTCAAAATCCGAAGTTCGCGCCATTGATCTTTCCTTCTTCCGCCATCAAGAAATGTAGCTCTGATACCAGTTGTTGGGATAAATGAATTGGGAAGAAGAAAGAACACATATCAAACACACAATCAAAGACATCAGAAAATTACGTGAAAAATCCAAATCGAAAAAACCACAGAGCCTCACGTAAATCTGCTATATTTGAGAGATACAGAAGTAGAAGAGATAACCTCACATCTGCTCTGTATTTACAATGACATACACTCACCCATAAATCATAATGACGTCACATCTTTATAGAGAAAACTAGGGTTAAAAGTTTTGAAGTCATCAAACTGCGATTGACATGTTTTTTCGAGTTTCATGGGCTACGAAGCTTTTAGGCTGGACCGCTTATCCGCTGCGCATCTCCGAGTCACAACTCTGCTATTTGCTCTGAGTGCTTCTCCGCCTAGATGCTTCAGGGTGCTCCTCCGGAGTGATACCAAGCTGCTATTCCGAAGTGAAACTGTGACACTTTTCACAATTTAAAACTCTAAACTCGCCCAATCTCCTTACTGGAGTGATTTATCCTTTGATCTGGGATTTGCAAGCGGATTGCTCAAAGAAATTTTGGTCCAGGGGCCCCGTCCTCCCCCCTAGAGGGGGTTCCTCGCCCCCTTTCACCCCCCGGTGACCTGACCGCGCAGGTCGATCTGCGAATAACTCAGCGTAGGGCGACAATCTGTCAAGGCAATAATCAGGCTCCACAACTTAACAGGGATAAACTAATTTAGGGTTTTGAAAATTTGGGGGAAAAGATAAAGATTAATTGGACCTTTTGCCTTGTGATCACTCACCCACTTCATGCCTCACACACGAAGATTGATTCAGGCCTCTCATCCAGGTGATCTCTCACCCACTTTTGCAACTCACATACAAAAGATTTAGAATGTTTAAGCGAATTAGCATGCTAAACAAGATTTTTCATAAACTTAATCTCATTAACTGCCTACTTCAATGATATTCTTGGTCTTATATAGGCTTACATCAAGCAGAAGATTCCCACCACAACTAATGTGGGACTAAGCATAACTATTAAAATAAACTAAAATAAAAACAACTAACATAATGATGCCCCCGTACATGACAAGTTTGTAAAGTCAAGCCCAATATCCATATATAAAGCTTCCTCACAGGTGGAATGTACCAGTACACTGTTATTATTTATTATATTATCATTATTGTTATCATTATCATTATTATTATCACCACCATCATTATTATTACTTTAGAGTAAAGAGAGAATTTCACGACCACTGTCATATAATTTGAATAGAAAAACAATGTAATGTTGTTAATGGAATACCTAGAGTCATATTGTGACAGAACACTATATTAACCCACAAAGGCCATCACTACCAATCGCTAACTAATACTAACATTTTACATATGCATCTTCATAAATATTTGGAAACACAGAGCATCAACGCCCTCGTTGGATACTCATCGCTGAGATGCTCCCAAAACTATGGATTTTATCTGTACTTCTACCATCATAGCTCGATGATTCAACTATCAAGCTTTCTAATTCTTCAGGATTATGCCGCCCCCATGGATGCTGCGTAAATCTCCTCAACCTATGAAGCCCCTCTGCAACTTCTTTCATAGTCGGTCTTTCTTCTCCCCTGATGCACAAACATTGTGTTGCAAGCTCCGAAAATTCCTGAAGGACCTCTACTTGTCCTTCATTAATAAGTTGATCATCCAAACATTCCATCAGTCGACCTTGTTTCATCAATGAAACAAAGCTTGATGCAAGATTCTTCTCTTCTTCCGGTCCTTCGAAATAAATTGCTTTCTTCCTTGTAAGAAGTTCCAGAATCACTACCCCAAAGCCATAAACATCGCTTTTTTCTGTGAATACATATGTTTGCATGTATTCAGGGTCCAAATAACCAAGAGTTCCTTGCAATACTGTCGCCAATTGAGTTTCATCCTTGACAACTAAAATTGAAGCTCCAAAATCAGACACTTTCGCCACATAATTCTCATCTAAGAGTATGTTAGATGACTTTACATCTCGATGAAGGATGGGAGGGGAGGCTGAAGAGTGCAAATAGGATGGTGCTTCTGCAGATTCTATAGCAATCCTGAGTCGAGTATCCAAGGAGATTGAATGCCTGCAATTCTGATCATGGATATAATCGTGAAGCGTCCCATTGAAGACAAATTCATAAACCAACATAGGAACTTCAACCTCTAAGCAACAGCCCAAGATCTTAACCACATTGTTATGGTTAATTTGAGAAAGGATAATAATCTCCTTCACAATTTCTTCCTTTTGGCTCTCATCAATTGTCTTAGCCTTCTTTATGGCAACGGTCTGGTTGCCTTCCAAAGTTCCTCGATAAACCGTTCCATGGCCTCCACGCCCAAGGATTAGGTTCTTGTCGAAGTTGTTTGTTGCCTTTTCTAATTCTACTTTTCTATATATCCTAAATATAACTGAATCATGTCTGGACTTGAGTTCTTCGTATAGCAGAAGGCCTCCATTTTGCTTGAAAAACCTCTCCTTTTCTTCTGCAACCTTTCTTTTTTCTCTCATCATGCATACCGAAAAGGTTAAATGAGTACAGAAATGATAGTGACGCCAATTCCTGCAGGTATGCAAAACATATCAACAATTAAAGGGAAAACTGACATCTCTTGCATGCTAAATGTATCAAAGATATACACAGGCAGAGAGTTTATTAAACAAATCAACAAATTAAAGGGAAAACTGACATCTCATGCATGCTAAATGTATCAAAGATACGCACAGGCAGAGAGTTTATTCTTTAGGGTTTTTCCCAGGCTGGATAACTTTAATATCTCTACTATGTAACTATGTTCATCAGAATTACGTAATTTTTATTGTAAGATTACTTCTATACCTTGATGTTATTTGTTATTTCTGTTGAAATCTAAACATCTTAGAATTGGTATTGCAGCTGTCATATGTTGCATGGATACTTTGATTAAAGAGCTATACTTATATTGGATATGTATGTGATACTTGCATATTCTGATACTTGGTGGATACTTATTGGATACTTTAACATCCTAAAGTTTATAATATATCCTAGATGTACAATATTTTTATCGTAGACTGTGACATTTAATTTTTTTAATAGGTTTCACAATCATTTGATATGTAGACTCATTTTGTATTATCTGTCTACTTTCTTAATATAAAATTAGAACTCTTTATGTAATTATTGATGTATATAACTTGAAAATATATTTACAACCTTTATATCTTGCAAATTCATGTTATAGATAAAACATTAATGCATATACACATAAACTAATATACATGTTTATTATCTTTGTGATCATGACATACCCGTATGCTAAATTTTTAAGATTTGCCATATATCATGTTATTCATATCATGGTGTATCTGTGTGCTGTACATGTACCGGCGAAACATGGGCAGCTGGACTGTGGTGTGTTCTTAATACGAGCTTTGGAAGACTCCTCTTTTTCATCTTGCGGAAATCAGTTCTGAACCCCACTCCACACATGCGCGCGCGCGCACACACAAATACAAATACAAATACAAACACATACATTATATATATTTGAACATAAGGCGGTCCAAGTACCCCTCCCCTTAAATGTAGGGTAGGAATGCCTTCCACTATTTTTTAGGAACTTGTGACATTGTTGTCTCAACACGTACTGACCCTCTTCGAGTTTCTCTGTTGCATTTCACATTTGCCAGTAAATGTTTTGATGGAAGAGTGAAAAACTCTATTGAACTCCCACTGTCACGTTTTTCTATCGTTATAAGCATGAAACTCCGTCTTTTTTATCTGTTTCAAATTGATCCCCTTCATAGATTTATTCCTACATGGAGGAGGTGGAGGATGCAGACAAGAACCGATGAGATAAAATGGGTTTCTTGAAGCTTGTTTCCTGTGCAAGCTATATGTGATTGTAGAGATGTAAAAGAAAATAAGAAAATTTTCTTGGAGATTGAAGAAAATCAAATTTTGTAATAGGGTTGAAGGAAATTGAAGAATTACTTTGGAAAGAAAGGAAAGAAATCAGATGGGATGGAGACTTGGAGGAACACAATTGACGTATACTATATAGAGTTTAGAGGGGGGAAATAAGGTGGATTATAGAGAACACAATTGACAAGGAACCCATTCTCCCTCGCCATTTTCTCTCTCCCCCTCTCCCACTCCGATCCCCCCCCACCCCCCGCGCCAGTCCCCCCCCCCCCCCCCCCCGGTCTGCCCCTTAGATCTCTCTCTCTCTCCCCCCTCTTTCCTGTCGATCTCTCTCTCTCTCTCTCTCTCTCTCTCTGTCTTTCTCCCCCTCTCTCCCCCATTGATCTCTCTCCCCTCCCCCCCGCAGGCGACGACGAGGGCGATTGGGATCGGCCTCGATGTGGTGAGTTTTTTTTCCCATTCTCGGGCTCAGAGAATCGCTCGACTCGGGGCTGACTCGGCCATCACTCGGGCGTCTGTCAGACTGAGTTCCGGTCTGACTCTGTCGAGACGCCCGAGTCGGGGCTGAGTCAGCCCCAAGTCGAGCGATTCTCAGAAATGCTTGACTCGTGGCACGAAATTGGACCGGCGTCGGGTGATCCGGTATCGGTCGAGATTTTGAACCTGATTGAGAGGGAAGTGAATATTGGGTAAGCTCCCACGTAGGGGAGAAACATGGGTAAAGAAGATGGCAGGGCGATACACGAATTTTGGTAGCAACTAAACGTAAACGTAAGTCTTTAGGTGGTTAAACAATTTCCTTACTTTTTGTGAGAAGGAGGGGGGGGCAGAAAACCTGGAAGTTACATTAAAGGAATCATTTAGATCCATCTTGATGCAGGACAAAAGTAAGTGAGAATTCATGCAACTTGTTGGATAATTGATATATTTGAAAAATGGATAAAATGCTTGTACACTTTAGATATTCGATATTTTGATTAAATACTTCTAACTCCACTTTTTCTTTTCTTTTGTTTCTCCCCCCAGCTAATCCCAATAAATAAACTTCCTAGTCAGAAATATAGTGTTTTGTGGGGAAAAAAAAATGGTAAGGCCTTTTACACGGGGTTAATGGCTGTTGTGGGGCCATGAGAGGAGCGGGTCTGTATTCTAATAGGTTTGATAGTAACATCATCTGATTATGCGAAGGGCCAATCTCTTGGCAGAGGTGAGTCATGATCCCTTTTTTAAGGCTGGTGGAGTCTCTATCTGGAGATTTTTGAATCATTTTTTTGAAATATGGGATGAAAAAAAAATAACAAGTGTGATCCCTATATTTGTGATGTTTTGGAGGAAAATGAAAAAAGGGAAAAAGAAATGGGTTTCTTTTAGCACTGGTAACTAGTGAGTGGACACAAATGATTTGTTGGTAATGATGGCGGCATGGTTGTTTTGTTTTTTATTTTTGATGTGATTTATTGGGAGATTGCCAATTTGGAATTGACCTCTCTTTCATATATTATTTATATGCTGGCTCCTATTCCATCATTATGAATTTACGCTTGTGAGGTTTCTCAACTGACAACTTATATGGTTCATATGTACGAGGTTTCCCATTTCTTTTTAATATTTTCTTTATTACTTTGGGGCGTGTTTGGTGTGGGTGTGGGTGTTTGGATTTTGTTTTCCCTTATAAACCCTTCGTTTCTCTAGGACAGAAATTTATACATATGTGAATTGTTTTAGTTTACATTCTTCCTTTTTGACTGTGAGAGAAGGTGAATCAGACTTTCTTTATCTTTCGTTCCTTCTTTCTTCTTATTAGGGATTGAACAAAAATTTTCAGGGTCAATGGACTAGAAATAATAGTTGGCTAGAAAACAGGACTTGTATTTTACCCCCAAAAAGTTTTACAGTTAAACCGTAAGAGAAGGTTGCTCCTTATATGAGGTTAAAATGCAGGGGAAAGTTTACCCAAAGCCGCCTTGACCCACAATGGAAGACTGTTGGAACTAGGATTTGGAACACACTCCGTCTTCTTTGGGTCTTCACTATGATACCCGGGCTCGCATGAGCACGTGTAACCACCTTCCTTGTTCTCGCAGATGCCATAGCAAGGATACACATCTAAATGATCACACTCCTGGATATCTACAAAATATTCATCCCAACATTGGAATTAATTGCATAACAGTCATTACTGGATAACAATTACAAGGTTCTAAAATGAAAGATGTCGTACCTCGACAGCCATCTTCGAGATAGGGATTGCCTTCATAACCTCGAGAGCAGTTGCAGGTGTATCCAAGGCCGCGGGGGGATCGTGGCAATCACTGTTGCTGCTGCGGCATGCGTATGAGGTATTGTTCTTCTTTGCTTGCGCACATGTTTCATTTCCGGCAACCCAGTCTAGTACCAGGGGGACACCTTGGCGGAATTTCAACTTGAAATAATTTCCCATGAGATAGGAAACGTCGAATCTGAACCAGTCCTGAGCCGCCACGAAAGAGTAGCTGCAAGGATTGAACCTCCAAGTGCTGTCATTGACTGGACGCAAGAAAAATTCTGCCCCATAGTCCTTGATGTTCTCGGGGAGTGAGGTCTGGCAACAGCCTGTGCCGGTGCACGGGCCACTAAGGTTGCTGTCTTGCAAGTCATCGCTGTTGCAGAAAGCCATGCACCCGCTCTTGTATGAGTTGTTGTTGGCGTAGATTTGTGCCATGGTGTTGCAACCTATGGCTGTGAATTTGTTGTCTGTGGCAGAGATGGTGAAGGGGGTTCCTCTCAAGCGCAACCCTGATAGTTGTTGGTCCTCTACGCCAGTTGCATTATAACAAGTGTACCTGAGGTGCTTGAGCATGGTAGCTTTGCTCTGCGACACCGAAAATCAAAGACCAGGAGGGTGCTGTTGACGCCACCAGAGTGAGGCATCATTGTGCCATTTTCCCTGTTCGGTTTGCATGTGATGTTGAAGCTTTTGTCTCTGTAGCAGCCAGGGCCGATGCCAAAGGGGTAGGGATGCTGAAATTGCCACAAGACTCTTGACAGTGTGGGTGGAGGGTGTCAGAATGGGCCATTGCAGCAGTTGTTCGCACCACCACCAGCAGCAGTAACTGAGAAGGAAATAGTAGCATATTTGCCATTTTTCTCTGGATTCTGCAAGTCACTCTGTAAGAGTTCCAGGCTTATTTATATGATCACACAATTGCTAACAGCTCCCACACGCACATTGTTTTGTTGATTTTGTCCGCGGAGACCTTTTGTTTGTGCGAAAAACTTTGTTGTATTTTAGCTGAAGTTGACCTGCGCGACTTGGCCAGAGGTGGTGCTTCCTTCCTCCATTCCTTGCACCAGCAAGGAAGACATTGACAACTGTGATTTCTAATTTTTTTTTTTTTTCCTCCGACATTTTTGATACAATGGACAGCCTGCATTGTACATAAAGAATAGATAATAGATTGCATAACTTCATCATATCAGGATCCCCATTCAATTTGAGTTTGATCGGGTCCCCCTTGACCCAAACATATTCTTGAGTTTAATGTGTGCAGAGCGTCGTTCTTATCACAAGTTAAGCCTTTGGTTATAGCCTCACACTTGCATCCGTGCTCGTCAGCCTGAGAGTTGGTAAAGTCAATCTCAACAGCCATGCACACAAGATACAGCTAATTATTCTGAAAGAAGAGAGAGAATACATGTTCGCTTGAACATGTCGGTCTCAAAGTAGTATTGAAATGGTGTCATAATTGTCATGCAAGTAGCATCCATCCTTTTCGGAGATATACAAGCCATAGTGATGCATCTATGACCTCAATCGATCCTTCTTATTTTCTTTTGTGTTGCTGTACAAGTCAACTGGCAAGATGATTTTAGTTAACAATAATTCCCTCAATGATGCATCATATACTGTTATAAAGAATAATACATATGATGCTTCTTCTACGCGCAGGAAGTCATTCATCACTGAATGAACTTGTATGCTATTTTATTTATTTGGAATATTTCAAAATTGCATACCAGGGAGAATTTCTTTGATGCAGTCAAGCCTTAAATATCGGTTAAATTAACATAGGAGTTTTGAGCATAAAAGTTTATAAATTTATAATGGGCATGCTCCGCTACTTGTTTCTGTTGACACTTTTGTAATGCTGGTTATCATTGACAAACGTACACACAAGAAAAGGTCTTAAACATTATAACCATACTAAAGCTTTAGTAACATTGATTGCAATATTTCTCTCTAAAAAAGAAGAAAAACATTAATGCAATACTACAATCACATTGTACAACTACAAAACATTTTATCCCCTGAAATAAATTTAAAAAAAAAAAACTATAAACATTATATATGCAAGTCTTAACAGTGACTTGATATCAATGATACTAGGACGATTATGTAGCACAAAATTACAAAGTTATACATTTTCGTAAACAAGACATCAGCGGCCAGTTTCGATGTTCTTCAAACTATAGTACACAGTTATATCCCCAACAGAGGATTCACCAGCAGCAGGCAATATCTCTAATTCAAGAAGAGTGTTCGGAGTCACTAATCAACTTAGAATTGATGAAAAATGTTGTTTTGTGCCAAAAGTTGATGAGAATCGGAAACCACAGTTAAGAACAGATTTTTAACAATGTAGAGGTGGCAATCGGAAACAAAAACATCCATCTTGAGGGGTAGATGGAGGATAACTTGCAAACTGCAGCAGTAGTGAAACATTAGGCAGAATGTTGTATCACTGTTTGGGCTGAAAAACACTTTCTTTTTGGGGAATGTGTAACTTTTTTATATGGTTAGACATTGTAAAATCTATGTCTAAATTAATGGTTGTAACCAGTTAAGTTATTCCTTAGAGCTCCCAACGCTGTTGGATTTGCATTTGATCTCAAAGTTTTCGTCTTTGTAGCAACCTTCGCCGCTGCCGACACCCCGCAAGCCTCTTGACAGTGTGGGTGGATGGTAATATTAAACCCCGCCACTGCAAGAATTGCTATTTTGCAACAGCAGCAGGAAGAAGAATTGATCCAGCGCCCGCACTACTAGTTCCATTTTGCTCACCGCGCGCGGTGACCGCGGTGGCCATTGCGCGCGGTTGGCCAAAAAAATCTCCCGCACTGCTAACACGCTAGCCATTTCTTCTCTCTCAGCTATCTGCAGCTATGCCTCACAAATCATCCTGTGCTGCGATGATTACATGTGAATTCGATCCATCCCAAGTTGAAGGGAACAGATGTTTCCACCCAAAAAAACCATGAGGAAGGCAGCTCACAAATTATTACAAGTGTACCATTATTTTATTTCTATTTTTTTTTTAATATTCTAACTCTCAGTAAAAAGTTCAAAATTCATCTTTCTTCTCCCTCTTCTTTCTTCCGCCCCTCCCTCTCTGTAGATATGAGGAGGGAGGGAGGGGTAGGAAAAGAAGAAGGTAATTTGATTTTTTTTTTTTTTTTTTTTTTTTGATGGAGCTGTATTTTTATCACATTTGTGAGTGTTTTAATCACTTGGGTGTCAAGGCCTCTCCATCTTGTCACAGTAGAAGGCAGAATGGACAACTCTTGTGTTTTATGCTTGGCTAAGTAGGCAACACAGACGGTGGAGAGAAGTCCTACGGGACTGAGCCGTTCACCACCACACGCTGCTTCGCTTGACCGGTCGAGTTGGAGATTCTTGTATTCTTGCTCGAAGATAACATTCATGTTACATCATCACCGCCGCCTTACGTCATCTTAGACAGGATTAATGATGCTAATTTAACCACATAATGGTCTGCAGATTCTGAATTCTGATTGGTTGCGAAAAGAGATGAAAAGACTATTAAAGTTTCAAAGATAGCCCATAGGAATCTGTTTCCTTAGGAGGGATAGATTTTTGAAGAGAGAGAGAGAGAGAGATATGACTATTTTCAGAATAATTTGAGTATGAATCTTTCTCACTCAAATTTAATGCTACGAAATTGAAATATAATATTAACTCTGTTAAAATTGATTTATATTATTTAAAGTAACTAAAAATAAAAAAATTAAGTGTTTTGTAATTTTCCTATCAATACATTAAGTAGACACAAAATGATCAATTAAAAATAACATATTACTTAGATCTATGATTTTAAACATACAAATTCTTGATTCGACTACTTGATCATTACGTAAACATTCAAAAACGCTCCAAATTTTGCTAGGTTTTAAATATTTTACACCTTTAAACTAACCACTCACTACCTTTAAACTAACCACTCACTACTTCAGACGTTTATTTTGCATCAATTTGACGAATGAGTAAAAAATATTTTAAACATTTGAATTTTTATTTTTAATCACTCTAAACAATGTCGATAAACTCGAACGAAGTGAATTTTCATTTTGAATAGCCTAACATTGAATTTAAATGAAAAATTTTCATCTACAGATCCTTTTCTACCATTCAACACTTTTAAGGTGCAGTCTTTGATTAAGTGAACAACTACAATATCATTTTTACTTGCGTACATACATTCTCCTTTAGGTGTTATCCAACGGAGTTTGCTAACTCTTCCTCTCATAATCCCTCGCTCTCTTTCAAATAATTATGAAGTAATCATCTCCTTAATTTCATGTGAAAGTCGAAGAAACTTCTGAGCATAAATGGTCCAGGACTGGACCACTAGTACTATTTAGAGATTGTCGAAGAAACTTCCCCACAATATGACAGACAAGTCCAGTTCAAAAGAAAGTTCTGCTAGGACCCACAGAAGACTCAACGAAGAGCAAGAGTATACACAGGCTCTGTGCATTATTGCAGCATAGTAAGATTGAAAAGTCCAGTCTCTATGAAAATTGTCATACCCTTATAGATCACAAGTTGATTGGACAAACAGTCGAGACTCAAGAGCCAGGAGCCATGAGGCATTTAGCAATAAATCCCATGAGAGTAGAAAAGGATTCAAGGGCAAGGGCAGCAGCAAAGAAAGTTCTGCTAGGACCCACAGAAGACTCAACGAAGAGCAAGAGTATACACGTAGGCTCTGTGCATTATTGCAGCATAGTAAGATTGAAAAGTCCAGTCTTTATGAAAATTGTCATACCCTTATAGATCACAAGTTGATTGGACAAACAGTCGAGACTCAAGAGCCATGAGCCATGAGGCATTTAGCAATAAATCCCATGAGAGTAGAAAAGGACTCAAGGGCAAGGGCAGCAGCAAAGAAAGTTCTGCTAGGACCTACAGAAGACTCAACGAAGAGCAAGAGTATACACGTAGGCTCTGTGCATTATTGCAGCATAGTAAGATTGAAAAGTCCAGTCTCTATGAAAATTGTCATACCCTTATAGATCACAAGTTGATTAGACAAACAGTCGAGACTCAAGAGCTAGGAGTCATGAGGCATTTAGCAATAAATCCCATGAGAGTAGAAAAGGACTCAAGGGCAAGGGAAGCAGCAAAGAAAGTTCTGCTAGGACCCACAGAAGACTCAACGAAGAGCAAGAGTATACACGTAGGCTCTGTGCATTATTGCAGCATAGTAAGATTGAAAAGTCCAGTCTCTATGAAAATTGTCATACCCTTATAGATCACAAGTTGATTGGACAAACAGTCGAGACTCAAGAGCCAGGAGCCATGAGGCATTTAGCAATAAATCCCATGAGAGTAGAAAAGGACTCAAGGGCAAGGGCAGCAGCAAAGAAAGTTCTGCTAGGACCCACAGAAGACTCAACGAAGAGCAAGAGTATACACGTAGGCTCTGTGCATTATTGCAGCATAGTCAGATTGAAAAGTCCAGTCTCTATGAAAATTGTCATACCCTTATAGATCACAAGTTGATTGGACAACAGTCGAGACTCAAGAGCCAGGAGCCATGAGGCATTTAGCAATAAATCCCATGAGAGTAGAGAAGGACTCAAGGGCAAGGGCAGCAGCAAAGAAAGTTCTGCTAGGACCCACAGAAGACTCAACGAAAAGCAAGAGTATACACGTAGGCTCTGTGCATTATTGCAGCATAGTCAGATTGAAAAGTCCAGTCTCTATGAAAATTGTCATACCCTTATAGATCACAAGTTGATTGGACAAACAGTCGAGACTCAAGAGCCAGGAGCCATGAGGCATTTAGCAATAAATCCCATGAGAGTAGAAAAGGACTCAAGAACCATGAAAAATAAATCCCATGAGAGTAGAAAAGGACTTAAGGGCAAGGGGACATCGGAGGGGAAAAAATGGCCATAACAACAAGCAATAGAACTTTAATCTTTAAGATCTTTACAATTGCCTGCATATATTTCACAGAATGCCATTGATTAAAAAGAATAAAGTGGAAATACATCATACGAAATTTGAGGAAGTAGAGCAGAAAACTATACAACGTGCCTTCAACAATTACGCTCTGGTGTGTTAAAAAAGTGTTAATGGAGCAATTATGGGATAAAATCAAAAGTTGCTTGTACTAGAACACACACATACAGATTTTCATGAAACAGTCAATTTCTGGAAAAGGAGAAATCGAGAGAGCAACGGCAAATATATTTAGTCGAAGACAAGCAGAACTCATGAGGAAATTCAAACCTTGGCTAATGCGTTACTCTAGAGACCAACTGCACAGCAGTGGCATTTATTTATGAATAAGCAATGAGTTTTCAAATTTTATGTGACGCATACTGCCTAGCAAATAAAGTTACAACAAGAAGAAGAACAAAGCCTGTGTCTCAAGTTTTTAGGGTCGGCTACATGAATCCTAAACCCTTTTCTACCATTCAACTCTTTTAAGGTCCACTCTTTGATTAAGAGTATAACTATAATATCCTTCTTAATTGTGCCCGTAAATGCTCCGTTAGGTCTCACCTCCATTCCTATTTGCTCCATTATCATCACAGTATCAGCACACATGAGCAATGCATTCACTGGTCTCCATTCAACATCCCCAAACCATCTCAAGAGGTTCTCATTTTAACCTTTTGAAACTGCCTACAACTTCTTGCAGATGTGTTCATTATTTCTCCTATATCTTAGAATGTCGTCATTTATCTATCTCAACACATTCTCATTTTAAGCTCACTTCTTTGCGCAACATCCTGGCCCATAAAGCATTGCTGGTTTTATAGCCGTCTTGTATATTTCTCTCTTAATTTCACCGGTATTCTATGGTCACATAATATCCCCAGCTCCAAATTTAATAACAAGAAACCCTAACCCCTAGATTCACAAGACTATCAAAAACTTACTCTCTATTGTGCAACAGGAATCATTTGAAACCCCAAGAAGCATGCACAGGAGAATATAGCGGCACAGGTATCATAAAATGGGAGTTGGGCAACAAGGAAGACTTGAGAGAAATTAAAATAAAGCCAGAAAAAGCTTGAAATTGAAATGCAATCCTCACCAAAATTAAATATAGGCTAGAGGCATAATCATGAGAAGTTTATGGCGGTGATTTCTATATAAGTTTGGTCAAATTGCGGAGCAAGAAAATTGTAGTTCTCATGAGATCCAAATGTTGAGATTAGACACATACCCCCCAAAACAATTTTAAGTCAATTGTAAGCTCTACAGCTCTACATTAGATAATATGTGCAATAGGTAATATACAGATAGATATATTAGGTCATATGGTATATCGTATTAGTACTGAACAGTTAGATGCTATCAGCATCTCTCACATAACAAACCTACTCTACTCATCAAACAATAGTGAATACAAACCACTGCCTTGTTGACGCTTTTGTGTTTCCTTTCAAGCAAGCTTGGGTTGATTTTTAATTTTAAGCTCGTACTGTGAGTCTAAACCTGACTTTTAAGAGACGGATTGAACTATTGTCTGAGAAATCACAACAATGTAAACAAACCTACCTAGACGTCTGCTAAACTGCTAATAAGCCTGACATCCTTCCCCATCAATGTAGAAACCAAGGACAAGGATGCAAAAACTACATCAACAGCGTGGGATGCTACAATGTGAATGATGATATCTTCCAGCCACCCAATCGGACATTCAAATGAGCTTGCCTCTCAGCACAGATAAGAACTGTTTCTCATCAGGAATTCCAAATCCCAAATTCCCAATAACATGATAGAACCATTTCAATCAAAATTGGGTATGAAATAGACTGAAAACCTAATTTTGATATTCCATCAGGCTAATGCTAGTAAAAAGTAGTGCAGGAATTAGTATGTTGATGTCCAAGAAGAAAGATTTGTAAATCTATTGAGAACAGTCAAGAATTGACTGAGATGGCATGACATCTTATTTGAAAACAGTATTATACAAAAAGTAGCAAGAGTTCAGGAGAAATGATGGAAATTATTTTTTTTTTTGGTGCGTGGTGGGTGGCGTGGGGTGGGTTCGGTTCATGTGTGTGAGCCACACACACACATTATAAGAGGACCAATCCTGCACTGACACGTGGGATTGGCCCTCTTATAATATTGTAAGAGGTCTAAAGAATTTAATGCTTTGTCCCTTTGAAACCAGACATCTTATCCACGTGTCAATACAAGATTGGCTATCTTATAATATGTGTGTGTGGCTCACACACATGAACCGAACCCGCGTGGGGTGGTGGGGGGGACCAGAAAGAGAAGATAATGGTGAAGGAAAAGAAGGTTGTGAAAAGGATGTGAAATTGATGAAGGCAGAATTATCCTTACAGGGAGGACAGCAAAGGTCTTAAAAATCCTAAATTGGTGAGACAAGAATTAACCCTTAATAAGAACAGCAGCAAAAAAGGCTTGTGAAGCCGGAATCAAAAAGGTTGGGACAAGGCTCAATGCCAATGGTTATCATTATGGGGACTGGGTGTTCAGATGAAATTAATGACTCTTTGTAATTTTAGTCACTTTCAATGATGGAGTAATTTCACCAAGATACTCTTTGTTTGATTAGTTATGTGCTTGCATCCAAAACTTAGTTATGATATTCTTATGTGGTCCTTGAAATTTAATACAACAAAATGAGTATTGCATAGAAAGTGAGAAATTTTCAAAGAAAGATGAAAGAATAAAGATAAAACCAGGCAATAGATAAAAACATATACTTTAAGGAACATTTGTAATCAATTAAATTATTGGTCTCGGAGAACAATCTTCACTGCATTAGACAAAGTGACAAGAGGGTGTGACTTCTTACAACAGATCAGAACAAGACAATTGAAATGGAAGAGTGAAGAGTTCTGGTATTTGTTGCGTGAACGCGAGGTTCTTATAAGATTCAAAGAAGCATACCAAAAGATTAAGTGATATGATTAGGCCTATTTAAAAGAACTGAAGTGTTGGACAAAATAGTAGTAGCACAAACTTGAACGTTGAATGCAACAGCGATGAGAACATTGGAATGTAGGTGAGATTTAAAATTGGAATGTAAGGCAAGATTTAAGAATGAAAAGTTACAACAGGGTAAAAAAATGTTGAACAAGACAAGATAATATGTTGAACAAGACAAGATAATATAGTTATATTGAAAAGTGGAGGTTGTAGAAGAGACTCACAGGTAAAGTATTATTGGCAACAGAAGAGGCTCACGTAAGATTAATTCAATCTAGATGCTGCAAAAATATTTGAAGGGGTTTAAGCTGACAATTGGTTTTGCTGATGTGACAGGGTAACATAAAGAACATCAAGACTTGAACCACATGATATAGAGTAAAGAACTCAAAACACAAATTCCAAGGTAAAATGGCAAAAGTTATTGGAAAACATTACAAAACACGTACACAAGAAAATAAGAAAACATGAAAGAAAGAAAGAAAGAAAGGTCATTCAAAACACACCTTCAGCAAATGAAACAGTTATTCATCACATGCTTAGTTTTATCCATCAACTATTGAGTTACTGAGTCCTCAAAATTCAGAAAAAAAAATAATAATAAACAAAAGACACATATGCATCAGTCATCAAACTACAGCCCTGACATCATTCAGTCATGCAAATGATTTCCCAGTGTTATTGATAGCAGTCAATTCAAACATTAACAGCACATCAACATTTCCCAAAAGCCTAAATGAAACCACAATAACAACAAACCACGGCTTTGCCTCTGAAAAATAATTCATAGAATTACCTCAAGAATCAGCCTTCCCCGTCTACAAAGTGCAACGATTATCTAAAAAGGAAAGAGACCACACACATTCCAAGTCTATTTTCAATATCCAGAACAATGAAAAGTAGAGATTCATACAAACACCAACTATGTACCATCAATACACCACTGATCCAGCTATGAAAGATCAAACTAAGTAGAGCAGAGTTATACATCAAAATTATATCAAATATAAGTGATACAAAATCAATCCGGCACTTCTTGACGCAGAACAAGGAAGCGAAGAAGACGAATGACGCCGGTTAGATCTCGTTCTAGCGCCCACGAACCTTGAAGAACCCTTCAGGTAGGGAAATCATGCTCGAATCCACGAACACAACACTCGAATCTACGGGCATCACGACCCAAACCCACGAGCCAAAGATAAGAACTTGAATCTACGAGTAATTTAAGAGAGAAATCTCAATTTTGATTCATAAAAGATGGTTAAAAGATTGATTACAAAATAAGAATACAAGGGCCTATTTATAGGTTTACAAAAGAGTACTACTCCTATTTGAAAACTATAATCTATTCCTAAAAGAAAAGAAAAAGTGTCATAATCTATCTAGGTAATCTAAATTCAAAATAAAGAAACAGAAAATCAATTGGAGTCCAAATCAGACCCAAAAAACAAAATCCTAATCTAAATCAAACACCCTGGTACGCAAGGTTCTAAATATCGGATATCGGAATCGTATCGGAGGGGGGTTTTTCATATCGGATATCGGATATCGGGGGAGATATCGGGGATACGCGCGCATATCGAGCGTTCATATTAGACACTATATATAATGAAATATTGATAACTAAGAGTTGATTTAGAGTCATACATATCTACCTAATAAAAATGATGTAATATGCTTGCGGAGATAGTAAAAAATAATGTAAATTTGCACGCAGTCGTGCAATAAATAAGTTACTTCATATCAGACGATTTATCGGCCAATATCGGGCAATTTATCGGCCGATATTTCAAATATCGACCGTTTTTTGCTGCAAATGATATGGCGAACGATTTCCCCATATCGTATCGACAGGAGGCAAAAAAGGAGATATCGGACGATATCTCGGCTGCATCGGCCGATATTTAAAACAGGGTTGGTACGCAATAGGGTTGTCGACAGCTGAATAAGGCTGTCGATAAAAATGCAATGGCTCCAACTATCGGGAAAATACTGTCGACGACAAAAAGAAGGGCATGTCGACAACTGAAGTGGCATATCGACAGTTGAAGTGGACTGTCGACAGCTGACAACTTTGTTGATGTTCTGCTTCCTACATCAGTCCCTCTCTTCAAAAGAACTCGTCCTCGACTTCCAATCTGGATTTAGTTGCTCGGTAAGGACTCTTTCAGTTGGGATTCTTTCTCTCCTTAAATACACCATTATCATATCTTCTTCCTCGAAGAGTTTCTCTCGCCTCTTCTTGTCAGTTGTTACCTTATAATTTTTATTGGTCTTCTCAATCTTCAATTGAATCTCCTCTCGTAAATCTTTTGAACCGCGAACCGTGTTGTACGCAAACTCTGCTTGGGGGAATGTGTGATCCCAAAATCTTGATTCGCCTCGACGATTTTCATTAAACTCCATGTATTATTGCATCATCGAATCTTCAATGTAATCATCGTCTTGGATCGGTTGATAATCAATGCCAATTGGTTGGTGCTCCTCTATCATCCAGCCATACAGATTCATCATGCTCCCATAATTCATTGATTTGCTTCCACGAAGATCTTTCAAAATACGATTGGAGATGGAATTTGACATACCTTGGGGAACTCGTTGAGCCCACGTGCTGATAATAAGTGATATGAACTTAAAGAAATTAAAGCTTTCATTTGTAGCACTCTCCTTCCACATGAAAGGATGCTTGAAACCATGAAGAATAGATGTACCAAGATGCGGGATATCTTCCACGTGTGGTGATACTTCAAACAGCTTGTCTTGTCCAACTTCTTTACACTTGTCTAGTGATTTGTCGACCTCCGAAATTTCAGTGGTTGGAGAAACTTCTTCTAAAATAATGCCTTGCTCTACTTCCTTGGGCTCCACGAAGAATTCGCCTTGATTGCATATGAGCATAAGAGTTGGCTTCTCTTCTTTCGGACTAGGAATGGGTGGCATAGGCTTCATAACTTCATCGAGAGATTGTGCTTGGTTGATAGTCACTTGAAGTTTGATGAATCTCTCTTGGTTGACTGCTCTTTGACTGGTGGTTGTTGATGTTACTCTGTTGTCTTGTTTGACTGATGAGACCTCATGAAAGGTCAGGGATGATTTTCCATTTCTTCCTCCTACAAAACAAAGCTACGGGATTGTAAGAGCCTTTTCATCCGGCTCCATGTTCTCATAGATGGCTTGCCCTGGTACAGACGCTTGTTTTGAAATCGATCCCACCATGCCGCAGTCCTTCCTTTAAGTTTGAGCCACAAACTCGATATGATCTTTCATGGAAATATATTCCATGTCAAACAACTCATCAATTTTATCGATCCAAAGTAAGGTTGACTTAACATTATGACTCCCATCAAAAGAAGGAATAGAATTAGAAAACTCATCAAGATTTGAATATCCTCTTCCTTCGTCACGGATAGAATTAGAAAGCATGTTCCTCCTGCTAGGGTTCAAAAGTTTGCCTCTCCTATTAGGATTAGGATTAGCGAAACTCCTTCGCCTTCCATAATCATCTTCAAAATCATTGGACTGATAGAGGGGGGATTCCCTTTCATAGAAAAATTCAGAAAATTAAGAATGTTGTAGAGGATACCTTGATGGTGGATGATGTGGTGGTGGTCGATGTAGTGATGGTTAATACGGTGGTGGTTGATACGGTGGCGGTTGATACGATTGACAATCATGTCTGCTTCGGTACGTACCATCAGCCAGATTTTGATCATCAATCCAGAGAGACATCCTTTTAAAGGTGTTGCCCCTCATTCTAGCAGTGCTCATCTTTGGGGAAAGGCCTTGCAATCCATCGTCTCCTGCTATTATCAAAAAGTAGTTGTACCTCTGATACCAATTGATGCAGGATAGGGAAGCGTAAAAAAACGAACAATGCCGGCTAGATCTCATTCTATCGCCCACGAACCCTAAAGAACCCTTCATGTAGGAAAATCATGCTCGAATCCACGAACAAAACACGCGAATCTACGAGCAAAATGACCCGAATCCACGAGCCAAAGATAATAACTCGAATCCACGAGTAATTTAAGAGAGAAATCTCAATTTTGATTCATAAAAAAAATGGTTAAAACTTAAAAGATTGATTACAAAATAAGAATAAAAGGGCCTTTTATAGGCTTACAAAAGAGTACTTCTCCTACTTGAAAACTATAATCTATTCCTAAAAAAAAGAAAGAGTCCTAATCTATTTAGGTAATCTAAATTCAAAATAAAGAAACAGAAAATTAATTGGAGCCCAAATCAAACCCAGAAACAAAATCTAAATCTAAGTCAAGCACCCTGATAAGCAATAGGGTTGTCGATAGCTGAATGGCCTGTTGACAGGACTGTAGTGGCTCCAACTCTAAGGAAAACCCCGTCGACAGCAAAAAGAAGGGCATGTCGACAGCTGAAGGGGCCCGTCGACAGCTGAAGTGGACTGTCGACAGCTGACAACTTTGTTGTTGTTCTGCTTCCTACATCACTTCTCCAACTCAGACTTTGCTATCTACAAGTCAATTGACTCATTGAAATGTGTGTGAATATGCACAACAAAACAAATTCCAGTGAGTAATTGACACAGAGCAGAAGCAACAAAACAAAACACCACAACAATATAGAACCAAAATCCTGAAGAATCAACCCTCAAAAAGGACAAATTCTCAAGTTTCTAAAGATAACCCACATTCTCAATACAAAATGACACCAAACTATCACAACAATAACACTATGAAGCCACCATTAACAGCTAATAAAGGCACATAACCAACAGAGAGTATCTCATCGCGACAAATTATCCCAAAAAAAAAAAAGATAAAGCACAATTCTTCATTTGCAGAGTCATACACCAATACCAGTACCAATCACAAGAAACCCCTAAAAGAAATTACCTCAAGATCCCGCCTTTTGCTCTCCGCCGGCCTTCGCGCCATCCACGGAGCAACACCCACCTCCGTGATGATGATGATGGTGATGGTGGTGATGCCCTCCGTGCCCGTGCTGCTGCTGCTCCATCCTAATCTGCCTCCCCTTCAGTTGCTTCCTCATATCGTACGCGTCCTCCCCGTCGGCGTAGTACTTGGCCTCGACGTCGTGGATCTTGTACCCAAGCGTGTTGGCGTAGAGGTTGAAGGCGGCGCGGTTGCTGCGGCGGACGTGGAGGGATACGTACTCGGCGGCGAAGACGCCCTCCATGGCGGCCTGGGCGACGGTCATGAGCTTGGTGGCGAGGCCGAGCTTGCGGTGAGTGCGGAGGACGGCGAGGGAGGTGATGTGGCCGTGGCAGGGCTCCGACGACTCCTCCTCCATCTTGGCGAGCACGTAGCCGACAATCTTTCCACCGTAGTCCTCCGCTACGAAGAGGAGCTGAGGCCACGAGAGGATGTGGTAGAGGTAGTACTTCATCTGGTAGTTCTCCGGAAGGCACAGCAGGTTGCAGGCCTGCATCGCGAGGAGGTCGTCCATCGTCGCTCGGCGGATGCACACCATGGCCGCTGCTTGGATTTCTCGGGTTATTGGGGTTAGGGTTTCGGTGAGGTTTTTAGGTGAGATTGGAGATGAGAGAGAGAGAGAGAGAGAGAGAGATTGGGGATTTTATTTTAATTGAAGGAGCAGCCCCTATTTTATTATTTGGGTCGGGCTTGAGTGTGGACAAAGCGGGCCTGCCGTATTTGGATCAAGCCCGTGTTTGGCACCTTATTGGGCTGGTAAAAGAATGATTGGCGTTTAGTAAATTTCATCTTGGGTTTAGTTTTTTTTTCCTTTTCCAACAAAATAAAAAAAAAATTAAAGAAATGAGATAAGTAAGTCAAGAAAAATTATTTTCAAACTTGTGTGTTTTTATTCTTTTTTTTAGCATCTATTTATAAGCAAACATAAGCATGGATTACAAAAAAAACAAAGATGAAAATGTTACTAACTCATGCATTTACAAGAAAAAAGATGATCACACTAACTCATGCATTCACAACATACATTACAAGGAAGAAGCTGGAGAGGTATGGTGATCATTAACTAATTCATGCATTTATAAAACTCCGCTTAAATGTCCACCATTCATGAGTATGCCTCGTTAAAATATACTTGATTCTATCCCTTTTAATGTAACCATTTTTTACTTGTGCAATACAAGTTGTATTTTCTTCATATAATAATATCGGGGAATCTTTGATTGAAGACAACCCACATGTTTCTCGAATATGTTTTATCATAGATCGCAATCAAACACATTCACGATCTGCTTCGTGCAGTGTTAATATTTCAGAATGGTTTGAAGAAGTAGCAACAACGTTTGTTTTATAGATTTTTATGATGTAACACACCACCATAAGTGAATACATATGTGGGTCAGAAAGATAACCACCATCCGCATAGCCAATTATTTCTGACTTTAATTCCTTGAATAAAATAAATCAATGTCAGTTATTCCACGAAGATAGCGTAATATATGCTTAACATCATTTTAATGCCTTCAAGTTAGTACGGAGCTAAATTTTGCTAATAGTTTAACAGAAAAAGTTATGTCAGGCCGTGTGCTATTTGTAAAATACATTAGAGGTTCAATTGCACTTGAGTATAGTATTTCAAGGCCAAGTAGCTCTTGTTATTTTCTTGAGGGCTAAAATGATCCTTCTTCACATCAAGCGGTCCAACAACTATAGGGTTGCTTAATGGATGGGCTTTGTTTATTAAAAAAGTTTCAAATTTTTTTCTATATATGTTGATTGATGATATTCCATTTGGTAAATATACAGTCTGTAGCGCTAGAGAAGAATTTGTGTTCCCAAAAATTTTCATCTCAAATTCCTTCATTAAATAAGTAGTAGTTATTGTGAGCTCTTCAGGAGTTTTAATAAGATTTACATTAAATCTATTTTAAACTTTTTATAAAAACACATAAACAAATCGGTTTATTTATCTATCCTCCTCATAAGAGATATTCACTAAGGCGTGATACCACATTCTTTCACGTTGTTTAAATCCATATAAGAATCATTGTAGTTTGATTGAATATATGCCATGAGATTTGGAGTAATTTGCTTCGGATATTTTAAATCCTTCATATATTCTAATGTAAATATTACTATCAAGTAACTTACATAAATATGCAATAACTACATCCATAAACCGCATATTAAGATTCTCTATGACTGTCAAATTACTTAAGAAGTGTCATATGGTTGCATCCATTGAGGGAGGGTATGTCTCATCATAATCTATTCTAGATCTCTGCAAGAAACCTTATGTTGCTCGTGCTTTGTGACTCATAATTTTATTTTTCTCATTATGTTTTCGTACAAACCCCATTTATATCCAATGGGTTTTACACCTTTAGGTGTTCGAACTAATGTTCCAAAAACTTTGTGATTATTTAAAGAATTTAATTCTTTTGCATAGCTTCTTTCCACTTTGGCTAATCACTATGTGTCGCCATTCTTCTACACTTTTTGGTTCAAGGTCCTTATTATTTATTACAATATGTAGAGTGACCACATATACAAAGATATCATCAACAGTAATTTTCTTTCTATCCCAATTTTCTCTCATACTCATATAATTCAAAGAGAACTCTTCTGATATATGCGCTTGTTCGAATGTATGTGCCTCTTTAGGGGGTTATTTCTTCATTACTTTTAAGCCAATCAATTACTTTCTCTTAAATTGAAAATTTATCTTCTTTTAAAGTATGTACTTCCGGTATTCTTTTCTTTTGGAGTGATTTATTCTTTGAACTAATAATACGATCACGCTTCAGGCGTGCTTTTCAAGTATTATGATTGTGTTTCCAAGATATCAATCCGAGCTGGAGTATTTTCAGCCGATATATGAGATTTTGTTATGTTTTGTGCCATTAATGTATCGGGTAACTGGTTTACAATTCTTTACAAATGAAAAACTCTATAATCTTCTCGTGCACTTTGATTTGTATACGGGTCAAGACAAGACAATGATGATAGATTCCATATAATTTCATGTTGTTCTTTAGGTATTAACACTTTTCTCCTTCTAATGACGGAAAAAATGTCTTATCAAAATGATAATTTGAAAAGCGTGCCTTAAATATACCATTCGTCAAGAGTTCAAGTTATCCAATTATTGATAAAAATTCAAATCCAATGTAAATTCTAAGACAACATTGGGGGCCTAACTTTATTCGTTGTGGTAGAGAAATGGGAACACAAATAGCACAACCAAAGTTATTTTAATGAAAAAAATTAAGTTGTCGACAAAAAACAAATTGCAATGGTGAATATTGATGAAATGTAGATGGTCTAATGCGAATTCGAGATGCAGCATGTATGACATGTTTCCAATCAGACGGAGGTAACTGCTATCTTAAAAGTAAAGGTCGAGCAATCATTTGAAGACATTTAATAAAAGACTGCTAATTCATTTTGAATATATGTGTGTGCAACTAAATATTCAACATCAATACCAAGGGATTTGCAATACTCATCAAAAGTTTGAGATGTGAACTCATCGGCACTGTCGAGACAAATAGTTTTAATTGGATGATCAGAAAATCATGCCCTCAATTTTATTATTTGAGCAAGAAGTTTTACAAAAGCAACAAAATAAGTAGAAAGTAAGCAAACATGTGACCATTTTGCTGATGCATCAATTAAAACCATAAAACAATGAAATGGCTCTCATGGTAGATGAATATCTCAACGTATATTCCCTTGAATTCGTTGTAAAAACGTTGGGAATTCATCAACAACTCTTAGTAGAGTGGTCGAACAATTAATTTTTCTTGCGAGCAAGTCAAACATAGATAATCATTACATAAAAGAATCTTTTAGTTCTTCAATGAATGACCACGTGAATTTTCAGTATTTTATGAATCATTGTCGATCCCGAGTGACCAAGTCAGGTGTGCCAAGGTATAAAAACCTTTAGTTTATTAAACTTTTGGTTCATCATAATATTTGATTCTATTGTCCTTATTGTTGTAAAACATAGTTCATATGAGAAAACTAAGAGTTTTTTTTACTATATGCTTTTGCCAAGATGCGATAAAAGTAATACAGAGATATTTTATATCCCCTTTATTCACAGTTTCAATATGAGGCCCATTAAAGCGTATATCCTTAAAATTGAGTAGATTTCTTTTGGATCTACTAAAATACCATGCATTTTTAACATAAATATTTGTTCCTCCAGGTAATAGTATATTTGATCTTTCGTGGCCTTCAATTAAATTTGCATTACCTGAAATCATATTGACATTGGATTTACCTAATTTTAGGTTCGAGAAATATTTTATTATCTCGAAAAATGGTATACGTCGTTGCCCTGTCAGTCAGACAAACATCTCCATCATACATCTTGAAATCACACAAGATATAGGAATTTTTCATGCTGCTTCTTAAAATTAAAACACATACATAAGTTTAATAAAAATTATAAGGAGATCACAAATTATTTGATCAAACATCATTTATTGAAACAAAGGTACTACAAGGAAAAGACATTAAGAAAAACAAAGTGCAATTGAAAATAAAGCAATATAGAGAGCTAAGTAAGATTATTTAATATCGAAATATTCATCATTCGCGTTCTCGCTACCACTATTAACTTCTTTATTACCAACTTTAGCATTCCCATCATCAATCAAATTATCAATAGTCTTATTTGATCTAGTAAAAAAATATATATCTGGGACATCTAAATGGGTGATATCCATTGACTCATTTTGTTGATCATCAAAATATCATTTAAAATTAATGAAATTTGTTTCTTTTCCTTTTTCCTATTTTTCTTTATTGTTGTTCCACTTCTGGTAGCAGGATGCGGTTCTCTTATTTGAACCATGATTATGACTACCTCAATTTGTGGAATTAAATCGGCCACGCCCAAATTGGCTTGCATTTGCTTTAGGTAATGATGCATAGGCATTCACTTCAAGAGATATTTTTTAGCTAGTTCGATGAGATTGATAATCTTTCATAAAAAACTCATTGTTTTGTTTTACAACCAGAAGACATAAAACCAGCTGAGAATATTTTTAAATCCCTTTTCATGGTATTGTTGCTGTAAGAGCATATTGGAAGTATAAAAGTGGTAAATATTTTGACTCTAGAATTAATTATGAGATGATCAAATTAGAAATCAAATAGAAGAATATATGTGTAATATTATGCTTGAAGCTACAGGTTCGAGTCCTATTAATTTAGGTTTCAGGCTATAAAATTATGTCTCAATTTAAAACTTCGGGCTCTATAATCATTTAAAACTTCACGTTTAAATATTTAAATTGTGAACTTCAGTTCATAATAAACATGAAAAAAATAATATTTCATGAAAAAAATATTAGATATATATTGGGAATGAATGATATTTGCAACCATGATATAGACCTTACTAAAATAATAATACAATCAATAACTTGAAAGAAGCTATAATAAACACCAAAGGCCATAGATTCACAACCAAGAGCAAGATCCACAAAAGTCTTCTAGAACAACGAAGCATCCACATTTATAGAATAATTATTGTGAAGCCACATAAGATTTTTAAAAAGTTGATTTTTTTCACATATGAAAAAAAACTAACCATCAACAAACAACAAAGCAATATTGTAAGCACATCAACACTAACAATTATAAGTGAAGTATTCTTGAACAAATGAATGCGTGAAAATTTGTTTTCTACCACACACCTTCTTGCATTAAAAAAACAAGGCTAGAAACGAGTAGGTGGTAATCTATCTGACCCACAATGTTAAAATATTACAATAACAAGTGTAAATTAATTTCAAAAATGAATAGTATTATGCGTTATTATCAAAAGGCACTATAAATTCATGAATATTTTAAAAATAAAATTCTAAAACTGTAAGAAACAAAAAAAAAAAGAGGATGATTGCAAAACTAAAGCCAACTTACTGATCAGTCCAATACAAATAATTCAAAAACCCAAAAAGAAAAGTTGACTAGTAGCTGCACATATATGAATTAGTAAATAACGAAGAACAGATGAACCCCATCAGTGAAGTATATAAAGATCGAGACTATCAACCACTTAAGCACCTCAGTTGGGAACAAGAGAATCATGCTGATAATGCTTGTAAAACTAAAGAAAATTTAAAGAAATAAGAAGAGAAAACCAAGAGAAATTAATGTAAAGCTTGTTTGTTTTTCATTTATCTCTTAGCCTCTGTTTATGGGCAAATATAAGCATATGTTACAAAAAAGAAGATGAAGATGTAACCCACTAACTCATACATTTACAAAAAAGTGTTGGTTTCTGAGATCAATCTGACAACTAATCAATATCACTGAAATATCAACAATCTAATTGGCCAGGTCGGTAAATATCAGGTGGGAGGTTTTCCGTTCAATAGAACGTTCCTTAATTTAAGAACCACCTTTCAATTTTCTTCCTTGGTTAAACACCAATTAGACTGATTTATATCAGTCTTAATATACTGAATATCAGTATATCCCCTGTATAAAGAAATTAATTCACTTATATGGTACTTGGACTGGGTACGCTTAAAGCGAATCTCCTTAAGACAATTACGTCCCCCGCACCGGTGCTAACGGGTTACTGGACGCTGGTCTCCCAAGATACAACTCCTTCACAGTATTTGGATAGCACTACCAAATCACCGTACGGTCGAACCGTAGTTAACCAGTACCTTCACAGGATTATTGAAGCAGCGGGATAAAGACAAATTTCGGGAGAATATTTGCCTTTACTTTGGAGGAGCACCCACTGTAGAGGAAGAAGGAAGGTTGAAGAATATTCTTCTTCAGAAGTCCCAGATTCAGACAACAATACTATTAAAGAATCTGTTGAATTTTTTGAGCCCTCTTTCAGAACGAATTTTTGCAGAATCTCTTTTGGAAGCCGCTTCGGAAACCGAATTACTGATTTCCCACTTCACATTTGGAAGTCATTTCAAGACTGAGAGAGAGAGGATCTCCTTCAGATTTCTTACTAGGTACATGAACAGCCATTTGGTCCCCATCAAAGTCTGCATTAAAGCCCTTACAAACTAATGGGTGTAAACAAATAGCGCGTCCCTCCACTAAAATGGGTTGGAACGCCTGTATGCCCAATCTATGCAGGGTAGGTGCTCTATTTAACAATACATGATGCCCCTTCATAACTTTTTGAAGTATTTCCCATACAATCGGTTCTTTTTCCCGAATTTTACTTTTCGCAATCCCTATGTTAGAAGTAATATGTTGTCTGATTAGACCACGAATTACAAATGTTTGGAAAAGCTCTATTGCTATTTCTTGTGGTAATCCACATTGATGTAATGAAAGCGAAGGCCGTTGGCCGTCCAACTGCCGTGACGGCCGTTGGCAGAGCGATTTGGATCCGGATAGCGGAGCGGGTCCGTTGGCGGAGCGGTTCGGATCCGGATAGCGGAGCGGGTATGCTTCACGTAACCCATACCCGTGAGACCCAGTTCAAAAAGAACCAGGCCGGGTAGGGAACCCGAACCCGGACCCAAGCCCGGCCCGGCGCCTGCGCACGCATGTGCGGGCATGGTTTCCTTCCAATCGCGCGCAAAAACTCCAAGTACCCAAAGGGCACGCCCTTTGTTCTCAATTTTCTCTATTTAAACACTACAAACTTCCATCCCATGGCCAATGTGGGACTAAATGCTTTTAGCTACCTTTAGTCCCATTTTGGCTTTGAATTAGGCAATCTTTAGACTTGAATATCTCATTCATTTGAAGTTAGAATTGAACATGTGATATACCACGTTCATCCCCAATGGAAGGAGAACACACTCCAACCATCATCCAATTGATTCGATCAACAGATCTCGCCGTAATTCAATTCAAAGATTCACATATATATTCTTCATATTCTAACAATCCCCTACAATGAATGGAGATTCAAGGAATTGACACACAAAGAGACTGACTCTATTGTGAAAGGTACTTTAGAAAAGAAACTGCATCAGGATAGGTAAACTAGGTTTTGAACCTTCCATAGCGAAAGCTTTATCCGACTTACTGGCTAATCAGTGAACTAGGTCTTGAACTGTTAGCCGTTAGTGTAAGCCAAGTCAACAAGCTTCACACAGTGACTTTCTAAATCAACTTTGGTTCTCGGTTGTGTCCATTTTGGCCCTGGGAATTCTTGGTTTCAGAGAGTATCTTTGGGAATAACAGCCTCCATAGAAATTCCTAAAGAGCCGACCCAACTTTATACTCACATAGGTGATCGTCCTATTACGAGTAGTCTACTCTACTCCACTTGTTTAGTAACAAGATATAGGCATCATTAAAAGCGTTAAGCTTATCCTTAATCCACTTGTAGAAAAGCACTTATGTGCACCTTAGGAATGGATTGGAGTCAAGCTCCCAAGTGCTTACTTGCTGAGTCAATCATAACTAGTTTTTTCCTCTTGAACTTAGTCCGTGGGATCTCTAGTCGCTAAGTGAGGTTTCCATTAAGCTGACTCAGTAAGGTTAGGTTTTTAGACCCATTCCCCTCGATGCGCAGTTTATACGCTCTCTACTTAAACCTTTAGTAAGCGGATTCGCTAAATTATCTTTTGACGATATAAAGTCAATAGAGATAATTCTATTTGAGAGCAACTGCTTAACAGTATTGTGTCTACGACGAATATGTCTAGACTTACCGTTGTATATAACATTTCGGTAAATATCAGGTGGGAGGTTTTCCGTTCAATATAACGTTCCTTAATTTAAGAACCACCTTTCAATTTTCTTCCTTGGTTAAACACCAATTAGACTGATATAAATCAGTCTCAATATACTGAATATCAGTATATCCCCTGTATAAAGAAATTAATTCACTTATACAGTACTTGGAGTGAGGTACGCTTAAAGAGAACTCCTTAAGACAATTACGTCCCCCGCACTGGTGCTAACGGGTTACTAGACGCTGGTCTCCCAAGATACAACTCCTTCACGGTATTTGGATAGCACTACCAAATCACCGTACGGTCGAACCGTAGTTAACCAGTGCCTTCACAGGATTATTGAAGCAGCAGGACAAAGACAAATTTCAGGAGAATATTTGCCTTTACTTTGGAGGAGCACCCACTGTAGAGGAAGAAGGAAGGTTGAAGAATATTCTTCTTCAGAAGTCCCAGATTCAGACAACAATTCTATTAAAGAATCTGTTGAATTTTCTGAGCCCTCTTTCAGAACGAATTTTTACAGAATCTCTTTTCGAAGCCACTTTGGAAACTGAATTACTGATTTCCCACTTCCTGTTTGGAAGTCACTTCAAGACTGAGAGAGATAGAGGAAGTACCTGGAGTAAGGTACGCTTAAAGCGAATCTCCTTAAGACAATTACGTTCTCGCACCGGTGCTAACGGGTTACTGGACGCTGGTCTCCCAAGATACAACACTCCTTCACGGTATTTGGATAGCACTACTAAATCATCGTACGATCGAACCGTAGTTAACCAGTACATTCACAGGATTATTGAAGCAGCAGGACAAAGACAAATTTTGGGAGAATATTTACCTTTACTTTGGAGGAGCACCCACTGTAGAGGAAGGTCTCACTACCAAATTACCGTACGGTCGAACTGTAGTTAACCAGTACCTTCACAGGATTATTGAAGCAGCGGAGCGGGACAAAGAAAGTTTCGGGAGAATATTTGCCTTTACTTTAGAAAAGCACCCACTGTAGAGGAAAGTTGAAGAATATTCTTCTTCAAAAGTCCCAGATTCAGACAACAATTCTATTAAAGAATCTGTTGCAACGGAGCGGGACAAAGACAAATTTCGAGAGCGGGACAAAGACAAATTTCGGGAGAATATTTGCCTTTACTTTGGAGGAGCACCCATTGTAGAGGAAAGTTGAAGAATATTCTTCTTCAGAAGTCCCAGATTCAGACAACAATTCTATTAAAGAATCTGTTGAATTTTCTGAGCCCTCTTTCAGAACGAATTTTTGCAGAATATCTTTTGGATTTTTGCAGAATCTCTTTTGAAAGCCGCTTCGGAAACTGAATTACTGATTTCCCACTTCCTGTTTGGAAGTCACTTCAAGACTGAGAGAGAGAGGATCTCCTTCAGATTTCTTGTTGTTGGTGTGTTGTGTTGTGTTTTCAATTGAGAATTCGGAGCGCTATTTATAACGCTCTGGGAGGGGCCAAATGGTCCGAACCCAACGAATAGTTGCAACGGTTCGGTCTGAACCGTTGCAACGGTTCGACCCAATCACCGCAACCGTTGGCCGTCCAACTGCCGCAACAGTCGTTGGCAGACCGGTTCGGATCCAGATAGCGGAGCCGGTATGCTTCGCGTAACCCATACCCGTGAGACCCAGTTCAAACCCCGGCTGCTAGCGGCGGCGCGCGCGCGCATGTGCGGGCATGGTTTCCTCCCAATCGCGCGCGAAAACTCCAAGTACCCAAAGGGCACGCCCTTTGTTCTCAACTTTCTCTATTTAAACACTACAAACTTCCATCCCATGGCCAATATGGGACTAAATGTTTTTAGTTACCTTTAGTCCTATTTTGGCTTTGAATTAGACAATCTTTAGACTTAAATATCTCATTCATTCGAAGTCGGAATTGAATATGTGAATATATCACATTCATCCCCAATGGAAGGAGAACACACTCCAACCATCATCCAATTGATTCGATCAATGGATCTCGCCGTAATTCAATTTAATGATTCACATATATATTCTTCATATTCCAACAAAAAGAAGATGGAGAGGTTGCCCATTAACTCATGCATTCACAATATCAACATATGTTATAAGGAAGAAGATTGAGAGGCATGCTGTGTTGGGATTTGGGTCGAACAAATAGTCCCACATCGGCTAGATGTGGGGATGGTCTTGGGTATATAAGAATTTGGGCAACTCTACATGAAAGGTTAGTCTTTAGGGATGGTGCCCCAAGTCCTTCAATTAGTATCAGAGTCGTGTCCCAAACTTAGTCGTCCACCTAATGGCGCAATGGGCGATAGAGCATTTGATGCATTTACAATATTTTTTTTTCTTTTTTTAATTTAAACTAAAACTTTCCACAACTGATCATCCTCTCTAAACCAAGTCTCACATTTGTCTATGTTAGCTTCTTTTTGTGATTATATACGGTGAAAATCTTATCAAGTTCATCGTGATGACACCTCTTTTGTAGAAGCATTTTGATTCCGGTCAAATGTTGTTTTATGCATAATTTTCATATTGAAAGTTTCAATAATGGAAAGATATTTTTTGTTCAGCCCAGAATTTAACTTTTTCTAGACAGTTAAAAGACAGATACAATTATTTGTTGTGACTTACAAAAATACACTGCTATAGCAACAATTACAACCTATTTTAGAGATCGTAGAGACTCAGATATTTTATATGGCTAAATATTTTGATGCCTATTTTTGACTAGATTTAGAAATATCGTACTAGCGAAATTGAACCTAAGCCACTGAGGTCTAATTCGGTGGTAAAGTTTGAGAATTGGGTTATTATTTTTTTTGATAAAATTATGAGGTAAGAACCCGATATTTCATTAATAAGAGTTTAATAAAATATCCCTAAAATATTGAGATTGGATTATTGAATGGCGCGTTAAAAAAAAAAAAAAAAAAAAAAAAAAAAAAAAAAAAAAAAAAAAAAAAAAAAACAGAAAAGAGAGAGAATTAACTGAACCCATCACAGAAAATCTTTAGTGGATCCAATAAAACCCAATCCTCATTACACCAGACGCAGGACAGGCCCAAACCAAGCCCAATACAATGAACCCAAGGAGCGAAGCTGGGCCGGATTCATTTACCTCCTCCGACTGGCCCAGAATCAGACACGAGAAGTTTCTGTTACCCGCTGGCCCGACTGAGCCACAATGTTAAAGCGGCAACTGTTATCATCATCATCATCGGCGGCGTCAATCCCTAGATTTTATTCGCCAAAAATTAGCCCTAGGGTTTTGTTTTGGGGATGATTTGGTGAGGAGGAACTGAGGGGAAAAAGGATTTTTTTTTTTTTGTTGCAATGGTTTCTCTGTCGACATGGGTTCGCTACGCTGCCAACAAATTCGAGTACTCCGTCTCTCTCGGCTGGAAGGTAAACCTAAAAAAGCTCATCTTTTTGTTCCGACCCTTTTCCATTTTGGGGCATGATTTTTGTTCTCTGTGGGATTTGATGGCTTTTATTTGTTTCTTTACTGATTTTTTACCCCAGATTGTAGCAGTTTATTGGTTTGGGTTTATAAGAATTTGGTAGGGCTGGCAGTTTTTTTTATTTGGATTCATTGGAGGTTTTTTTTTCGTGATGTTTGTTGTGCATTTGGGATTGGGAGCTGAAGAGACTCGTAGAGGGCTTGATTATTGATAGGGAAGAAACCTCGGTATTTTCCATGCTGAAGGCATAATTAGTTAATGAAATAAACAGTGTAGTGAAAGTTGATAGGTATTCCATTACATACTGAGAGAGGATAAAATCGTCACTGTTCCTAATAACGATCCTTATCTGATCTCAGAGTGCGCTGGAAATCGTGATGGTCTCCGCAATAATCATAAAAAAATCAATCTCATTCAATGGAAAAAAAAAAATACAAAAACATTTTTAACACCACAATATACTGATTTGATTCATGATGAAATTAAAGAATCCTTATAAGATTGGCCAGAACCCATGCTTAACATCCATAAAGAACCAATCATCTAGATAAATAATAATCCCGAAACAAAAAATATTAATGATTTAATGGAGATAGCTGAAACCACATGCATTATTGGAACTGACCCAATGAAATTTTGGGAAAGAAACTGGATTCTTGCACATTTAATAGAGTATAAAATTAGGACATCTGAGCCTAAATACTCTCTTGAAGATACCAAAGAATTCAAAATTCAGATCAATGAACTTTTATCGCAGATTTTAATTTCAAACTCAGTAGTTCTTATTGATCGACAACATTCATGGTAAGAAACTTAGCAGAACAAATAAGGGGAAAAGCAAGACTTATCATCAATTAGAAGATTTTAAATGACAATACGATTGATAATAGGTACAAAATCCTCAGTAAAGATATGTGTAGTGGTCAGATTCTGACTCCCTCGAGATCACGACGTGTCCATCCTGCCCTTGGACGATCGCGTGACACGTGTCCATATCCACAACATCTGAAGAAGAATCCTAACATCATCTAAACTCCAGGAAGTTCAAGCAATCAAAGGATAGAGATAGAGTTGGTTACAAGTATCCCTATCTTCAAGCCAAATCTTCATTTGAACCCGACGGTTATAGCATGGGAGTAGATTAATCATATCTACAGCTAGACGAGGACCACTGGATAAAGACGAACGCTTGCTCTGCCACTTTAAATTAGAAGGTTCTACTCCAACCGCCTCCAAGATAAGCAGTTGAGATAGGATAGATGTTTAGATAGATGAGAACTCTGTAACCTTATCCAAAGATACTCACTAGTATAAATAGTAAATCCCTCCAACGAGAAGGGTGACGATCAATCAAGTCCAGAAATCCTAGCGCGTGAGATCAGGCTACCACCATTGAAATTTTCTCTAAATTATAGCGGGACTCTCTTGCACCGTGGTTTTTCCCTTTCGGGTTTCCATGTGAATGTGCGTTAGCTGTGGTTTGATCTCTGAATTTTATCCATTAATCCTCATAATTTAGTGCATGAATAACTCCCCCGGGAATTACCCACCGCATTTAGTGCTTTCGTTGAGAGCGTTGAATCCGCATTCAGAGTCTCCCAATCCCATACCCTTTCATGTCCTTAAAAAAGGTTTTCAACAACCATGGTACCCAAGAGCACTACCCATCATGACGTCAACGCCTCCGGTGAACTCGAACTGTCAACACTCCCGAGAACAGCTGGGTGAATGCGGGCCCAGGCAGACAGCGAGCGAGAATTGGTCGCCATTCATCGCCACACTGCTAAGCGAGAGCGAGAAACGGTAATGCAAACTAACAACTAGCTACTCATGCATATAAAGGGCCTTCAAAAAGCTCAACAACGAGTCATTGAGTTGGGCGCAAAGGAAGCCCAAGTGAACATGTCTTCCGAATTTCATCAACATCTCTCATTTCCGACTGACTTACATTTCAAGTTAAAGCAGATGTGCTCTCGAACAACATCATCACATGATGACCCATAAAGCCACAGAGCCGGTCCCACACGAAAGCGGACGAGGGGACATCACGCCCCAACACGCAAGAGGAAGGAAAACACTTTCCTGATAGCAACAAAGACCAAAGGCGACTCAGTCTTCACTCCCCAGAAGTTACCGATTGATCAGATCCTTCATGTCATCAAGCATCAACCTTGAATGAGATTCCCTAAGCCAAGCAAACATGACCCAAATCTCTTAGAAGTAGGAGAATACTGTTCTTTCTATGGCAGTTGGGAAATGCCATCTTGCATTGCGGGTCCTCAAAAGGCACATCGAGGATCTAATTCAACGTGGATACCTTGAAGAGTTCATCCTCAACCAGGAGGAAGATCCGAAGGTTGGAGGTACCAGCCTAGTCTATCGACTAAAGCGCTTACGCATCGACACAACCCAGGACAGGAAGATCCTCAAGAAGCACTGTAAATCTTTTCATTTAAAACCGTATTATGTGTAAAATCATGTAATATCCAATGAAAAGATTATGTAAGTTCTCTTATTTTTAATATTCTGTAGCTTCTGCGAGCACAATAACTAGTCGGGGAGTCTCCTGAAAGATGGAGGTTCGGCCACAATGACCGTTCGGAGCTCAACCGATGGCTACTCGAACCACTCAACAACTTATAGTGGGTCTTACCCTGTCGGTTACCTCTAGGGGAGTCTCTTGAAAGATGGAGGCTCGCTCATACCGACCGCTTGGAACTCAGCCCATGGCTATCCGAGCCAGTCAACAGCTTATAGTGGGTTCTACCTTGGCCGCTACCCTTCAGAGAGTCTCCTGAAAGATGGAAGTTTGCCCACAACGACCTCTCCGAGCTCAGCCCATGGCTATCCGAGCCAGTCAATAACGTATAGTGGGTGCTACTTTGACGACTACCCCTCAGAGAGTCTCCTGAAAGATGGAGGTTTGCCCATAACGATTGCTCAGAGCTCAGCCCATGGCTACTTGAGCCAGTTAACAGCTTATAGCGGGTCCTATCCTGACTGTTACTCTTTGTGGAGTTTCCTGAAAGATGGAGGCTTGCCCACAGTGATCGCTCGGAGCTTAGCCTACATCGTGTCCTCACCCTAATGGCTACCCGAGTTAGTCAACAGCTTATAACGGTTCTACCCTGACGGCTGCCCCTCGGGGAGTTTGTTGATGTAGGCTTGCCCACAATGACCGCTCAGAGCTTAGCCTACATCAGGTCCTTATCCTGATGGTTACCCGAGCCAGTCAACAACCTATAGGTGGGTCTTACCCTGACGACTACCCCTCAGAGAGTCTCATGAAAGATGGAAGCTCGCCCATAATGACTGCTCGGAGCTCAGTCTATGGTTATCCGAGCCAGTCAACAACCTATAGTGGATCTTACTCTGAAGGCTACCCCTCGGGGAGTCTCCTGAAAGATAGAAGTTCATCGATAATGATCGCTTGGAGCTCAGCCCATGGCACCCGAGCCAGTCAACAACCTATAGTAGGTCCTACCCTGACGGCTAGCCCCAGGGAGTTCTGAAAGATGGAGGCTCGCCCACAATGACCGCCCAGAGCTCAGCCCATGGCTACGTGAGCCAGTCAACAGCTTATAGTGGGTCCTACCTTGATAGCTACTCTTCGGGGAGTGCTGAAAGATGGAGGCTCGCCTATAACGACTGTTCGGAACTCAACCCATGACTACCCGAGCTAGTCAACAGCCTATAGTGGGTCATATCTTGACGGTTACCTCTCGGGGAGTCTCCTGAAAGATGGAGGCTCACCCATAATGATCGCTCGAGCTCAGCCCATGGTTACCTGAGCCAGTCAACAGCTTATAGTGGGTCCTAGCCTGACGGCTGCCCCCTACGGAGTCTCTTGAAAGATGGACTCTCACCCACAATGACCACTTGGACCTCAGCCCATGGCTACTCGAGTCAGTCAACGACCTATAATGGGTCCTACCTGACGGCTACCCCTCGGGGAGTCCACCTAAAGCTGGAGGGTCGCGCACAATGATCGCTCGGAGCTTACCCTACATCAGGTTCTCATCCTGATGGCTACCCGAGCCAGTCAACAGCTTAGAGCGGGTCCTACCCTGACAGCTACATCGACAACATAGCGTCGTAGTTAGGATATCTCCTACTCGGAGGTAAAATTTGCAGGCACTGTTGTGGGACAGACACTACTCAGGAACATACGCCTAACCATTCCAAACAAACAAACATAAGACAATCCAGGCAAGAGCCAAATAATACTTTCATTTTAATTCACTACTTTGTTATAAAGATTGTCAATTACATCCTTTCAAATACAAGCTTGGTTACATCTAACAACAGCAATACAAGAGCTATTACATGATCATGCATTTCTTGAAAAAAAGATATGCTTTCGGTCACAACATCCATGACAACATTCGGGAGATAACTCTTAAACAAACAATCCACCATTTTATTGAGGCAAATGACACCGAGAACTCTTAGGAAAGCGCCAACACTGAAGATCACATCTCGGTCTGCAAACTGAAGCCTGCAAGACAATGATACCAACACCATGCTCGTAACTCTGAAGTTGAACTCGGCGTGATGGCATTCAACAAGAGTGCAGTGCAGACAGTCAGACCTAGAAATCAGAATCATCATCAAGCATGCCTAGTGCTTCCCCCTCCTTCTGTAAGGAAAGAGAGGTGCCGAGCCCCAACTCCAGCCTGAACCGATCTGATCAAAGACCAGAGAGACTGACCAGGCAGAAGCAAGAATTTTGCCTATCCTTCCTGACAGTCGAGCCTCGTCTCAAAATCGAGATTACTTTGCGGACCCATCGCAAAAACTGACTTTCTTCGACAAACGAACTCCTGAACATCAGAAGCAGAGCAACCATCTCCATTCTCTCCCTCTATTTCCTCCACTGGACGAAGAAGAAAGAACATATCACCACCTACGAACGAGGTGAAATCTTAAAAGCAAGGAGTTTTCAAGAGGCAACACAGATTTTCTCTCAAAGTTTCGCACTATTAGATGGGAAGGAAGCCCAAGCGTTTACTGTTCAAAATTTCAATCCCCAAGAAGACGAAAGAGATTCTTTTAACCCTAAAATCTCGAGCGGCTACTTGATCATAAGCCTACATGTGTCGCGATAGTTTGGATCCGAACCGTCACACTCGATTCACGACACCAACCTCAAGCAGCCATCTGATCAGAAGCCTACACGTATCCTCTAGGACCAGATCTGAACTGTCGCGCTTGATTCACCACACCAACCTTGAGCGTCGCGCCCTTCAGAAAGCGATTATATTTGACCAACACAACATCGGATGGGACGTGCATTTAATGTTCTGCCAGCCTGTAGTGGCATGCCACAAGAAGACAAAGTGAGGCGACACATACAACCCGAGTCCAGGCTCAAGGGGTCTGCTCCCATTCTTTTCTCTCAGAGTCCTCAAGAGCACATAACTCCCGGGGGCAAGTTTTCGACCTCCTGCCAAAAAGGAAAGCAGAGGGTATTTATAGTGGTCAGTTTTCGACCCTCTCGAGATCACGACACGTGTCTATCCAGTCCTTGGACGATTGCGTGACACGTCCATATCCAGAACATCCGAAGAAGAGTCCTAACCTCATCTAAACTCCGAGCAATTTAAGCAGCCAAAGGATAGAGATAGAGTTAATTACAAGTACCCCTATCTCCAAATTAAATCTTCCTTTGAACCCGATTGTTACAACCCGGGAGTGGATCAATCATATCTACAGCTGGACGAGGACCGTTGGATAAAGACGAACGCGTGCTCTACCAATTCAAATCAGTCAAATTGCCTCCAAGATAAACAGTTGAGATAGGATCGATGTTCAGATAGATAAGAACTCTGTAACCTTATCTAAATACACCTACTTGTATAAACAGTAAACCCCTCCAACGAGAAGGGGGACGATCAATTAAGACCAGCGGCACGTGAGATCAGGCTACTACATTGTAATTTTCTCTGAATTATGTTAGAACTCCTCTTGCACCTGGTTTTTCCCTTTCAGGTTTCCAGATAAATCTATGTGTTAGTTCTGATTTGATATCTAAATTTCATCCATTAATTCTCATAATTTGATGCGTAGATAACTCCCCCGAGAATTACCCACCGCAATATGCTATTGAACAAAATTCAAAATGCTACATGGCCCTCAAAGTTCGACTGTAAGTCAGGATTTTAGCAAATAAAGATGTGCTATTGCTGCAAAAATTGGATAACATTCACATGTCCTTCAGGACATTATGAATGGAATGTTATGCCTTTTGTGCTGAAAACAACACCTCAGATGTTTCAACGAAAGATGGACTCATTTCTTTGTAAATATAATAATTTTTGTATAGCTTGTATTGATGATATTCTAGTCTTTTCTAAAAACAGATTTGAACATAGAAACATTTAGAGTTAATATTTAATTCTTTTATTGAAAATGGTATAATTATTTCTGCCAAAAACTTGTTTTGCGAAACAGGATATAGAATTTTTAGGGCAATATATTAAAGGCGACACTATTCTGCTGCAACATCATATATCCCAAAAGATTTTACTTTTTTCTGATGATCTAGAAATTCTCAAAGAATTACAATCATTTCTAAGCTTGCTTAATTATGCCAAATCATATATTCCAAATCTCTCTTCTCCAATTTTTCTTTTTAACTATCAAACTTACCAAAAATGGGAAAAAAAATTATAATCAAGAAGATAAAAAGCTTGTGCAGAAAATTAAAGAAATTGTAAAAAAACCTTCCACCGTTAAACTTACTAAAAGAAAACGAATACAAAATTATGGAAACAGATGCTAGTGTGACAGGATGGGGAGCAATACTCATAAGCAAAATTGATAATTATGCTCCTAGAAGTACTGAAAAGATTTGTCTTATGACTAGGTATGTTCCTTGAATCTCATCCGAATCTTTCAAGCTTAGATCTTGAAGTAATGACAATTTATATGGCTTTAGAAAAATTTCAGATATATCTAAATTAAGAAGAATTTTCAATTAGAACAGACTGTCTTAATATTGTAAAATTCTATAATAAAAAGAAATACATTATCTTCAAAAAGGTGGATAAATTTTGAAAATGTGCTAATTAGCAATGGCTTCAAACCCATTTTTGAACACATAAACAGAGAACAAAACACCTTGGCTCATTAGTTAAGTAAATCTTAAATTAATACTAATATTTTTTTGCAGATGGATTTTAAAATGCCGGACAATTTAACGGATGATCAAAGAAAAATAACAGATAAGCTTCTAAAAAGTAGAAACAACTCTTCTGGTTTCATTGCAAATCTACACCAACTAATCTATTTGTTTGATTCTTTGAATAAAAATAAAGAACCTACTTTATCATCCTCAAAAAAATCTCTCCCTCAATCTCTCATTCCTTCAATAAATTCTATAGAATCTGCCCTTTCAAAAGAGACCATCACAAAAAATATAATAAAATTTCTCGAGTTAAATAATCTCAAAGAAGATATAAAGCGGAATCTTATCCGCCTGAAACCTCAACATTTCAATCAAAGAGAAATCGCTTTAAATTTTCTTTTACGAAAATACCTTAAAGAATATGTTCAAATCTTTCCCAAGAACTAAGCAATAGAATTTTAGAAGAAGCCATGACAGGACCTTAAAGTGGTTCATTGATTTTCAGAACTTCTTAAGTTATAGAGATGACTTGTCCCACATAAAAGGTATATACAAATTCAATATCTTGATGTAAACTTTTTAACTTTATTTTTAAAAATAAAAAAATCACTCTACCCTTCCTTTTTGATAATACACTCATATATCTCTTCGCCATACAAAAAGATAATGTTGAAAAACTTTTAAAGAAAATCTTTCATCAAAACTTTGCAAAATAAAGCATAGCATTTTAAAAAAAGTGATGAATGAAGCATAGTTAAAATTCAAATCGACATTTCAGAATAGGTTGATGCGGAAATAGATTTCTTGTCTATTATAAGATATTAATCTTCTATCCTAAGGGAAGGGAGTACAAATTGAAGATACAACTAAAAAATACCCAATCTCCAATGAAAATGATATTGCCTTTAGTAAAGCTCTCCTGATTAGAGACATGAAAATTGAAGGTCCAGAATTTGCTTCTGTTGAACTATGTGTCAACCAATTTTATGAAATTTTCTGTGATAGAAGGATTCAGCTGCCAGCTACAATCGAATGGACAGAAAATTATATGATTCATTATCAAGAAGACTTAGATGAAGAATAAGAAATGACGACATAGTCAAGAGTTGGTGGGATGATCTAGACAATGTGGAAAGACACAACATCAAGAACATTATAGAATGGAAGGATGAATCTGATGCAAGCGCTAACGTATTTTTTTTTCTATTGTTTCCTTCACTCAGAAGAGAGACATTAAAACACATGGCTAAATTTCTTTCACTCACTATCACTTCTGATCACGTGCTAAAACCTAGAATGTACTAGTAAAATAAATTGTATTTTCAGTGGAAGTCCGTAAGTGTTTATAAATAGAAGTTCAGTCCCCTAATAGAAAGGCATCAGAAAAACTCTCTGAAAAAAACAAAGAAAAGGCGAGAGCATTAGACATGAGTAAGATCTCTCCAAGGCAAAAGGTAATTTAGAGTTTGTACAAAAGAAGTCTTGATTAAGGCGTGAGAGTATTGCTTGTATTAGATATTGTTAATATATGGGTAATTTAAGCATGTGCTGTTATTGTATATCTTTGCTTTATGATATCTCTTTGAAACCCATATGGTTTTAGAACTAGGTTATAGTTTGTTTAGCAAATGGATTGGCATCTAAGGGGTGAAACCTTTTTGTTCGTTCCCACTTTTTTAGATTTGGAGGAGAATTTGTAGACAAAGATTTTTACAATCAGTTGCATCTTACAATTCTAATGCATTAGCAATATCAATATTTCATGCTACTCTAATCTTCATTAGTTACTTTTTAGTACAATCTTACCCCTGAAGCTTCTTGTTAAATCTTCATCAATTTCTGTTATACATTCTGAGCTCACACTTAATTGTTATCTTTTTAATTTAGTTTTGCTTTTTAATTTAGTTTGGTATCAGGGCCATAGACTTATTTATTATAAGCACTTTTATGAATAATTTAGAATATTTAAATTTAGAAATATGTGACTAACAAACCAAGATCCATAGAAAAGAAAAGGAGTTTCGAATCCTTTGTCACTGTCAAAATTCTAAACTTATTACACTTATTACACACTAAAGGAACAGAAGAAAAAGACAAAATTCTAAACTCACTTGTAGATCTAATTATTTCTGGTATTAGTAATTTATCCCAAGTATCAAATAAATATTCTTTAGGAATATCAGAAATTACTAAATATCTTGGCGACTTAAGACTAAAAACTCTTAGACAGGATATAAATGTCCTACATGAATGCCTAGTTAACCATCAACATAGATTAAACAAACTTTCTTGCGAAATCACAAATAAACTTTCTCAGCTACCTGCTAAAGAAGAAATTTCTCAGTTAATCGTGAGTTTAAATCTTCATAAACATAGAAAGATAGAAATAGAAACCAACTCCTAGATCAATTAAAACTATGAAGTTGTCAAAATCCAAAATTTCCAATCAAAAGCAGAAAAACTTCTTGAAGAAATCCGAGAGAGATCTTATCTATGATCCTAAGAGTTATTGAAGAACTCCAAAACCAACAAATTGAAGTCAACCGAATTCCACGTGCCTAAGGTCAAATACAGAAACTTTGGCAAAACAAAATACTATTTTAAAACTACTTGAAAAACTTTTAGAAAAACAAGAATATCTTGAAAAACAAATCGAAGAACTTCGACAAAAGATATCATCGACCACTATCAAAACGATGAGAAAACAAAACTGTTACCAAAGAGAAAATATGGATACAAAAATGGACCTCTCTCAGCTAACTATAAATCTCTTGAAAAAGTTGTTGATACAGACAAACAATATGAAAACTTCCTTAATAATGGGATCATTGTCATTAAGGGAGAAAAATGATATCAAGTAGGCTTCTTTTCAAAAGAAAAAAAAAAATCTACAGAAGCCAACATGAACAACTTATTTCATGTGTAAATAATACTGTTGAAATCTCTGTAATCTCTGAAAAATTAGAATTTGAGTTAGTAAAAAAATATAAAGAATATAATCTTTTACACCTTGGAATGATGATCATAAGCATAAGGGTATTGTTGCGGCTCGGATCTTAGAGAATTTATCGTTGTTGTTTTAACTCCAAACAAATAACAAATTTACCTATTCTTGCTTTGAAATATGTGAAAATTAGTAAAGTGATAAGAAAAGGATCGAATCCACAGAGACTTGTTGACAATCACAATTTTAAAATTTTAATCTAGTTTTAAAACAAATGATTTGAATTTTAAAATTTAAAGAAATTAAAACGTTGAACTTTATCAATATGAGCAAACTTGGAGATTGGGAACCACTACCATGTACATAGAGTCTTCCCTTATGCTTTCATTACTCTTTTGCATTTACTTCAATCCTTGGAAATTGTCTTTATTCTAAAAACTGGATGATTTAGTAATAAACCCAATGTACTTTTTAATTTCTATCTCAGATTAAGCCACAAATTACTCAGGCATTCTTATTGTGAAGGAATCCCTCTAAAATCGACTTGATTTAATAGAATTAAGAGTATTCATTTAAATATATTTTTAATTGATTTAAACTTAAGATGAAGTATGAAATGAATCCACACTGAAGTGAAACACAATCTTAAAAATCGATAAAGCTTAAACTAAACTAAAAATTAGGCATTAGTAATATGATAAAATAGAACAGAAACATGAAAGAGCAACTCTACGCATTCATGGAGCGAAACCCTCTCCCCAAGAGAAGGTTCTCAGCCACTCATGACAAAGAGTTTAATTAATTGAGAATAAAAACAAAAAAAAAACAAGAGAAGGAGCATGGCAATGAAAGAAAATAATTGATTAAATAATTTTTTTGTTACAGCTCCAAAAAAGAAACAAAACTTACTCAAACTCTTTTACAAAAGAAAGAAATAAAACTCTAATAAAATTCTCTTCATATAACCTCCCTCTCTTAGTCCTTTTATAGGGAGAATAGAAGCACATGTTTCTTTTATTCTAACATGTTTACAATATGTTTTCTTAAATTGCTCCAATATGTTTCCTTCAATCACTCCTTTGATTTTAACATGTGATTTGGATAGAAAAAATTCTTGGAGCTTCAATCACTCCTTTGATTCCAACATATGATTTGAATGGAGAAAATCTTTAGAGTTTTGGTTTGCACTTAAGTTTTTGGCCCATTCAACTTGGTTCAACACTTGATTCATTTCATTTTTGATCTCTTGTTTTACCCAAACTTTCTTGCTCAACATCAAATGACTTGTATAGCTCCTCAATTCCCTAAACAACAAAAACATACCAATTAATTATAATTAAACAAAAATAATGTACTAGCAAATATGCAACTTAGGTATAAAATGTGTACAAATATGCCTTTATCAGGTATGCACTGAAAAAGATTACATATTAAAGTCTTAATTTATATACATGATAATAGGTTTGAAAACCATGACCAAGCTCAAGTTGCCATAGCAGAAATAGATTTGTCAAATAATTTTTGCATTGTAGCCTTGTGTCATGCGTTCAATATGGATATCATAGAATTTTGTGAACATTTTAAAATTTTCATAATGACATGAGGATATAATATGAATTTAAAGAAAAAAATCTGTTAGTAACATCCTTGTTTATAGGACGACTAAATAATGATGCTAATCCACGATTCAAACTTCAATTTGAAAAAACTTGTGCCACTTTGAGCTCTAAGTTTACTCAAGTGATTGTGGCCAAACAGAAAATGCTGATAAATTCAATAACCTAGCATGGGATCTAGGAAAATTACAAACAAAAATTTCTGAACCAGAACAATCCCATATCTACAAAAATGGCCAAGACAGAGAATTAATCAGATTTTCTTCTTATAGGGCGTGTTTGATTTCAAGGAAGTGGGCGGAAGTGAGGAATGGGAATTGTCATTTCCCACTTCCGTTGTCCATCCAGACACTGATAAAGAAAAATAGAAAATCTCTTTTTCTTTTCTCTTTTCTTTTTACACAACCATTTCCTCACTTTTAAGGTGCTACAATTAATTTCGTGGTCATATAAATCTCATTTATAATAAGTTGTAGTTCAAAACAGTTAATTTTGTGGTCATGTAAATCTTACTTGTATTCTAATTACAGTCCAAAATTTTTCATAATTAAATTTTGTTTTAATATTATTTTACGGTCAACTTTGTGGTCAGCCTTTCCACTTCCACATTAGTAACCGAATGCCGGAAAACATAATATATATTTCCACTTTCACTTTTCAACTATCAACCAAACACCGGAAAAGATACACACAAATTCTCATTTTTCAAAGGGAAAAAAACTACTTCCCACTTCCTCACTTCTGCCCACTTTTTTGAATCCAAACAGCCCCATAGAGAAAAATCAGCTCTTAATGAAGAAATAGAAGAACTGCCTAAAATGATGATGGCTATAGACACTGTAACAGAAGATGACCTAGCTGAAATAAGTTTTAAACAAATTGAAACTAAAACATTGATCCAGACATCGATCATCAGGCACTTCATGAGTACCTACATAACGTGCAGGATCACTCTCAAATATTTGTAAAAAAATAAATGTACGAAAATTCTTTTCCAATAAAAATTTTATGGAAGGTAATTTATCTCAGCCACCCAAAGTGGAGTTCAAAAAATGAGCATAGATAAAAATGAAAAAAAAACATTGAACCACCAGTTCCTGTTATTCCACCAATGCCTCCATCAAGAAACTCTTACCAGAAATAGCGGAAAAACATAGAGCAGATCCAGAGTTTGACTTTTAGGGAAAAGCCCTTCAAATCCACTTCCTAAAGACTTGAATGTCAGGTTAAAACCGGTTAATCGCTGGAATGATGTTAAACCTAGACTTAGTTAAAGTCCATGATTGAAGAAGGACCGTTGATGAATGGGCTAATGATAGATCCGACAAGATCTTACAACCCAGTAGAGCAGCCTACTCCATCGAACAATGGTGGAAACTATATGAAATAATGATTGAAGGATCTGTTAGATTATGGTTTAACAATCAAAAATATGCTACTCAAGTCATCAACTATATCAAAATTCAAAAGATCCCTACCAATTTAGCCAAATGATTAAAGAATTTTGGTTAGGATATGATCCAAACAGTGTAACAGATATTCTCAAAAGAGAGGAGCCAGACAACTTGAACATCTTGCTCTATGTGACTATTCATATATTAATGAATTTCTACAAGACTTTAATGTTCTAATCATGGAGGCAAGGTTAAGGACAAATGTACCAGTAATGAATAGAATATTCTCTAAACTACCTGGCGAAGCAGGAGAATATATCTATACCCAATGGTTTAATAGTCCTAACGCTGACACAACTTCATGGGGAGTTAGAGTTCACTTTATTCTTGAACAGCTAGAAGAACTATGTCGAAAACAAAAACTGTCAAAACAAGTAAAAAATATTCTGGAACTCTAAAAGCTTTGGTATGCGATAAAATCCTCAAGTGTATGACAATATGGTTGCAACATAACTGAAAGAAGAAGGAAAACTCCCAAAAGAAATTAAACTATTTAAAAGGAGTCCAAAGAAAACATTTAAAAGAAAATATCACAATTAGACCAGAAAAGATTTTTTTTTAAAAAAAAGAGAAACCAGTCAATAAAAACACTAAGAAAGGAAAAGAAAAAGTAAAACAGTGCAAATGCTTCATCTGTGACAACCCAGATCATTTAGCAAAGAAATGTCCAAAGTGAAATGGTAATACAAGCCATATGGTCAAAATATTAAAAGAACACGGTGAACTAAATGATTGGGAAAACATAGACTACAAAATCTCTTATTTATCTTCAAAAGAAAGCATTATGATATAGAAAGCTGCACAGGCACTGATTCATATTTCAGTGATTTTGGAGAAATAAATTTGATGTTTTTCGGTACCTACCAAAAAGAAGACACTTCTAAATGCACCTTTAGGAATATACTCTTCAGAAGGTGGACAATTTCAGAACTTGGTCATTATGTAATAATCTAACTGAAACAGGTTATATTTGTGATCAAAGCTGTAAATTTTTAGGATATAGATTAGAAGAAATTGTGAAAATTGTTATCATGAAAAAACAAAAATAAAACCTTTATCTCATTATATTTCTAATATTGAAAGCAATGACCCATTTCTTGAAGAAAATGTAAAAGAAACTAAAACATTAAACATTAAAGTCAAAAGATTGGGTCTCGCGTAGGACTGTAAATGGTACCCGAAAACCTGATAACCTTATTCGATCTTTTACAAATGATTGGGTTCGGATTTGAAAATTAGACCCGAAATCCTTATCGGGTTTGGTTCACGTATGACTATTTCAAACCCGAAACCTAATAACAAACTCGAAAGAGAGTAAATGTTATAAAATGGTACTTATCATCATAAATGTCAATATATTTAAATCATAAAATTATAAAAATGAGAACTTGATCTTATTATTATAAAAGCAAAGTATATAAAATTTAATTTTGCTTCTAATTAAATTGAAATATATTTTAAAAATAACTCTCATTGAAACTTTAATGCACCTATGTAAAATCCGAATCCTAACCGAACCTGATAAGAAGGAAGAGATTCCGACTCGAACCCGAGTCTGAACCCCAAGTCCTTATTGGGTTCGGGTTCAGATATGGCACGAATCCGACCCGAACCCGATCCGTTTACACGACTCTCGCGTCCATAGTTCCTCTGAGAGAACCAAACCTTATAGGATGTGATCTTCCTAGTGTTGATTTTTTGAACTTAAACCAAATGAATATAAAGGAATAGTCAGTGGACTATCAATAAAGTTACCTCCTGGACACTACGGAAAATAGCTGCAAGACCATCAATGGTTAAGAATAACTAAATGATATCATGGTAGGTGTCGTCGATCCAGGATATAAAGGAGAAATAAAATTTTCCTCCATAATTTTGGTGATAAAAATTTTGAAGTAGATAATATATATGATAAGATTGCACAGTTAATTGTTGAAAAAGCTGAACAAGTAGAAATCGAAGAAATTCCAGAATTCAGTACTAACAACACCAATGACACACATAAATGATATTAGAACTTGGACATGAGAAAACCAATACATTAATGCCTATTTCCTCCGAATTAATTACTATAGAAGTAGAAAGTTTAATTCTTCGCAAACTTTTTCAGAATGATCAATACCGGAGCCACATATACATATATCAATACCTCCCTTGTCCCTATAGACTACCCCACACCACTATCCCTCATCATTAACACAATTGGCTTCAATGGAAGTATCACCAATTTCACACATAAAGTCAAACCAATAATGATGCGAATAGGCAGCCTAAGGACAAATCTTCCTCCACTAATTAATCCCACCGATCTTCCTATATCCTATGACATGATTCTTGGTATTAATTTTTTCTGTAGCATTCGTGAAGGCCTCACCATTATGCCATCTGGCCTCATGATCCAAGGTCTTTCTCAGGTCTCATCCTCTCTTTTCTTTGTTTTTTGGAGAGTTTTTCTCTGATTCTATTAGAGGACTGGACTTCTATTTATAGACGCTCACGGACTTCAAATGAAAATACAATTTATTTTACTGGTACATTCTAGGGTTTAGGACGTGATAAGATTCATTAACCTTTTCACTTTTAAAAGTGATAATGAGTGAAGAGAATCTAGCCATGTGTTTTAATGCCTTCTGGTGAAGGAAACAATAGTGGAGAATACGTCAGCGCTTGCGTCAGATTCATTCTTCCATTCCATAATGTTCTCGATGTTTTGTCTTTCCACGTTGTGCAGGTTATCCCAGCAGCTGTTGGTTATTCGTCTATTTCTTGTTCTTCATCTAAGTCCTCTTGATAATGAATTATACAATCTTCTGTCCATTCGATTGTAGCTGGCGGCCAAATCTTTTTATTATAGAAATTTCATAAAGTTGGATCTGACACATAAGTTCAGTACAAGCAAATCTGGACATGTCTCTAATCAGGAGAGCTTTACTAAAGGTAATGCCATTTTCATTGGAGATTGGGTATTCTTTAGTTGTATCTTCAATTTTCTTTAAGGTAGGAGATTAATATCTTAGAGTAGACAAAAAGTCTATTTCTATTATCAGCCCATTCTGGAATAGTTGATTTGAATTTAACCCATGCTTTATTCATGACTTTGTTTAAAATGCTATGCATTATTTTGCAAAGTTTTGACGAAAGATTTATTTTCTTTAAAAAGTTTTTCAAGATCATCTTTTGTCTGACGAGAGATTTATGAGTCCATTATCAAAAAA
>JAVJIF010005376.1:0-50000 GCA_038442645.1 Agave tequilana
CAAGTCCTCTGTGGAAGGCTCCACTTCGTTCCAGGCCTCGGAATCTGAATATGCAAATCCAAAGGGTCAAGACATATAACAATAGATAAAAGATAGCCAAATGACTAAGGATCATGAATAAAGGTAATGGAGTAGTAATAAATAGCAACGAATAACGAGTGATATAAACTCAATAAGATAAGGTCATATGCAATAATCTACAGTTAACGTCTTATTATTATTACTTGTCTTACTGGATATCTAGCTATGTGACCCAGCGTCCCAGAGCACATAGATCCATATCCTAGTGAAAACAAGGTTGTTATTGGAAACAGCGGTTGTATCGACGAACTATGTTTACAGTGGGTCCCGTGCATGCCCGGGACCACGGCCCAGTATTGTTCCGTGCTTGAAGACGGAACCTGCCGCTAGGCTAACAGGAGGGTCTTATGTATGCCCTTGTCATGACAGTAAACAGGAAAGGGAGGAAGCACTCCCCTCGGTCCCCTGGAGTACCGCAGGTAAGACCGGAAAAAATATAGTGCACAACCTAATACCACTGTAAACACGAAACACATATCGATATTCCGTTATTTCCCCCTGTCCCCATGTAAGTGGTATATTTTATATAAAGGTCGGGTATATCATGCTTGGTGTTGAGTGATAGCATGAAGGGGAGGTGGTATTCATATTTAACCTGATATATAATAGCAATATGTAACAAGAGTCATGAAGCATGATAAAGCAAGATCCATCAGGTAACAAGTCATGCAGTACAGGTATGAAGCATAAACAAGGCTAAAACAGCATACATATATCAGGGGAATATCAAAAAATTAGAAAGGAAAGGAGTCTGAAATCTGTCCCAGGATTTGACCTGGCGGGTCGACCTTCGGTCGACTGCCGGTCGACTGGGATTTACAAAGGCCGGTCGAGTGCCGGTCGACTGCCGGTCGACCGTGCAAGGTGCGTGAGCTCCAGGTTTTGGCCGGTCTACTGTCGGTCGACTGGTCCACATCAATTTCCTAAGCCGGTCGAGTGGTCGGTCGACTTCCCGGTCGACCGCCAGCTCAAAGCCGTGCACTCTGTGCACATCGGCAGAGATCGGTCGACTGCCGGTCGACCGATCCTCTGGAATAAGCTGCTGTTAAGGCAGAAAAATCAGGTTTCGTGTGGGTTGATTCTAACAGTTTAAAGGTAGGATTTTTATGCTATAGGGGACCTGATCTATCATCTCAAGTACACTAGAACAGAGATAGCCATGGTGGTGATATAGTGACATGAGAGGTTGGATTGAGCTTAGATGACTAAAAATTGGATTTTTATGTATAAGTGTACATGGATCTCTACCTAAGCATGTGGAGAGTTAACTAGGTCTGGTGAGTAAGAAACTCACCTGATGGGTCAGATCTGAAGCTTGATCCAATGGAGGAAGAGGTTGGCTTCAATCCACAAGTTGTTGATGAAGCTAGGGTTGAAGAATTCCCCCTTGGTGTTGCCTTGAATGAAGCCTTGTTGATTCTCTAGAGATCTTGAGGTGAGGTGAAGAGATTGGGGTGACTCTTGAAGCTAGGGTTCTTGCTAGAGAAGAAGGAGATCTTGAGAGTTCTTCTCTTGAGAAGAAATGAGGAAGAAAAGGGCAATGTTGCAAATGATAAGTTTATATAGGTTTGGGATTTTTGTAAGGGGAGTGGAAATTGGATGGAGGTGAGGGGCTTTCTTGCAAAAATGTGGGTGAGGTGTCCCCTCACTTGCCATTGGCCGGCCATGAGAAGGAGAGAGAGTTAGTGGGGTAGGTGAAGTGTGTGAGTGGGAAATGAGGTGGAAATGAAGTGGAAAAGGAATTTGCAATTTTTTTTGGAAAAAATGCCCGAAATTCAAGTATTTGGATGGTCTGAAAATTTTACCAAAAATCAAGAATAATATTGAAGACCAATGGTGAAATTCGTTGAAGAAATACTGTATAGATTTTAATTAAAAAATCCCGGAATCAGTTATTTACCGACTCCGAAAGAATTTTCATAAATTTATAAAAATCTCAGAAAAAGAGCATAAGTAGGAAATATGATTCTAAGTAATAAAGTCTAAAGGACTTTCTAAGAATTCCTAACAGTTTGGAAGATAAAAATTCGGAAACGGTCAGCGGTACTGGCCGACACCGGTTTTGAAGAAATTCATTTTAATTCCAGAAAATTCCAGAAAAATCACATAAAATCTAAAATATTGGAAAATGATATTTGAAATTAAAATTGATCAAATACGGAAGGTAAATCGGAAAATACGGTCGAAGGACTGAATACGTAACAAAGTACGTATTCCGGGAGAGGGGTATTACACAGACCGAGCATTGGCAATGGCGAGCTCTGTGTTTTGCCGGATGAACTCAGATTCCATTGAATCGTCAGCCAGTTTCTGACATTCAGCTTGGGAACGCTCGAGATGCGGACCTCTTCAGCAACTGTGCTTCCACCCTGTCGCTCTCGTTCCTGGGTGGCTAGAAGCCTAGTCAAGATGACCTGGGCTTCTTGAGAAGAACTAGCATTGTCCAAAGACTTCAGCTCTTTCAGGTCACTTCCCAATCGCTCCACCAACGCATACACGACTTGGCAAGCGAGAGCCTCCGGTTAATTCGATGTTACCGACCATGTTTCCAAGGAACGTCCGGGCAAAGTCAAAAGAGCTACGTCCAGACAGGATAAAATTGATGCACGATCGCATCGCGTCAAGGAACTGCTGCACCGTTTTGCGTGTCAGGAAATCCATGGTATCATCACCGAGGTACTCCCCGACCCCCTTTCTATCATGAGGAAAGGGGTGCAAGCCGGCTCTTTTGCACGAGACGAGAGTCGTGCTGACCGTCGATACGTCAAGAGCGAGACTGGCCACTGGCGCTTCCGGAGGTGTTATCTCTACAGGAACCTCCACAGCTAATGATGGAGTGGTAAGCGCAACCTCTTCAGAAGCTTCAAACGAGACCTGAGCTGTGTGGCCTTCTGGAAGGGTAGACCGTCGGACTCTCCATCTGAGCCCCCTCAGTTCTCTCTGCAAGTTATCGTGACATTAGCCACAAAGGAGAAAAGCGAAACATTTAAAATATCAGAACTTCCTTACCATCTGGGAGGTCCAGAGAGTCGAATCCTTGGGCGAATCCTGCGGAGTGGAAGTCTCCCTGGCTTCAATGGTAACCTTTTCACCCTGCAGAGTGGGTTCTTCCCCAGCCTTAGGGGTTGCCTCCTCTTCCGGCCAAATGGAAGGCTCCCCAGTTTCAGTAGTTGCCCTCTCCGGAGTTATCTCGGCAAATGAAGTCTGGACTCCTTCGGACTGGGTCAGCTCTTCTACCGTCTCCTCGATATGCAAGGAGGCTACAGCTTCAATGTCCCCGGCCAACCCTACAGCATAAAAGAAGAATGTTAAAACATCCTCTTCAAAATGAAAAGGGAAATTAGGTCAAAAGGTGAAAAGAATACCTTCAGCGGAGTAATCGCCAGCTGTGTGACCGTTGATGGCTCACCCCCGTACATTTCTTCCTCCGAGATATGGAGAGAACTTTCTCGGATCAGGAAGAGCGGGTTCATCACCGTAGTCAACCTCGTCTTCAAACTCGCTTTCCCCTGAGAGTGAGGAAGACGATAGCGCCGCACGAGACTTCTGCAGCCGGAGCCTTGCCACCAATTACCCCAGTGGTAGGACTAGGGTCAACTGCCCGAGGACTGAAAATGAAGACACAAGGCGACCAGGTTGCTGTGTCTCATCTCTCCCTTTCATGAGCAAGTAAAAACCCGGGTCGAACTGAAATCCCCGGAATATCGACATCTCCTCCACTCATGATGTTCGACCTCTAGCTGCTCATCTTCATCAGCGGAGGTGGCTCTGTCAACGAGCTCCCCTTCCTCCGCAGACCTACGGTCTCTGCTGCTCGACCTAGGGGCACGGACTAAAGGAAACATCCTCTTCAGCTATGTCTTCTTCCCTCGGTACTACCAACAACAGCAGGGATGTCTTCGGATCGGGAGACTTCGGTTGTCAAGTCTCTCCGAACCTTCTGGGAGTAGGTTCAGCAGTTGAAGCAGAGCGTTGACGACGCTTGCTTACCACCTCTGTCGAGTCTTTTTTGCTCGTGGCTCCACCCTTGCTGCTTGCGGCTCCTCCTTGTTGGCCGCGGCTCCGCCCTTACTGCTCGTGGCTCCCTTCCCGATCTTCTCGACTCCTTCTGGGCCTTCAGGTACTGTTCGATAAGTTTCGAGGGTTTACCAGACTCTGACCTTGCTCGAGATTTGCATTGAGCTCTCAATACATGAAGACCCCGGAGCAAAGTCCGGTGACTGGTTAACCTGAGAATACCAGGTGCAGAAGCTGAAGCTCATGCGGCACCTGGACCCCTCGATAGGTAGACGAAAAGTTGCCCCCGTCCCTCGGCCACACTGTAGTACCAAGCCCGAGCACCTTCGAACAAGTTCCCTTCGAAGGCAAGTTGAGCATTGGGATTCCCGACGTAGAGTTGATCGTAGCCGAACTGTCGAGCAAAACGACTCGGCATATACGGCTCGATCGTGCATGAAGTCCTTGTCGGAAGAGCACATACCCGGGCCGAATATGATCGACCACCAGAAGACTCCCGCGGTCACCTCGTGAAGCCATCTGGGCCCACGGAATCAGTAAATAGATCCCCGAAAGACGCACCAGAGATCTCGGGGAAGCAGCGATTGAGCTGGTAATTCGCAGAATCCGAAAGTCGCTTCCGGACGTAATATATATAAAGATCATGCCAGCTCGAATCCTCCAACCGCTGTGTACAAAAGGGACGGAACCCTCCCTCTGACGCACCGCCGTCATCAGAGAAGGGCAGTGCATCACGTACAAGACATGAGGTACGTATAAGGCAACTCGATCCGAGGGTTGGGGCACTTCACCGTCGGATTCCCCTCTGAGTCAACATACGGCTTGCCGTGGGAGTCGACAGTTTTCGGCGCCTCGCAGAGAAACTCTTGTTTAGCGCCCGCAACCCGCTCTGAATGCCAGCCACCACGGCCGGGGAGAGAAGGGCTATAGGGTTGCCATGAGCCAGGAGCACCGCCGGGTACACCACGTCAGCAACAATAGCTTCATGTGGCAGCGTGGGCACCACACAACGCTTTAGCCACAGCATCAAGAAGCCTGCCAATAGTGCCCTGTCGGAGATAGGGGTCCGGGCTTGATGGTGGAAGCTTTCAAAAATCAGGTCAGGGTCGAAACCATCCTCGTTAGAAACCGTGGTGTAGAAGCCTTCAGGAGCCTGGTGATCCTGTCTTCAATTTCCTCGTCAGAGCTGGAGCCAGTCGGGTTATCGGGTGGTCTTTCTTGTTGACACCGTTAAACAAGTAGCTGGCCCAAGACAATTGCTTGACTCCCTGCGACCTCCAGGTGGTTAATTGACCGCAAATGTGGAAGTGACACATCACTTCCCAGTAAGTCTCGTACATCCGAGGAAACTCTTTCTTCAAGAGGTGGAGCTCCTCAGTGGTCGGGACATATTCCTCATAGGGAATGTCCCCTGCTGCCAGCCCTGAGACCTCATGCAGCTCGTGCAGTGCAAGGCCCATCTCTCCGACCGGGGTAAAGAATGTCCCCGTCAGAGGATTGTAGCGCTCCAGGATCCCGAAGAAGTTATGAGAGCTTGGCGGATACCCCACTGTACGGCCCTGACCGCCGGGTACAGTCCCACACGCTTTAGCAGATCCCCAGATCGGTGAGGACGAACCCACCATCCTGCCCCACCAGTAGTTCTCCGTGGAATGGACCCACCCGGGCGGACGGAACCCGACCGATAATCACCCTCTGCTTCCATGAACGCGTTGAGGAAGGTAGTGCCAAGTTGTGGTATCTCTCCACCGGAACCTCAGACTTGCGCGACCCAGGGAATAGGCCGAGAACCGACCTGTCATGGCTATCATGACGGTGTACTTTATGGGAACCCAAATCGCCGAGAGTAATCTCCGGGACATATCGAGAAATGTCCCATTCTATCTTCCGAGGGACGGACATGTGCTGGAAGTAGGACAGCGGGAACATCCTCTCCATGTCCGGAAGAAAGAATCTTCCACCCTTTATCTGACGGAGCCATTTGTAAGTTCCGTCATACACACGATAGCCGCCCTCGTTGATACGATCTCCGAAGAAGAAGGCAGGCTTCTCCAGCTTGACGTGAGCATCCGTTGTGAATGCTGCATCGGTCATGAGTACCCAAAGAGTTCTCATATCAACATTAGAGAGCTTCTCCTTGCGAGCCGGCGACTTGTCAGCAGTCACAGGGGCAGTCCTTCATAGCACAAAGGTCAAGTCCTGGTCAGCACCACCCACATGTCAAAGTGGCGCGTCTTGGCGAGTGAGGCAGAAGGATGGGGCACTGCAAAAGAAAAGACACTTAGTTAGATACTTTATATGCTAAGTGTTCATAACCCAAACGCGGAAGAGATACTGGACGCAGGAATTATCAAATCCGCGTCCAGACCTGCAAAACCGCGTCCAAACGCAGAAGAGATACTGGACGCAGGAATTATCAAATCCGTGTCCCGACCTGCAGGATCCGCGTCTCCACCACATTCTCCTTGATGTCACTTCTGGGGTGCGAAAAGAAGGGAGTTATCCACCTTAACCCTTCCATCACCATAATCGCCAGAAGTTAAGGAGGGTAACTCCATTCCTTTCACATCCCCAGATGTCTAAGTGCTTGGACTCGGTTGCCAGATTCATCAAATCACAGCTGATGAAACAGAACGCAAGGATCAAATCCGCATTCTGTAAACCAAGTCCGCGTCTAAACCCTTCACAATTAGAAATATTCTAAGTGAAGAATCTGAAGCGCAGGACCCAATGGCGCGAGGGTCCAACCCGCGCCACGGTTATCAACTCAAAGACTGCGTCTGAGACCGCGTCTGAGAATCAAACACGAGTTATATCTTGTGTTAAAAATTCTTAGGGTTCTATGGGCTTCCATTAATGGCGAAATCCACGCCTAAAAGGCATTATACCTGGGAGAGCAGCGTCATGCGCAGAAGAAGCACCCCTCTGGGCCTCGGCGGCGGTCGCCCGTGAAGAAGATGCGGTTGGCTTGGTCTTAGGTGCCATCTAAAAGTCCAGTAAAGAAGATGAATAGTTCAAAAGTCCAATAATGGAGATGAACAGTTCAACAGAGGAAAGAGAACTCTCTTTCTTGAGCAAGTGCGTTCGGAGAGAAGATGTATCTCTCCAACTGTGGCTATTTATAGCACAAGGATCGCGAAGATACGCGACGTGTTTGCCCGATAAGACGCAAAGATACGTGGCGTGTGGCCCGATAGACGCTGCAGCGAGTCACCGCTTGACGCGTGGAACCAAATCTTTTTGAACAGAGAAGATCATGCGCCACGGCTCCGCGGCGAGTCATCATTTGACACATGGCGCGTTCAGTTAATGAACCAGGAAATCCGCGCGCAAAAAGGTGAAATCCTGCCGGTTCCCCAGGCCAGCTGGCGGCGTAATCATGACACGGCACAGATTCACACCCAAGGGACGCACCTCTCCGATGGACATGCCCGTCAGCATCACCATAAATGCACCCAGAAAGCCGCGTTGCGCTCAGAAAAATCGCGTCTTTATTAGAGTCGCGTCTTTCCTAAGTCCGCGTCCTACCCAGCGGACCCAATATCGCGTCTGCCTCATGGAAGATCGGGCGCGTCTCCATTGCCAAAGGACGCACCCTACAGAAATCATGTCTTTAAAGCAGTACCATCTCGGCTTTTTGAAAAGAACCTGCGTTCGGCCTCCTGCTTCTGCAAAATCAGTTCAACAGTACACTGACGCAAGCAGACGACCAACCACTCCTGGCTTAAAGCACACTCGTGACAGACTAAAAGCAATCGGGGATTTTTAGACTGTGCATCTAGACACTCAACATGATCAACTCTGGCGGCTTCAAAGAGTTCAAACAGTACACTCACGAAGACCAACTCCAGATAAGATCAAACCCGGAGCACTAACAGTCCAGTCATGAAAGCAAATATGGCTAAAATCCAAAGTATTTCGAAATCCGTCCCAGTTAACTGCGGAATATCAAAAACTTTGGAGGGGTTCTGTAGGCTGTCCAAAAGTTACTAGAGGACAAGCCATTGAAAAGCAAAGTTTCAAGCTCTAGACGCGAGGGACTATCACCTGCGTCTCAGCGTCAAGGCGCGTTGGCACTATCACCTGCGTCTCAGCGTCAAGGCGCGTTGGCTCGACACCCGCGTCTCAGCATCAAGGCGCGTTGGCCCGCATCTCAGCATCAAGACGCGTTGGCTCGACACCCGCGTCTCAGCATCAAGGCGCGTTGGCTCAACACCCGCGTCTCCAGCATCAAGACGCGTTGGCTCGACACCCGCGCCTCAGCATCAAGGCGCGTTGGCTCGATACCCGCGTCTTAGCATCAAGGCGCGTTGGCTCAACACCCGCGTCTCAGTATCAAGGTGCGTTGGCTCGATACCCGCGTCTCAGCATCAAGGCACGTTGGCTCAACACCCGCGTCTCAGTATCAAGGCGCGTTGGCTCAACACCCGCATCTCAGCATCAAGACGCGTTGGCTCGACACCCGTGCCTCAGTTGTAACCACCCGGATTACGGGGCCAGTCACCGCACAAGTAGCGGGAAGTGGCCCCTCATTGTGGAGCACTTTTAGGGGACACGATCACCCCCTAAACCTCTATAAATAGCCCCGTCGCTATGAAGAAGGGGTCAAACTTTTGGGCAATCGGCAACAAGAGGGCGACACAGAGAAAAAAAGATCAACTCTTCAGCAAGTTCGCTGCGTACGAGCTAGCTTTCGCCTACCTTCTCTTTTAGAGTTTTGGTAGACAGAGCTGAGTCACTCTTTCTACCGACGAAGAGGAGATCCCTGAAGGACGGTCATCTGGTCAACGGAGAACAAGATTCACTCTCCACCGCCACACGAAGAACCCAGCCTTAAACAAAGGGGGGATTCAAGATTCAATATCCTCCCTCCCTTGTAACCGGAAGGAACAGTTTTTGTTGTAATCCTTTCCATTTGATTCAAGGAAAACTTTTACCGCAAATTCTTGTCCTCTCCTTTCCCGGGTCATACAAGGACCACCGTGTTTTGGGAGACATGGAGATTTGCCTCTTCGGTTTTGGTAACAATCCTTTACTCCCGTTTATATTTACATGCTTTCATATCATTCGTTTATAACATGTTTTATGTTTATTGATTATTATGAAAATGCCATGATTATTAGATCATTGACATATATGTATAGCTTTTGAGACACCCATGTTTAATATGGACCATTACTTTTGTGTTCTCGCATATGTTTAGCTATCATGTTTATCATAGCTCTAATAACATATGAATTTACATAATAATCATGTTTATGTTTATCATGTTGATTTTTGTCTCATTTGATGCTTCATGATTTGAATATATGTTTAAATGTTAGTTTTCATTAAGACTAGGATTTATACTTGTACATATAGTGGGCCACAAATAAATTTTTATATGTTGAGCTTGAACGCTTATTTGTACCCATTAGATGTGCTAGTATAGTCTAGTTTTGATGATTCATGCATTTTAACTTGTATTCCTATTTTTTCATGTTTTCATGATCATGTGTTTTTCACTTCATGTATATGTCCATCTTGTCTAAACTATTGAATATACATATACATCCTTGAGCCACGTGCCTTAATGCATATACATTTGTGGACATCGTTATGTTTTGGATATGTATGTATACTTTAGTTTATACTTGACATACATATGCCTTGAAGAAATCGAGTTTTGATGATTTTCATGTTTTGAGGAATATTGAGCTTGAATGTCTATTTTCATGATTATTTGTGTCACATAACACTTGTACACTCACTTCATTTAAATGTTTCTCATGATTATGTTTTTCATGAGTATGTATGGGCTTTATGGACTTCGAGTGTTTAGTGCCATGTGATTTACATGTATTTCATGAAATATAATTTTGTTTTTATTCCTTACTTGAAGGATTTCGTACTAGTTTAGAAGTTTTTTTTTTCATTTAACTAGTCGTATTCTTCGTCATGGTAGAGTTTTCAAACATATCATATTTTCAAACCCATTTTTTGAAAACCCCTACCTTCTAAGGGTGGCTGGATGGAGACCATGCCTTGTATGTTTATATTGAAAATTATTTTAACTTGAGCATGATTGGGTGGTAGGAAATATGAGATATACATTTGATATTATTGTTGTTTCAATTGGTATCATGGATTCTTTCAATTGGTATCAATATTGACATTTCTTGTATACTCATATATATTTTTATGTATGTATGCTTTCACTTCAAATTGTATCAATTTCGATTGGTATCTAATTTTTCATACATATATATGTTTTATTTGTACTTACTATATCCCTATATCTTTAAGCACAAATCATGTTTATGCTAAGCTTTATTTTTAATGACCATCATGTTTCAATTGATTAGTTTTCAATTGGTATCCTAATACAAGCTTATGCATAGTTTTTATTTGGTATTTCATAAAGGGGGAGAAAATTCGTATTTTTTTCTTTCTATTGTATTTTGTTTACCGTTGATTTCTACTCCCATACTTTATGATGGAAAATGATTAAAAAAAAATGAATATTGTTTTGATTTGGTATCATATGCTCAAAATGAAATATAGTTTAAATTGGTATCAAGATGATTATTTGTTTACTTTCATTTGGTATCATGTAATGAAAGATATATTTGTTTCCTTTCAATTGGTATCAAAAATATGTTTTGATTTGTATTGCCTATATGCAAGGGAGCTTAACATCTCTTCTACATATAGATTCATGTTGAGTGTATCTTATATTGAGGAGCTTGACAACTCTTCTTTATGCGATACACGTGTGTAGGGGGAGCTTCACATCTCCTCTTATGCATGCTTGCATATTATGCGTTATGTGAATAGGGCTTGTCATCCTCCTTCATGTAATGCATATATGTAGGGAAGTTAACTTAACGTCTTCCTCTCATGAATGTATATCGCATATATCCTTTATTAATTTGTTTTATGTCACCCCTTATTGGTATCATTCTTTTTGTTTTAGACAAAAAGGGGGAGAACATTTGTATTGTTTTTGACTCCTTTGTTGATGATTGACAAAAAGGGAGAGAGGTATTTGAGTTTATATGCATGTTTTTGTATGCATGTTTTGTTTATCTAGAAACATTGTTTGTTTTTTTTTATTTCCAAAAATATGTGTTGTTTATTGGTATTAAGAGCATTTTATTGGTATTAAGAGCAAATAAAGTTTTACCGTTTAATTGGTATCAAGAACATGTTTTATACATTTCAGTGTTTTATGCATGTCATGCATGTTTCATGTTTAATATTCATTGCATATCTTATTGTTTATTGTGATGCATGAGTTAAGGGGGAGCTTCTTTGAAGCTTAACTTTAATCCATGCATATATAACTCCATGAGTTTTGTCATCATCAAAAAGGGGGAGATTGTTGGCCCAGAGGCCTTCCACTCTAGTTTTGATGATGATTAACTCATGTTATGTTTACTAATAATCTTGTGATGTTTAGTTTCAGATCATTAACCAAGATATTAGTTGGTGATTAGCTTCAACAGGAGTTTTGAAGCCTTTCACAGGTGAATCCAGAGCCCGAGCAACAAGATCATACATAGCACTCGTTGGAGTCTAGCTCGGTGGATCACGGAGTTTTGGATCGAGTTGACTTGAAGATGGAGATCGTCAAGAAGACTTAGGTATCCTAGTTTAGTTTGTGTTTTAGATCCTTGTGTAAGATTAGATAGTTGATATGCTCAAGTTCACAACACACACGTTTTATGTTTTGGATATTGGTTTTTCGTTTTTGGTTTAAACAATATTGGTTTTCATGAATAGATAGATTCAAAACAAGTTTACTTGGTTTAAAATGTATATTAGATATATTCTATATACATGCATGCTTCAACTAATTAGACAAACTTATTTTGATATGCCTATTCATGAGTTTTTAGTGTTTTTGGTATTTAAAGTCAAAATAATGATATATATATGTTTCATGTATATTGGACTTATGTCCATATGCATCATGTCTAAATGTGTTTAAGTATCATGTTTTTGTATTTAAATGAGTTTTAGGAAAATCAGATTTTCTATTGAAAAATTCAAGTTTGGTAAAATACAGTTTTTGAATTTTGATAAAATTTATAAGACACAAAAATGGTTCATAATGTTTGATATTTGTGTTGAAATTTTTATCACATGTTTATATATCATATATTATGTTAGAAACTATTTTTGTGGATTTTTAGAAGTTTTATGGGAATATTTACAATATTTTTAACCCCAATTTTCTGACCCAGAACAGTGCCTGATAGGCTCTGGCGGTCGACCGGACCCAGAGTCGGTCGACCAACCGACGTGCACAGATCTGTGCACGTTGGGCTGGCACTTGGGCCGGTTGACCGGGCGGTCGATCGGACCAGAGAGCTCTGCTCTCTGTTTTTTTCCCGGTCGACCGGCCGGTCGACCGCGGGTTGCCAACGGTCAAAAATATGACTGTTGGCGGTCGACCGCCAGCCATCTCAGGCTGAGAATTCAGCCTAACGGCTAGTTTTTGATGGGGGCTATTTATACCCCATCTCTTTAGGGTTTTTGACTAAGTTTTCAAGAGCCAAAATTTTCCTACCTTCTAGTGTTTTGTTTCAAGATTCAAAAGAGTTTTTAGAGCTAAAAATATTTGATCTTTGCTTTGTTGTAAAAAGAGTTGGAAAATCATTTTGAAAAGGAATTCTTAGGGAATTATTTTGATCTTAATTATCTATTTTATCTAGAGTTTTCCCTAAGAGTTTTTCTTGAGTTTTTGATTTTCAAACTCTTGGTTTTCTCCATACTTGAGCTATATCACTCTATCATATTCTATAGGATCATTTATTTGTGGGAAAAAGATAATTGTTTGAGGTTGTGAAAACCTCCAAGTTGTAAACCCTTGATTTGGTTGTATCCCTCTTTGGTAGAGGTTGATTTGGTTGGTGTTTGCTCCCTCTTTGGTAGAGGTTGAGATTTGTTGTTTACTCCCTCTTGGTGAGGTGGAGTTAGAGTTGGTTTGTATCCCTCTTCGGTAGAGGTGGATTGTGTTTGTATTGCCTCGGTGGAGGTTGTTGGTTGAGAGAGGAGTTCGGTACTCTTAGTGGATTAGAAATCCTTCTCGTGAAGGCGGGGACGGCTAGGCTAGGGGCTCGAACCTCGGAACATATCTTTGTGTTTGCGTTGATCCATTGTCTCTTAACCCTCTCTCTTTATTTGTGTTGTGCATTTATTCATATTGCCATATCATATATATGCTTGTGTTGTGCCTTGCATTGATTCATATTGCCCATATCTATATGAAATCACCTAGACGGGGGTGAATAGGTGATATGGCTAATCTATAAACTAATTGCGCTAGATGCGGAAGCTTAAAACTATTTACAACACACTTAGTACAACTCACAAGTGTAGCCGAATTCCCCGTGATGGCTCTGGACTAACTCCTCTTGATTCCCCTAGATATGGGTTGAGGTGCTATATGAAGCTCTTGTGGTTAAGTACAAGTGAGGCACACACAAACAATCCAAGCATATAATGAATAAGCAATATGAATCAATGCAAGACAACACAAGCAATATGAATGATATAAAGAAGAATGATGCTTTGCACAAATAAAAGAGAGAGAGTTAGAGAGATAATGGATCAAACGCAAACACAAAGATAAGTTCCGAGGTTCGAGCCCCTAGCTCTACGTCCCGCCTTCACCGAGAAGGATTTCTAATCCACTATCTTGTCCACCGAGGACTCCCACCGAGGGAACCTCCACCGAGGAGGATTTTTACAACAAGGGAGTACCGAACTCCTCTCTCAAACACCGCCTCACAACCGAGGGGTAGGCCCGTAGCCAAACAACCACAAATCACCTCTACCGAAGAGGGATATACAAACCAAACTCCACCTCTCACAAGAGGGAGCAAACAACAACCAACTCCACCTCTCACTAGAGGGAGTAAACCACAATCTCAACCTCTACCAAAGAGGGAGCAACCCAATCAAAGCAAGGATTTTACAACAAGTGGTTACAAAGACCACAAACTCTCTTTTCCCACAAACAAATGATCCTAATAGAATAGGATAGAAGATAGCTCAAGTGTGAAAAAATAATGTTTTGATCAAGAAAATCTCTTGGGAAAATACCAAATTGATATAGAAATGAAGAACAAGAAACCAATTCCCCAAAAACCTATTTTCTTTGAAAATAACAAACACTTAAAACAAACAAGATTGATCTTTTTTGCTCTTTAAACACTTTTGAAAACTTGTTAAAAACACTTAAGAAAGTCTGGAATTTTTGCTCTTAAAATCTTGGTTAAAACCCCCAAGAAATGGGGTATTTATAGGCCTCTCCAAAATATAGCCGTTAGGCTGATCTGCTAGCCTGGCAGGCTGGCGGTCGACCGCCAACGGTCAAATTTTCGACCGTTGAAGGAAGCCGGTCGACCGCCCAGATACAGAGAGCAGAGCTCTCTGGTCCGGTCGACCGGCCCAGTGTCTGCCAGACGTGCACAAAACTGTGCACGTCGGTCGACCGCAACGGTCGACCGGCCCTTGGTTCGGTCGACCGTGCGGTCGACCGACCTGGCCTGTCAGCCACTGTCCTGGGTCAGAAAAACAGTTAAACTATTCTTTTATCTCTTCTAAAAATACCATAAAAATTGTTTTAACATTTTATATTGAAACACAAACATGTGATAAAAATTTCAAGACAATATTAAACATTTGGAATCATTTTTGTGTCTTGTAAATTTTATCAAAAATCAAAACTTGTATTTTATCAAACTTGTTTTTCAATAGGAAATCTGATTTTTCCTAAAACACATTGAAATACAAAAACATGATATTTAAAACACATTAAAGCATGTTGCATATGGACATAAGTCCAATATACATGAAACATAAATATATCATGATTTTTGTCTTTAAATCCAAAAATATGTTATGTTAAAAATACCAAAACATAAAACTACATGAATAGGTATGTCAAACTAAGTTTGTATAAGTCATGTAGCATGTATGTATATAAAGCACATCTAATATACATAAAAAACAAAGTAAACTTATTTTGATCAACTATTCATGAAAACCAAATCCAAAACATAATCTTGTGTGTGTTGTGCACTTGAGCATATCAACTATTCTAAGCTTTACACATGGATCTAAACACACTAAACTATGGATACCTAAGTCTTCTTGACGATCTTCATCTTCAAGTCGACTTGGTCCAAACACCGTGATCCAACGAGCATGGCTATGTATCATCTTGACGCTCGGGCTCGGGAATCACCAAGTGAGGGCTTCCAAACTCCTCTTTTTGAAGCAATCACCAACTAATATCTTGTTACATGATCTGAAACTAAAATCACAAGATTATTAGTAAACATAACTACATGAGTTAATCATCATCAAAACTAGAGAGGAAAGGCCTCCGGGCCAACACTATATGCTTGGTTGTGTTTGTTTGTGTGCCTCACTTGTGCTTAACCACGAGAGCTTCATATAGCGCCTCAACTCTTATTCAGAGGAATCAAGAGGAGTTAGTCCAGAGCCCTTCACGGGGAAATTCGGCTACACTCATTGGTTGCACTAAGTATTGTTGCAAATTAGTTTGTAATTCCGCATTTAGTTTTTAGATTAGCCTTATCACCTATTCACCCCCCCTCTAGGTAATTTCAATTGGTATCAGAGCCTACGCTCCTGATATTTGGTTTAACCACCTAGGAGTGAGATCTTGGTTTGCTAATCTATCATTTGCATTTTGTACGTATATTTGTTTGCACACACATCATGGATTGCTTGTCACCTCCCATGTTCGATGCTTCCAACATTGACATATGGAAACTTAGGATGTCCATGTATTTGAAGACCCTAGACTTGCATGTTTTTCTTGCCGCTACCAAGAAATGCTATCTTGATAATAGCAATCATATAGGGCCAATACACAAGCCCTTGAGGCTATTAGAAGCACACTTAACAAAGATTATCTTATGATTGTTTCTAATTTTGATTCCGCCTTTACAGTGTGGAACAAATTGACCACCACCACCTCCAAGCCTCAATTGCAAATCCAACCGGAGGAATCTAGTGGAGAACGAGTAGATTAGAACTTTAAAATTTGTATTTCGATTTTTTATAAATATATAAGCCTTTTTTCTAATGTTAATTGTGTGAATTATAATTTTTACTACTTAATCTTGGTTGAAATGCTGTACATTTGTCACAAATTTTATTCATGTGGTAGATCGAAATGGATTTAATAATTAATATATATATATATATATTATATATATATATATATATATATATATATATATATATATATATATATATATTATCGTCAGCCAACTGCGACTCTGGTCGCAGTCATGAAACTGGTGTAGACATCCAGACAGAACATTCAAATGGGCAAATATGGACATGCGATCGCGGTCGCAATGTTAATTTATGTTCAGTGGACTGAAGCACAACATAGGGCGAAATGTCGAAATGGAAGTTAAAATTAAATGAAAAAGGAACGCTGCGACTGTTGTCGAAGACAGAAAAAATACTGTCAGCCAACTGCGACTCTGGTCGCAGTGATGGAACTATTGTAGATAACGAGAAAGTTAATATTCAAATGTGCAAATATCGATGCGACCATGGTCGCAGTGTTACTTTATGTTCAGTGGAATAAAAAAAGAACATAGGGCAAAATTGTCGAAATTATATTTGTGCGGAATAGAAGCACTGCGACCACGGTCGCAATTATCCCCATACACTGCTTATCTTTGAGACCAAAGTCACTGTCTACGTTAAAGTAAATAAAAGGTAAACTATATAGGCCAAGTTTGTAACAGTAAAACTCTAAAGTACAACTTCTTACAAAAATAGTACAGTAGAAGTCAAAAATGATATTAAAATCTGCTTATAATGACACGCCAGTGGCAGCATGCGACATGAATCTCTCTGCACTGTGCGACCCTGGTCGCAGTTCATGACTGAAACTGTCAAAATGAACACTTTATTCCTTCTAGGTGGACGCAACCCAAACCTACTTCTTCTGCCATTAAAAAGAAAAAGTAAGAATTTTAAACATAAATCATTAGAAAGAAGTGTATAACAGGTTTATTTAATACCAGTAATGGACAACCAGTCCTGTAATGGCCAGCTCTTGACAGTTACCACATCTTCGATGCTTCACTTCCTTCTGATATAGAGAATCTTCAAAACCAGACTTAAGCCTGGATGCAGCTCTAGGCTCCCCTTGGTTGGTACAGGGACCAATTGGATCACGTATATTCAATTCTTCACCATCTCGCAGAACGACGACGGATCCACTGGAACCAATAGTAGTTTTAGGCTGTGATGACTGATAATTTCCTGACATAGCTTTGTATTCACTAGTGGTTTCTTCAGCAAATCTTTCCAAAACTGCATCCAACTTTGAAAGATGGATATCAGAATCAGCGACCATCTCAAGAATTGCATTAATTTTGAACGAAGTGTCCACAATCTAGCCGTCCGTGGAGTGCCTTGACTGGGAAAGGCCTGATGCCATTTTCAATTGCAACATTTTTGTAACGAGCATCCAACCTCCATCTCTTAAGTATATATGATTCTGATATATGTGTAACGTGATTGCGCCACAAAATACACAGAATATGTCTACAAAGGATACCCTCTGTTTCAAATAATGAGCAACTACAAGACACATGAAGTTCCTCAGGCTTCTCATAACTGACCTTTTTCCAGCTGTCTTTTGATTCTGAAAAATCACCAACCAGATATTTTGATCCAGGTCCGTCGTGTTCCAACTCTTCTGAAAATAATGTCGTTACAACTGCCCATTCCTTTTGGAACAACTGAAAATCTTTAGTGTATACAACTTCGAAACCTGTATCTCATATGGATTCGATGTACAGTTGGGCACTGATCGACAAAGCAAGTACTAAAATAAGAGAAGGAAGTGTGGGTTGATGTTACTGCTTTTACGATTCTTCCGTAGTAGCGAAGTGGCTATACGGGTCGTATCCACAAGGAGGGAGAGCGATGGAAGCTTGATGCGGCTTTTATGTTCAAGAAAAGAGAATGTTCTTTGTTTCCAAATAAGAATTGAAAAGTGAAAACAAGTTGTTTCAAGAATTGTTGGAAAATGTTTTGGTGGTTTGTAAAAGTGAGTTTTTCTTAATGGTAAAAACGCAGGCTAACTTTCTACTAATTGCTCCCACTAATCCCTAACTTCTTGAAGATGTGCCTCACGATGGATCATAGGCAAGCTTACCCCTTATGCAATGGAACTATTCACGTGGAAATCGAGTGAAAGTTCTTCCTATTACTTTGCTTTACACGGCAAAAACTCGGACATTCCTATATCAAGATCCATTAGAAGGCGAGAATACGGGAAGACACGAGTGCACTAATGGTATCGACAAAGTTAAAAGGAAAGTCTCTAGCTTACAATAACAAGTAAAATACAAAACCCATAGATCATCAAAGAAACCATTTAAGTATGAAATATAAGAAGGTAAATACTTGTAGGTAAGTTAGAGTTAGAACCCTCGTCTTAAGATGCCACAGCTCTCGTTTGCACAAGGCTTGTTTGACACTATTGACTCATGCGGGTTATCAATCAAGTAGTTAAAAATTAGTGGGTTAGTAGTTAGTTAGCCATGCAATGGAGGAGTTAGTTACACATGGTGAAGAAAAACAACAAAAGAAAAGAGATAAAGAGAAGGAGTTACACTAAAGCAAGAATGTAAAAGCAAATGAAAGCAAATGAAAACAACTAGTAAATGGAAAGAAGAAAGAGAAGTAATTACTTGTATTATCTTGTCACCTTCCAATACAACTTGTACACACTCTCTCTCTTTCACTCTAATGGCTAAAGCTAGAACTAGAAGAAGAATAACAACAACTACAACTAAAAATAAAACTACACAACTTGCTCTAACTCTGGATCTGCTCCAACTGAAGACCCCTGGGGGGTTTTTATAGACACCAGGGCAAAGGGGCCACGTGAACAGCACGTGGCCCAAAACGTGAGCGCGCGCGCGCCCAAAGGGCCGCGTTTCCGGGCCGCGTTTCTGCGGCCCAGGCTGGGCGGCGTGCGCCCAATTTTGGGCAGTGCGCTGCCCAGTCTGTCTTCTATCCACCTGAGCTCTTGGATTTGTGATTTGATGCCCTGGCCTGACAAAATCTTTACCCTAAAGTTAATGGCTACTTGGTAGGCTTTTAATCACCAGTTAAATGGTGATTTAGATCTTCTTCTTCATTTGCACACCATGGACCTAGGATCAAGCAAGTAAGGTTTATTAGCAAAATTTTACATGAAATAAATATGAGAATGTGATGAAAATTATGCAAAATTAGAGACTAATCACACCCCCACACTTATCTTTTTGCTCGTCCCGAGCAAAACAAAAATGAGAACATATTACACCACTTTCGCAGGTGACGCGATTGCACTGAGCATGTGCAACAAGCCGTTAAACCTCTAGGTTTCCCCTAGAGGAGGAGTGTTGTCTCCTGAGGGTTTTCAGCGGATTGCACCCACAAAATCCAGTAAGTAAAGAAAGAAGTTAGTTGTTTAAAATTATATATATATATATATATATATATTATATATATATATATATATTATATATATATATATATAATATATATATATTTATGAAAAAGAACTTTCAATCATCTAAGTAAAAATGACCGAATGAAGTAAGAATTAGGTTTAACCCTCATAAGCCCTCTTATACTTTAGCCTTCATAAAAGAAGAAACTATGGTATTTCTTTAAATTTAGAAAGGATCTTGTACTTCTAACTCATTCTTTTATTTTGCTATAGATAGATATGCATGCTGTGTAAGTGTGATGTGCTTGGGATTTTTCAACTCAACTTTGAATATCTTTTAATTTTATTAATATTTACTTATTATTCTTAGTTCCATTAGGCTTTCTACTTCACTTATGTACCACATATCAAACCGATGACTCCCAAACCAGATGGTCTTAGGGCATCAGGTGGAAAAACACCCTTCAGGTCAAATATGCAAGTGGAGTAGGCCACGAAATCAAGATTTATATATTAATTTTTTTGGCATAAGTAATCATGCTTCTTGAGGCACAATTATCCAGCTTTTTTTTTTTTTTAGAGTTGTGTCTCTAAATCCCAAGCATGTGTGTGTGAATTATGCATATTCTACTAAGGCTAAATAAAAGGTATGAGTTATTTTCTTTATCCCTCCTATCGTTTTAGTTAAACCATTCTTTCTTGTTTACTTAGGCAAAAATAAAGATTCCTTAATAAGGTTCCCGTAATTCCTACAATCTTTTGGTATGTTTACAAAGAGTATGAAATTTCTTTTCAATCTAGATTTTTTTTTTTGGAAAGAAGAAAGAAGAATAAAAAGAAAAAGAAAGAAAAGTGTTAGCACCCCCCCACACCTATGTAATGCATTGTCCTCAATGAATGCATATGGAAATGCGAATGCAATAAATAGGGGGAAGAAATGATTTCACCGTCTTCGTGGACTCGGGCAGGCCAAGTGCGAATAGGCTAAAAAAAAAATGTAGAGGGGTAAGTATATAAACAATTTTTTTATTTTATTTGTTGTGGTTAGGTGTATGATGGGGCAAAAAGGTCAGCACACTATCATCCGGAGTCATAGGCTCAGTGGTCAAGAAGGGCTTCAGTCTTTGCCCATTGACTTTAAATTCCGTGTTGTTCTTAGGGTCTGCAATAAACACAGCACAGTGTGGAAAATAGTGCGCACAATGAACGGTCCTGACCAACGAGTTTTCAGCTTCCCCGCGAAAATATGAAGCCTAGAGTTATATAGCAGAACCCTATTTCCCGGTGCAAAGTTTTTCCGGGTTATGATTTGTCATGGAAAAGTTTAGTTCTACTCTTGGTGATTCAGGCATTCTCATAGGCTTCATTCCGTATCTCCTCTAATTCTGAAATCTGCAGTTTCCTAAGTTCACCGGCCTTGGTCAGATCAAAGTTGAGTTGCTTAATTGCCCAGAGGGCCCGTGTTCTAACTCTACTGGCAGATGACAGGCTTTTCCAACACGATTCTATAAGGAGACATCCCCAGAACTGTCTTAAAAGCAGTGCGGTAAGCCCACAATGCATCATTGAGCTTAACCGACCAATCCTTTCAGTTTTGTCCGACAGTCTTTTCCAGAATGAGTTTGATCTGTCAGTTGGTGACTTCGACCTGCCCATTTGTCTGAGGATGATACGGAGTGGATAACTTGTGATTGATGGAATATTTTCGCATCAGAGTTTCAAAAACTCTGTTGCAGAAATGTGATCCATTATCACTAATTATCGCTCTGGGGTGCCAAATCGGGAGAAGATGTTCTCTTTAAGAAATTTGACAACCACTGTTGTCATTCATCTTAGTTGGCACAACTTCTACCCACTTAGAGACATAATCTACAGCAACCAAATGAACTGGTTGCCGAAGGAATTGGGAAATGGCCCCATGAAATCAATACCCCAAACATCAAAAATTTCAACTTCAAGGATCGGGTTTAGGGGCATCATGTCTCTTCTTGAAATCTTCCCAATTTTCTGACAATTTGCACATGACTTGCAAAATGATATGAGTCTTTGAACAAAGTGAGCCAGTAGAACCCACTTTGTAGAACCTTTTCTGCAGTCTTGCGGGGACCGAAGTGTCCTCCGCATGCAAGGTCATGGCTAAGCTGAGCACACTTCTTTGTTCCTCCTCGGGTATGCATCGTCTAATTATTTGATCGGGACAATACTTAAAAAGATACGGTTCTTCCCAAAGAAGTACCGTACTTGGGCAAAGACGGTATTGGTCTTGCTTTGTCCAGTCAGCGGGTAATTGTCCCGTGGCCAGGTAATTAACGATGTCAGCATACCAGGGTTCCTTAAGAATGGCTAGGATGTGCTCGTCTGGGAAATCCTCGTTGATCGGAGCTTGGATGGTTGGTGCATTTGAAATTCATGAGAGATGATCAGCAACCACATTTTCTATACCTCTTTTATCCCGGATTTCTAAGTCAAATTCTTGAAGCAAAAGGATCCACCGAATCAGTCGGGCTTTTGCTTTCTTCTTGGTCATGAGGTATTTCAGAGCCGAGTGATCTGTAAAAATCACCGTTTTCGAACCTAAAAATAAGGCTGAAACTTTTCTAACGCAAAGACAACGACCAAGAATTCCTTCTCAGTCGTTGTATAGTTCTGTTGGGCGTCATTCAAAGTCCTACTCGAGTAATAAATCACGTGCTGCCTATTGTCTATGCGCTGTCCTAGAACAGCGCCAATAGCAAAATCAGATGCATCACACATGATTTCAAATGGCTGGGTCCAATTAGGAGCAGAAATGATAAGCGCAGAGATAAGTTCTTGCTTAAGCTTCCCCCATGATTTAAAACACTCATCGTTGAAATCAAAGGGCACGTCCTTAGCGAGCAGGTTGGTTAAGGGCCTAGCGATTTTGCTAAAATCCTTAATGAACTGTCGGTAGAACCCAGCATGCCCTAGAAAGGATCTAATATCCTTGATGCTTTGGGTGGTGGAAGCTTAGCAATTACTTCTACCTTAGCCTTATCCACTTCTATGCCTCTCCTCGAAATCTCATGGCCCAAGACAATCCCCTGTCTCACATAAAGTGACATTTTTCCCAGTTTAGGTTAGGTTCTTCTCAATGCATCTTGTAGCACTAACTCTAAGTGATGAAGACACTGATCAAATGAATCTCCGTAGATGGAGAAGTCATCCATGAAATCTCAAGAAACGTTCCACCATGTCAGAGAACAAACTAAGCATGCACCGTTGGAACGTTGCAAGAGCATTGCACAATCCAAAAGGCGTGCGCCGATAAGCAAAGGTTCCGAACGGGCAGGTGAATGTCGTCTTTTCCTGGTCTTCCGCAGCAATGGGGATTTGATTGTATCCCGAATACCCATCTAGAAAGCAGTAGTACTCATGTCCAAACGCTCAAGCATTTGGTCGATGAAGGGTAGTGGGAAGTGGTCTTTACGGGTAGCTGCATTCAACTTCCTGTAGTCGATACAAACACGAACCTTGGTAGGTAGTCTTGTTTGTACCAACTCTTTTTCCTCATTTTCTACCACCGTAAAGCCAGCCTTCTTTGGGACCGCATGAACAGGGCTACCCATTGACTATCAGAAATGGGATAAATTATCCCATTATCTAATAGTTTTAGAATTTCAGCCTTAACTGCCTCTTGCATGAGAGGGTTAAGCCTGCATTGTGGGTCCCTCCTAGGGGTTGCTTCATCGACTAAATGGATTCTATGTTGTACTATGACTGGACTTATTCCCTTGATGTCCTTCATTGTCCATCCATAGCTTCCCTATGTCTTTTCAGAATAGACATTAAGCTGTCTTCTTGTTGCTCAGTCAGGTGTGATGCTATGATGACTGGCAAGGTGTCCTTTCCGCCCAGGTAGGCGTACTTGAGATGTTCAGGCAAGGCTTTTAGCTTTAGGGAAGGTGTTGCTTCATTGGAGGCAATCTCTGGGCTTTCAATCCTAGGATGGGGTACACTTGGGTTTGACGCCCATCTACTGCTGAATCTACGATCTGGTCTAGGTTAAAATCCTCAGCCTCCAGATCAAACTCTACCTCTTTCTATCTCCATACTTTCCTCATGCTCACTGGTCAGGTTTTCAATAGAATTGACCTCAAACGTCTGATCATTGACATCCCTAGGTTGTCTTCCAAGATTGAAGACATTGACTTCCTTCGTCATGTCTCCAAAAGTCAATCGCATGGACCCGTTCCTACAGTTGATTATGGCATTGGCTGTAGCAAGGAATGGGCGCCCTAAGATGACGGGAGTTTGAGACCTAAGATTGGACACAGGTTGGGTCTCAAACACAATGAAGTCAACGGGGTAAATGAAATTCTCGACCCGGATGAGGACGTCTGTGATTTCCCCCTTCGGGATCTTTACAGACCGTCAGCTAGCTGAATGGTGACTCGAGTTGGGCTTAGCTCACCCAACCCAAGTTGCTGGTATACTGAGAGAGGTAGCAAGTTGATACTTGCTCCCAGGTCAAGAAGTGCTCTACTGATTTCGGTCTGTCCTATGGTGCAGGAAATGGTGGGACATCCGGGATCCTTATATTTCACCGGAATGGGACCAGACAGAATTTCACTTATATTAGTGGCCAAAAAGACTTTCTTGGGCACATTGGTCTTTCTCTTCTTTGTACACATATCCTTAAGAAATTTGGCATAAGCCGGACTTGTTGGATAGCGTCAAGAAGTGGCACATTCAATTTGCCTGGTTGAACATCTCTAGCATTTTCTCCATGTGCATATTTTTATTGTTGTTCCTAAGCCTATTGGGAAAGGGTGCTACAGGCTTATGAACTTGTTTAGCAGCTTTGTCCTCGTCAGATGTTTGTGGAGTGGATTGGGAGGAACTAGCAGAGGTGGAGGCTGGAGTGGAATCAAGATGGACTGGACTTTTCTGTTGGTAAACCTGGTTGTCTACCTTCTTTCCAGATCACAGCGTGTGAACAGCATTACACTGGTTAATCGATGGATCCTGAATTTCATATGCTTGGTTGGAGGTTTTTGGGTTAACTAGCGGCTGACTAGGCAAAGTACCCTTAGGTCTTTCACTTAGGGAGCTAGCTAACTGGCTCATCTGCATTTCCAACCTCGATATGGCCTGTGAATGACTGTTCAGAGTTTGTCCCTGGTTTTGCATAAAAGCGGTTTGGACTTTATGAAAGCCTCTATGCTCTCCTCCAACTTACTGATTTTCTTTTCCATTGGTGAGCCTTGGGAGGAAGAAGCTGGGGCTTGACTGGGAAAAGTTGGTGGAGGAGTAGGATGGTGGAAGTTGTTGGAAAAATTAGGCCTGGGAGGATTGTTTTGGGCCAGGAGAAATTGGGGTGATTTCTCCAGCCGGGATTGTAGGTCTGTGAGTAGGGGTTGTGAGGCGGCCGTGAGTGTAATACCCCGTTTCCGTAATACGTACTAAGTTGCGTATTCTGATTTTCGATCGTATTTTTCGATTTACTTCCCGTATTTGACCATTTCAATTTCAAATATCATTTTCTAATATATTAGATTTTAGGTGAATTTCTGGAATTTTCTAGAATTAAAATGAATTTCTTCAAAACGGTGTCGACCAGTGTCACTGATCGATTCCCGAATTTTTATCTTACAAACAGTTAGGAATTTCTAGAAAGTCCTTTAGGCATTATCTCTTAGAATCGTATTTTCTATCTACATTCTTTTTCTTAGAATTTTATGAATTTATGAAAATTCCAACGGAGTCGGTAGTTTACTGATTCCGGGATTTTTAGTTTTAAAATTATAAAGTATTTCTTAAAAAGGATTGCACTATTAGTTTTCATATATTATTATTGATTTTTGTAAAATTTACGAGTCGTTCCGAGACACTTGAATTTCGGACGATTTCGGTATTTTCCGAAATGTTTTCCGCATTCTCGATTTAAACCCGGGAATCAGTGTTTTCAATATTTTTATTTTTCAAAATTAAGAAAATATCTTTTCTTTTACAAATTCTTTTCTTTTTCCTTTTCTTTCCTTCTTTCCTTCCACCAAATTCCCAAAATATCTTCTCCTAAAATATCTATTTTTTCCAAAATATCCAACACTCCACACCCTTCCCCATTAATGCCTCTCTTTTCTCTCTCTTCCATGCCGGCCATGATAGGCCAAGGAGACAACCCCATCCTCCCCTATTTGCACAAAACCCCTCTCCAATCTTTATTTGCATCTCCTTTACAAAAATCAAATCCTATATAAACTTTCCTTTACAATTCTTTTCTCTTTTTCACTTCACCAAGAAATAGCCTTCAACATTTCTCCCCCATCTCACCCTAATTCCAAAATCACCACCAAGTCTTCATCTTCTTCTCAAGCTACCACAACTCTGGATTGGGATCGCATCTCACTTCGTTGGAGGTCGCCAAAGACCTAATTGGTGACATCGTCGACAATCGATCCTTCAAGACTCGTAGAACCTTCAAATAACCTTTCCTAGTGAGTATATTTACTCACCAAGACTAGACAACTTCCTTGTTTACTTGTGTTGATCATTCGTGTACACTTGTGCCATAAAAATCATATTTTTAGGCCAACAAACAATCATCAGAATTTCTGTTCTGTTTTCTGTTTTCTCATTATTAGTCGACTATACCTAGGACCTAGTCGACTAACCCACTTTAGTTGAAACGTAGCTTTTCTGATTTTCACAGTTTTAGTCGACTAAGCCATTTTACCAGTCGACTAGACCCCCCTAGTCGACTACATTTTGATCCCTAGTCGACTAATTTTCCTTGACCAAAAACACCAACTCTCGGCCCTAGTCGACTTATCCTAATTTTATAGTCGACTTGGAACCCCTAGTCGACTACACCCTTGACCCTAGTCGACTCCTGAAACCAACTTAACTCTCTGTATCTCATCTTAGTCGACTTAAGTATCCTTAGTCGACTTGTAGTTCACTGCTAGTCGACTACCCTTCCAACCCTAGTCGACTAGCTATTTCCGAACCAGAATTCCAACTTTCTGGAAACCACTTTTAGTCGACTCCTGCAGACTAGTAGTCGACTTAAGACCTCTATTAGTCGACTAATCCTTGCACCTAGTCGACTAATTCTGCCTATTTAACTTAGTTGTTTCCTTTTCTGATTTTGGACTTTAACCTCTATACACATGTGATACATTGTTCATGTTTATGCTTCATCACTGATATTACATGACATACTACCTGATGGACTTTACTTCTTGATACTCTATGACTCGTTATTATAATTCTTGTTTATACGTTATTAAAAAGTGAATATCTCCACTTATCATGCCATCTCTTAAACCAAGCATGATACACTTGACTTTGTATAAAATAGACCAACTTACATATGGGTCGGGGGAAACATGCGGATATCGATATGTGTTCGTGTTTACAGTGGCTTTTAGGAGTGTTGTGCAACCCATGTTCCGGTCTGACCTGAGGGCCTCCAGGGGACCGAGGGGAGTGCTTGCTCCCTGTATTACTGGTACCATCTTGATAAGGGCATACATAAGTCCCTCCTGAATAGCCTAGCGGCTGGCTTCCGTCACCAAGCAACGGAACAATCCTGGACCGTTATCCCGGGCATGTACGGGGTCCACTGTAAACATAGTTCGTCGATACAACCGCTGATTTCCAATAACAACCTTGTATTACTAGGATATGGATCTATGTGCACTGGGACGCTGGACCACATAGCTAGATATCCGAGTAAAACAAGTAATAATAATAATAAAACGTTAATTGTAGACCTATTGTACGACTTTATCTATTCATGCTTTTCATATCTGTTAGTTGATATACCTTATATAGTCCCATCTTACTGGTACTCGTCCCTTAGCCACTTGGCTGTAGCTATCTATTGTTTTTATGTCTTGATCCTTTGGATTTGCATATTCAGATTCTGAGGCTTGGAACGAAGTGGAGCCATCCACAGAGGACCAGGTTTATTTCAGTGAGCAGGCTGATCAGATCTAGTTCCCTCGTGCCGTACTCCTCTTTTTGGCTCACGAGTCTCCATTTCTTACGTGAGCACCTTGTGTATATCTTTGTATATATTCTTTTGGACTTGGTTGTGAAAACAAAACACTTGTAAAGTGTAACAGTTATCATAACTTGTATAACTTTGTATTTGTACTTCTATAGTTGGCATATGTATACACCACGCTTTGTGTTGTACTCTGTTTCCTTATTGTACTTTTATGCTTAGCGTATATACGTGGGGGCTTCTTCTGACCTACGTATATACGTCGCAGTGACGTCCCCGTATCCGTGGAATCGGGGCGTTACAGGTTGGTATCAGAGCTTAGGCTCTCACACCTAAAGTACAATCAAGTGGCAAATTCTAGTAATTTGCTTATGCCAACTACAATGTACAAAGTTATTAGTCCTTCTTGATTCCGTCCTTGATTCATTCCTTCGTATCCTAAACTCCTTTCCATTGTTTCCAACTCCAGTTATCATTCGGAATGGAGAGACGATCGGGTCGTAACAACATCGGGCAGGTGCCCAATGGACCCGTAGGAGGAGAGAATGCTGATGTCCTGAGAATCATTCAGACCATGCTGGGGAACCAGCAACAGCAGATGGAAAATCAGCAACAGCAGACCGAGCTCCTTAGGCAGGAGTTGGCAGCCCCGAAGGAGCAGAAGCCGGGGAACGTGTCCGACTTCCGACGGCTGCAACCGGCCATCTTCACGGGAGGCGAGAACCATTGGAGGCTGAGCAATGGTTGACGGACACGACGGACCTACTAATGCAGCCCGTGTCCCGAAGGAGAACCAAGTTGAAGTAGCTAAGATTCAGTTAAAGGATGTTGCGAGAACTTGGTGGCTCGCAGAGGAGGCTAGACTGGAGAAGCCCGTTACTTGGGACGCCTTCTCCAAGAGTTTTTATAGCCGCTTCTTCCCTGCTACGACACAGAAAGATATGGAAGAGCAATTCATCAGGCTCCAGCAGTGGAACAAGTCCGTGGACGAGTATGCCGCAGAGTTTCTTCGACTGAGCCGCTTCGCGCCGTATATGGTGACGGACGAGGAGAAGCGAGCGAGCAGGTTTCAGCAGGGTCTACAGATGAAGATTCAGATGTACCTGATGCCCCAGCAGCTGAAGACCTATGCAGAGGTTCTCACCATCGCTCGGGAGGTAGAGCGTGGGTTTGAGAAGGAGCAAGGGGATCAGATGAGACAGCAGGTCATGAAGCGGCCATTTGCACCTATGGGAAGAGGGGGCCCGTTCAGAGCAGCGAAGATCCAGATGAGGCAACCTTTCAGGCCAGCACCTTATCAGTCAGCCCAACCACTGGTATTCTGTAGTCATTGTCAGAAGCCAGGGCATACTCGACAGACTTGCCGGAGGGCAAATGGACTGTGCTTGGTGTGTGGAGCCAGAGATCACTCCATAGAGGCATGTCCACACAGGAGATTGGGGATGGCTAACCAGACCTTGCCAGCACTTCCAGGACCGAGTGGACAGCGGGCAGTACCAGGGCATCTTGAGCAGAGGAACCAGGGGCCAGTGATGAGGAAAGCTCTTCCCCTTCCTCCACAGCATGTCATTCGCCCAGTCCAGAGAGGAGGCAGGACTGCAGCAGGGCGTGGCAGAGGTCAGGCTTATACTCTGACAGCAGAAGAGGCAGAGGCTTCAGAGGAAGTGATTACAGGTAACATCAGAGTTCATGCAAAGCCTGTTCTCGCTTTATTTGATTCGGGTGCATCCCACTGTTACATCTCAGATAAATTTGTGGCTTTACATTCAATACCTGTTAAGGTTTTAGACCACAAATGGGAGATAAGTACAGGGAATGGGGTAGTTATATCTTCCCGAGTTTGTACTGACTGTCCAGTAGAACTATGTGATAAGGTCTTAGCCATAGATATGCTTGTACTAGACACCAAAGGGTACGACGTAATCTTAGGCATGACCTGGCTCAGTCAGTACTATGCAATAATTGACTGTAGGGAGAGGAAGATCAATTTTAGAATCCCACTTCAACCGGAGTTCCAGTTCAGTGGAGAAGTGAAGACCACCAGGGGAAAGACTCAGATGACTACTTCGGAGGTTCAGAAGCAGAAGGTGCCGGTGTGGGATGAATTCCCGGAGGTGTTTGCTGAGATCACAGGACTGCCACCTGTCAGGATGATTGAGTTCTCCATCGAGACTATTCCAGGAGCAGCACCTATATCTAAGGCTCCGTACAGGATGGCACCGACGGAGTTGGAGATCCTGAAGAAGCAGCTGCAGGAGTATTCAGATAAGGGAGTGATTAGGCCAAGTACTTCACCGTGGGGAGCTCCAGTACTGTTGGCAAATAAGAAGGATGGTGGTAAGAGACTTTGTATTGATTATAGGGAACTAAACAAAGTCACCATCAAGAACAAGTATCCCCTCCCCAGGATTGATGATCTCTTTGACCAGCTTCATGAAGCCCGTGTATTCTCCAAATTGGATTTACAGTCGGGTTACCATCAGCTGAGGGTGAAGAAGGAGGACATACCGAAGACGGCATTCAGGACCCGATATGGCCACTATGAGTTTCTTGTTATGCCCTTCGGAGTCACTAATGCCCCTGCAGTGTTTATGGACTTGATGAACCGAGTGTTCTCGCCCTTCTTGGATCAGTTTGTTGTTGTTTTCATCGACGACATCTTGATCTATTCAAAGACCAACAGGGAGCATGCAGAACACTTGAGAATTGTGTTGCAGACACTTCAGCAGGAGCAGCTTCATGCCAAGAGGAGCAAGTGTGAATTCTGGCTGGACAGTATAGCATTCCTTGGACACATGGTGTCAGCAGAAGGTATCTCAGTTGATCCGAGCAAAGTCCAGGCAGTAAAAGATTGGCCAGTTCCGAGGACGGTGACGGAGATAAAGAGTTTTCTTGGACTAGCTGGATATTACAGACGCTTCGTCCAGGATTTCTCTCGGATTGCAGCTCCGTTAACCCAGCTTACCCGGAAAGGGGTAAAGTACTTATGGACTGAGGAGTGTACTGCAGCATTTGAGCAGTTGAAGCAGAGACTTATTTCAGCTCCAATCTTGAGGACTCCCTCAGGGAGAGGAGGGATGGTCATCTTTAGTGATGCTTCAGGTAAAGGCCTGGGATGCGTGCTTATGCAACATGATCATGTTATAGCATATGCATCTAGGCAATTGAAGCCTCATGAGCGGAATTACCCAACTCATGACTTGGAGTTGGCAGCAGTGATCTTTGCCTTGAAAATTTGGAGGCACTATCTTCTGGGAGATAAGGTGTTGATTTATACAGATCACAAGAGCCTCAAGTATATCTTCTCGCAGAAGGAGTTGAACATGAGGCAGAGGCGGTGGTTGGAGCTGATGGCAGACTATGACATTGACTTGCAATATCATCCAGGCAAGGTCAATACAGTTCCCGATGCCCTGAGCAGGATGCCAGAGAACAGAGTGCTAGTCCAAATCACTCAGCAGAAGGAGTTGATTCAGGACTTTATCAGGTTGGACTTGATGGTGGTTCGAGGAGCTGAGAAGACAGGACAACTTATGACTTGCAGATCCAGTCTTCATTAATAGAAGAGATCAAGGAAGCTCAGAAGGAGGACCCCAGACTTCAGACATTCAGAGCACAGGTAGAGGCTGGATTGAGGACGGATATCTGTATTCGTCCGGATGGTGCATTGTACTTTGGAGGTAGACTTTGTGTTCCCCAAGGGGAAGTTAGACAGAAGATTTTGGAGGAAGCACACAGTTCAGCCTATTCTATACATCCAGGAGGAAACAAGATGTACCAGGACTTGAAGAAGCACTTTTGGTGGAATGCAATGAAGAGGGAGATAGCTCAGTTTGTAGCCAAGTGCTTGGTGTGCCAGCAAATAAAGATTGAGCATCAGAGATCAGCTGGACTTCTTCATCCTTTGCCAATACCTGAATGGAAGTGGGAGCACATCACTATGGACTTTGTCACGGCATTACCTCGTAGTCCCAAAGGTAATAATGCTGTGTGGGTTATCATTGATCGCCTCACCAAGTCAGCGCACTTCATACCATTCAGGGTGGGTCAGACTACAGAGGTTCTGGCAGATAAGTATGTGAAGGAGATAGTTCGTCTGCATGGAGTTCCAGTCAGTATTGTATCAGATAGAGATACCAGATTCAGATCTCATTTCTGGGAGAGTCTCCAAGAGAGTCTGGGAACTCGTCTGAAGTTCAGTACAGCCTATCATCCTCAGACAGACGGACAATCTGAGAGGACCATCCAGATCCTCGAAGACATGCTTAGAGCCTGCATGATTGAGTTCAGGGGTTCATGGGAAGACCATCTACACTTGGCTGAGTTTTCTTATAACAACAGTTATCAGGCAAGTATTAAGATGGCACCTTTTGAGGCACTGTACGGGAGGAAATGCAGGTCACCGATTTGTTGGGATGAAGTCGGTGAGAGGAGTCTATTGGGGCCAGAGATTCTGATCCAGACCACAGAGAAAGTTAGAGTTATCAGAGATCATCTCAAGGCAGCTCAGAGTCGGCAGAAGAGCTGGGCAGATTTGCAGAGGAGGCCATTGGAATTCGGAGTTGGAGATCATGTGTTCTTGAAGATTTCACCTACCAAGGGAGTAATCCGGTTCGGCATTCGTGGAAAGCTGAGTCCGAGATATGTCGGCCCATTCGAGATATTGGATCGAGTGGGAGATGTGTCTTATCGATTGGCGTTGCCGCCATCGTTGGACGGAGTTCATAATGTTTTCCACGTGTCTCAGTTGAGGAGGTATGTAAAGGATGATAGCCATATTTTGGATCACTCCGAGCTGGAACTGCAACCGGACTTATCATATCAGGAGCAGCCGATGGCCATATTGGATAGAAGTGTGAAGACACTGAAGAACAAAGCATTCCATTAGTATTGGTGTCTTGGAACAGGCATGCACCAGGGGAGGCCACCTGGGAACGAGAGGACGTCATCCGAGAGCGTTATCCTCAACTCTTCTCACCTTGATTGGTAAGACTCTTTCCTTTTACTCTTTTCTTTGTTATTTTTCTTCCTAGCCTTATCTATCTGGTACCATTCCTGTTACCTTCACCTTATGAAATTTCGAGGACGAAATTTTTGTAAGGTGGGTAGATTGTAATACCCCGTTTCCGTAATACGTACTAAGTTGCGTATTCTGATTTTCGATCGTATTTTTCGATTTACTTCCCGTATTTGACCAATTTCAATTTCAAATATCATTTTCTAATATATTAGATTTTAGGTGAATTTCTGGAATTTTCTAGAATTAAAATGAATTTCTTCAAAACCGGTGTCGACCAGTGTCACTGATCGATTCCCGAATTTTTATCTTACAAACAGTTAGGAATTTTTAGAAAGTCCTTTAGGCATTATCTCTTAGAATCATATTTTCTATCTACATTCTTTTTCTTAGAATTTTATGAATTTATGAAAATTCCAACGGAGTCGGTAGTTTACTGATTCCGGGAGTTTTAGTTTTAAATTATAAAGTATTTCTTAAAAGGATTGCACTATTAGTTTTCATATATTATTATTGATTTTTGGTAAAATTTACGAGTCGTTCCGAGATACTTGAATTTCGGACGATTTCGGTATTTCCGAAATGTTTTCCGCATTCTCGATTTAAACCCGGGAATCAGTGTTTTCAATATTTTTATTTTTCAAAATTAAGAAATATCTTTTCTTTTACAAATTCTTTTCTTTTTCCTTTTCTTTCCTTCTTTCCTTCCACCAAATTCCCAAAATATCTTCTCCTAAAAATATCTATTTTTTCCAAAATATCCAACACTCCACACCCTTCCCCATTAATGCCTCTCTTTTCTCTCTCTTCCATGGCCGGCCATGATAGGCCAAGGGAGACAACCCCATCCTCCCCTATTTGCACAAACCCCTCTCCAATTCTTTATTTGCATCTCCTTTACAAAAATCAAATCCTATATAAACTTTCCTTTACAATTCTTTTCTCTTTTTTCACTTCACCAAGAAATAGCCTTCAACATTTCTCCCCCATCTCAAACCCTAATTCCAAAATCACCACCAAGTCTTCATCTTCTTCTCAAGCTACCACAACTCTTGGATTGGGATCGCATCTCACTTCGTTGGAGGTATCGCCAAAGACCTAATTGGTGACATCGTCGACAATCGATCCTTCAAGACTCGTAGAACCTTCAAATAACCTTTCCTAGTGAGTATATTTACTCACCAAGACTAGACAACTTCCTTGTTTACTTGTGTTGATCATTCGTGTACACTTGTGCCATAAAAATCGTATTTTTAGGCCAACAAACAATCATCAGAATTTCTGTTCTGTTTTCTGTTTTCTCAATTATTAGTCGACTATACCTAGGACCTAGTCGACTAACCCACTTTAGTTGAAACGTAGCTTTTCTGATTTTCACAGTTTTAGTCGACTAAGCCATTTTACCAGTCGACTAGACCCCCTAGTCGACTACATTTTGATCCCTAGTCGACTAATTTTCCTTGAACCAAAAACACCAACTCTCGGCCCTAGTCGACTTATCCTAATTTTATAGTCGACTTGGAACCCCTAGTCGACTACACCCTTGACCCTAGTCGACTCCTGAAACCAACTTAACTCTCTGTATCTCATCTTAGTCGACTTAAGTATCCGTTAGTCGACTTGTAGTTCACTGCTAGTCGACTACCCTTCCAACCCTAGTCGACTAGCTATTTCCGAACCAGAATTCCAACTTTCTGGAAACCACTTTTAGTCGACTCCTGCAGACTAGTAGTCGACTTAAGACCTCTATTAGTCGACTAATCCTTGCACCTAGTCGACTAATTCTGCCTATTTAACTTAGTTGTTTCCTTTTCTGATTTTGGACTTTAACCTCTATACACATGTGATACATTGTTCATGTTTATGCTTCATCACTGATATTACATGACATACTACCTGATGGACTTTACTTCTTGATACTCTATGACTCGTTATTATAATTCTTGTTTTATACGTTATTAAAAAGTGAATATCTCCACTTATCATGCCATCTCTTAAAACCAAGCATGATACACTTGACTTTGTATAAAATAGACCAACTTACATATGGGTCGGGGGAAAACATGCGGATATCGATATGTGTTCGTGTTTACAGTGGCTTTTAGGAGTGTTGTGCAACCCATGTTCCGGTCTGACCTGAGGGCCTCCAGGGGACCGAGGGGAGTGCTTGCTCCCTGTATTACTGGTACCATCTTGATAAGGGCATACATAAGTCCCTCCTGAATAGCCTAGCGGCTGGCTTCCGTCACCAAGCAACGGAACAATCCTGGACCGTTATCCCGGCATGTACGGGTCCACTGTAAACATAGTTCGTCGATACAACCGCTGATTTCCAATAACAACCTTGTATTACTAGGATATGGATCTATGTGCACTGGGACGCTGGACCACATAGCTAGATATCCGAGTAAAACAAGTAATAATAATAATAAAACGTTAATTGTAGACCTATTGTACGACTTTATCTATTCATGCTTTTCATATCTGTTAGTTGATATACCTTATATAGTCCCATCTTACTGGTACTCGTCCTTAGCCACTTGGCTGTAGCTATCTATTGTTTTTATGTCTTGATCCTTTGGATTTGCATATTCAGATTCTGAGGCTTGGAACGAAGTGGAGCCATCCACAGAGGACCAGGTTTATTTCAGTGAGCAGGCTGATCAGATCTAGTTCCCTCGTGCCGTACTCCTCTTTTTGGCTCACGAGTCTCCATTTCTTACGTGAGCACCTTGTGTATATCTTTGTATATATTCTTTTGGACTTGGTTGTGAAACAAAACACTTGTAAAGTGTAACAGTTATCATAACTTGTATAACTTTGTATTTGTACTTCTATAGTTGGCATATGTATACACCACGCTTTGTGTTGTACTCTGTTTCCTTATTGTACTTTTATGCTTAGCGTATATACGTGGGGGCTTCTTCTGACCTACGTATATACGTCGCAGTGACGTCCCCGTATCCGTGGAATCGGGGCGTTACAGTGAGTAAGCCACGTTCATGTGTTCCGGTGGCACTTGCTGGGCATGGAAAATGGGGCACTCTTCAAAAACATGGTTTGGTGCCTGACAATATGAACAACCCGGATTGTGAATTGGTGGTGGGTTGATCTGGTTGACACTGGCAGGCTCTTTTGTTTTCAGAGCCTCTATCCTTCTCATTAGGGTAGCAATCTTAGCCTCGGCAGCTATGGATGATTCTAGAGATAGGAGCCCTCCTCTTGAAGCTATAGATTGTGAATTCCTATGTTTCTCCGAGGCTGGCTCCCATTGGAGGGTTTTCTCCGCTAAGTCCTCAAATAAATCCCAACCCTGATTCTCATCCTTCTGCAAGAACCCTCCCTGACACATCATTTCTAATAGGGTCTTAGTCTGATAATCTAGACCATCGTAGAGAATCTGGCACTGACGCCATTTCTCCACGCCATGATGAGGGCACTGAGCTAGGAGATCTTTGAATCGCTCAAAGTATCTCCAAAATGGTTCGCTCGGGTCTTGCTTAAACTGCATGATGTTCTTCCTAATGAGGGCAGTTTTGTGAATTGGGTAGAATTTCTTCAAGAAGGCCTTGACGAAATCATCCCAGGTCGTGACTGAATCTGCTGCCAAGCTATACAACCACTTCTTAACTAGGTCCTTTAGGGAAAAAGGGATGAAACGTAACCTAACGGCATCGTCTCCTAGCTGGGGTATACGCATCATGAGGCATACTTCTTCAAATTCCCTAACAAAGAAGTATGCGTCCTCTGATTCTAAACCATGAAATTTGGGAAGAGTGTTAATGAATTGTGATTTTAACTTAAAATTATTGCCGTTTGCTTCAGGAAGTTTTATGCAAGATGGAAGTGAAGTTCTGATCGGGTAAAATCTATCCTGAAGTGACCCCATCACTGGTTCTGGATGCAAGGGTAGAGAAGTGTTTCTTGTTAATCTGGAAGTTGACGGATCTCTCACCCACTCTTGCATGCAGCACACCACAACCAACATGAAGACAACAAACAATCAAAAAAGAACTAAAAACAAACAAAAGAAAGAAAAACAACCACAAGCCTTAGTCTAAGATACCTGGACCTAGACGACTCCTAACTGGTCGATTCTCCGGGAAGGTTGTTGCAGGAACTCGACTACAAGCTAATCGGCCAAGAAAGGGCAAAGCTCGGGGGAGGTATCCGGGCAGAGCCACGGGCCTAATTACGCCAAACCACGGAGCTTTCGAGGCTTTACCTCTTAATCTACTTTCCTTAGACACCAATTTTGCAGGAGTATAGTTCTTACAATTTCCAATCTCGGTTAATCTCTTAATGAGTCCGAGATGTCCCTAGGGCCAACGTCTATTGAATTTTAGTTAAGGCTTGGGAGAATGTGAGTGCACTTGGAGATGATTTTTGGGCTAAGGAAGGGTGATGAAATCCCCACCTTATCTTGTTTATTTGGGTTTTGCCCTTAAAGTCAATTGTGCAAGTGTGTAATTTATTCACAACAAGGTAACACTCAAAGCGGTAAATCACTTCAAATGTTGGTCCAATTCTATATGAATGCACATGTACCTTGTCTCCAGCACTCTTCAACAGAAATTGAAATTAATTGAAATAGACACGTGCCCTAAATGCAAAAGTCTAATTCAAATTTCAATTAAGCAACAAGTGAATTTCTGTTGAATTTATTACACATGCATATAGGTGAAGCATCCAAGAAAACTAAAAATTTAGAAAGCATTTTTTTTAGCAGCTTTCGGCAACCCTGCAAACGAGTTTGTTAGTACTTCAATCGGAAAAACTCGCTTTTACACGAATTTTTCCGAGGGCAAATGAGTCCTCGCGCAATGTCCTTGGCCACCTCTTTCGCTTCCCGTGATAGTGAGCTCCTTGTACTTCTCCTACACACAAAAGAACAATCTTTATTAGTGAACAATAAAGCCGTTCCCTCCCCGGCAACGGCGCCAAAATTTGATCGACAAAAAGCAAGTACTAAAATAAGAGAAGGAAGTGTGGGTTGATGTTACTGCTTTTGCGATTCTTCCGTAGTAGCGAAGTGGCTATACGAGTCGTATCCACAAGGAGGGAGAGCGATGGAAGCTTGATGCGGTTTTTATGTTCAAGAAAAGAGAATGTTCTTTATTTCCAAATAAGGAATTGAAAAGTGAAAATAAGTTGTTTCAAGAATTGTTGGAAATGTTTTGGTGGTTTGTAAAAGTGGGTTTTTCTTAATGGTAAAAACGCATGGCTAACTTTCTACTAATTGCTCCCACTAATCCCTAACTTCTTGAAGATGTGCCTCACGATGGATCATAGGCAAGCTTACCCCTTATGCAATGGAACTATTCACGTGGAAATCGAGTGAAAGTTCTTCCTATAACTTTGCTTTACACGGCAAAAACTCAGACATTCCCATATCAAGATCCATTAGAAGGCGAGAATACGGGAAGACACGAGTGCACTAATGGTATCAACAAAGTTAAAAGGAAAGTCTCCAGCTTACAATAATAAGTAAAATACAAAACCCATAGATCATCAAAGAAACCATTTAAGTATGAAGTATAAGAAGGTAAATACTTGTAGGTAAGTTAGAGTTAGAACCCTCGTCTTAAGATGCCATAGCTCTCGTTTGCACAAGGCTTGTTTGACACTATTGACTCATGCGGGTTATCAATCAAGTAGTTAAAGATTAGTGGGTTAGTAGTTAGTTAGCCATGCAATGGAGGAGTTAGTTACACATGGTGAAGAAAAGAACAACAAAAGAAAGAGATAAAGAGAAGGAGTTACACTAAAGCAAGAATGTAAAAGCAAATGAAAGCAAATGAAAACAACTAGTAAATGGAAAGAAGAAAGAGAAGTAATTACTTGTATTATCTTGTCACCTTCCATACAACTTGTACACACTCTCTCTCTCTTTCACTCTAATGGCTAAAGCTAGAACTAGAAAAGAATAACAACAACAACTACAAACTAAAAATAAAACTACACAACTTGCTCTAACTCTGGATCTGCTCCAACTGAAGACCCCTGGAGGGTTTTTATAGACACCAGGGCAAAGGGGCCCACGTGAACAGCACGTGGCCCAAAACGTGAGCGCGCGCGTGCCCAAAGGGCCGCGTTTTCGCGGCCCAGGCTGGGCGGCGCGCGCCCAGATTTGGGCAGTGCGCTGCCCAGTCTGTCTTCTGTCCACCTGAGCTCCTGGATTTGTGATTTGATGCCCTGGCCTGACAAAATCTTCACCCTAAAGTCAATGGCTACTTGGTAGGCTTTTAATCACCAATTAAATGGTGATTTAGGTCTTCTTCTTCATTTGCACACCATGGACCTAGGATCAAGCAAGTAAGGTTTTATTAGCAAAATTTTACATGAAATAAATATGAGAATGTGATGAAAATTATGCAAAATTAGAGACTAATCAGGCACAGAATTCAAACCCCGAAAATCTTGTTGAGATTCAGAACTACGACGGGCAGCAACAACTTTATCATATTGGTGAACAAATTTCACTAGTTTCGTGTTTGCATTAATTAAACCATCAAAGAAGGAATTAATACTCTCGGACCTCTGGATGGTTGTCATTCTAGCACAGAAAACATCCTTGAGATATGCATTAACCCAGTGTCCACGCAGTCTATGCATCTTCAACAACCAACTGTCTTCTTCTTTTTCTAAATGATATTTTTCATTCATCAGACACCATCGCTCCTGGCATGTGCTTATATCACGGGAGGTGTACCAATGATGGAAATCAGAGACCATATCTTCTCCATACTGTAAATCACCTAGAGGGGGGGGTGAATAGGTGATGGCTAATCTTATGGTCACTAAATGCGAAATTAAAACTATTTAATGCAAATTAAAACTTATTACACTAAACACCACGTATAACACAAGAGTGTAGCCGAATTTCCCGTGAAGGACTCTGGACTAACTCCTCAAGATTCCTCTAAATAAGAGTTGAGGTGTCGCGTTGGCTCTCTTGGTTGAATACAAGTGTTAGCAAACAATCCCCAAGCATATATCAATAAGCACACAATATATATCAAGCATATAAGATGAAAGCTATAAAAGCATGCAAGATATAAACAAGAGTAAGAGATAGAGAGTGAGCAATCGCAAACACGGGAGATTTGTTTCAAGGTTCAAGCACACTTGCTCTACGTCCCCGCCTTCACACTTGAAGGATTTCCACTATAAACCGATCCCACTGGATCACTCGGTGCCGCAACACCTACAAGGAGTTCCCACTAGAACTCTTGGACTCTCTAGTCCCGTTCACACCGCAAGCTCACAAGCTCGCCGAGGCCGCACCTCAAACACTGAGTTCTCACTAGAACCCGAAACAACGCGAACACACACGTCCGCCTCCTCAAAGCAAAGAATGGAACTTTGGTGATCACAATACTTTGATCACCTAAAATCCTCTCACAACAAATCCCTATAGGTAGATATAGCAATGGATAGCTCTAGTGTTGTGTGAGAAAATAAGGATTGAAATGGTGGAGGAAAACTCAAGAAAATCACTTTAAAAACACTCTTGATAAACTCCCCTTTTGATTGGAAATATTTGCTCTCAAATAAGTGGAGAAAACTTCTTAATGGAGTTGGAAAAACTAGCTCAAAACCCACTTAAACATCTTAGAGAAAACAGCCCCCAAAAGCCCCAATTTATAGAGCTAGAAAAACTAGCCGTTGGAGCCAGGTTGGCCTGTCGGTCGACCGCCCGGTCGACCGGCCAACGGTCAGATTTCTGACCGTTGTGCCAGCGGTCGACCGGCCCGTCGACCGTGGCCTGGATACAGAGAGCAGACTCTCTGTCCGGTCGACCGGCCCGGTCGACTGGGGCTTTCCAGAGAGCAGAAGCTCTCTGGCGGTCGACCGGGTCGGTCGACCGGCCCTCCAGCCAGAACTGGCGTGCACGTCTGTGCACGTCGGTCGACCGACTCGGTCGACCGACTTCAAGCCCTGTCGACCGGTCCGGTCGACCGGCAGAAGCCAGTACAGAAAATTCTGGGATAAAAGTTTGGTCATTTTGGCTTAAATAAAATCCTATAAAATCATAAAAAATCTACAAAAATAGTTTTAATATTTTACTTTGATAATCAAACATGCTTGAACAAAATCAAGACATGTTACAAACAATTTGAACTTTTTTTGTAACTTGGAAATTTTGGCTAAAACGAAAACTGTATTTTTCCAAAATTGGTTTTTCCAAAGCTTCTCCAAATACAAAAACAAGATATTTTAAACTCTTTTAAAGCATAGAGTGTATGGATATGATCCATTACACATACATGGTGAAATATCTATATTTTTGACATTTAAGCTCTAAACATGGTTTTAGTTAAAGATACATGTATATATGAAGTCCAAAAATCAAACCGGTATTTTTCCAAATGAAAACTCTTTTGTATTTTTTTCCAAAATAAAAATTCTTTTATGAAAAACTTATCTAAATCAAGAGTGTGTGTGTAAGATATACTTGAGCAATCTACCAACTATTCTATCCTTTATTTTTATCTAAAAACAAAATCTTATAAAAACAAACCTAGACACAAGTCTGGATCTTGAAGGTCTTCACTTGAAGTCTTCACATCTTCTTGACTTGGTCCAAACTCGATCCATAGAGCTAGACTCCTCTTGAGTACTTGATGTGGTTTTGATGCACAAGCTCTTGAATCAAACCGTGCTAGCTCCAAAACTTGACTTTAAATCCTTTGTTGAAGCTACGCACCTACTAAGATCTTGATCACAAATCTGAGACTAAATAAACACAAGATCATTAGTACATAACTACATGAGCTGATCATCATCAAAACTAGAGTGATAGGCCTTTAGGCCAACACATACTTGTTTGTCATCGGGATTTGTTGCTCGGCAATATGTTTCCGTACATGCCAGAAATAGTACCGGTGCCGAGTAGTTGGAAAAACAATCTTGATGGCGTCACCAATCTGGGCATCCTGATCAGTAATAATCAACTTCGGTGCAACTCCATGCGTGCACTTGAGCCATTTTTGGAATAGCCACACAAACGTATCCCTCTGCTCATCAGCAAGCAATGCACAGCCAAACAAAATTGACTGCCGATGATGATTTACTCCAGTGAATGGAGCAAATGGCAAGCTCAAGTGATTAGTCCTGTATGTTGTGTCAAAAACGATCACATCACAGAACCTCAAATACGAGGAAATAGCTCTTCCATCAGCCCAAAAAATGCTTCTAAGTGTGCCCGCGTTATCAACTTCACTTGCAAAGAAAAATTCTGGATCGGTCTCAGCTTTCTCTTGGAAATATTTGATGATCGCAATAAACTCATGGCCAATGTTATTTCTACGTTGACGAGTAAAATCAATAACTTGTTGCGGGCTTACTTCTTCACAATATTCTCCCTGGCTCATTGCATTCACAACACGGAAAATATTTGAAGGGCGCATTCTGACATCAACCAAATTGCTCATAATGCTTCTGCTAATCTTCGAACGATGAGTCTGGTGAGAGTAATGGTGATGTACCTTATCCGGGCTTGACAATTCAAGTGAATGAGAATCAACAAATTTGGTGACAACCCAATATCTTCTGTCAGATAAAAAATGAAGACGAACATGCATCTCAGCAGGACACACTACTCTAGTGTCAATTCGACGATGCACTGTAAGCCCCTCTTGTCTTTTGTCACACAACTTCTTCACACCTTCCTTATTGCAGAAAAATTTTCTGCAAATAACTTCATGAGGAGGCCTCCGTGACTTATCTATTCCTTTTCTTCTCACGCCAAAACCTCTGTTCCTTGCATAAGAATTATAGAAATTGTATGCTTCCACATCCGTGAGAAACTGTTTCCCTAAAAAAATATTTGAGCTTCCAGACATTTCTCCATGTGCATTCATATCCTACAAAAACAAATTGATGAACTACATAAATATAAATATTTTTTTAAATATCACACGTCTGAACTTTAATTTCTAAAACTGCGGCCAAGGTCACAGATGTAATGATATCTATATAACTTCTTACTAAAAGACTGCGATCGTAGTCGCAGTTTTCCGTATGAGCAGAATTTTTAAAAAACTGAATAATAACTGTGCAACAATCTAATGAATATATAAAATGGATATAATTCACATAGAAACGTGTAAGAATTATAACAATAAGGAATGCGACTTAGGTCGCAGTCACAGAAATAGCTTTCACAGCCGGAGATTATTTTCAAATCAAATTGCGACCGTGGTCGCAGTTCTAAAGTTTAGAACAAGTGATTATTCTGTTCTGTAAAACGAATTATAGGTCGAACAAGTGATTATTTCTCCATGTGCATTCAGATCCTACAAAAATAAATTGACGAACTACATAAATATAAATATTTTTTAAATATCACACGTCTGAACTTTAATTACTAAAACTGCGACCAAGGTCGCAGATGTAATGAAATCTATATAACTTCTTACTAAAAGACTGCGTTCGTAGTCGTAGTTTTCCGTATGAGCAGAATTTTTAAAAAACTGAATAATAATTGTGCAACAATCTAATGAATATATAAAATGGATATAATTCACATAGAAACGTGTAAGAATTATAACAATAAGGAATGCGACTTAGGTCGCAGTCACAAAAATAGCTTTCACAGCCGGAGATTATTTTCAAATCAAATTGCGACCGTGGTCGCATTTCTAAAACTTTAGAACAAGTGATTATTCTGTGAAATCACCTAGAGGGGGGGTGAATAGGTGATAATGCTAATCTAGTCAACTTAATACGGAATTTAAAACTAATGCAATTAACAAGAGATGCACACTCAAACAAGCCAAACAAATAATTATGAATGAACAATATGAATTGATGCAAGACACAAAGTAAAGAGAGAGAGATAGAGTAAGAGCCAAAGGAATAAGCGTAAACAACAAGATATGTTTCGAGGTTCGAGCACCCAGCTCTACATCCCCGCTTTCACACAGAAGGATTTTAAGTCCACTAGCTAGTCCACAAAGGACTCCCACAAAGGGAACCTCCACCGAGGATTTGGGGCAATAACAATTACAAGGAGTACCCAACTCCTCTCCTTACAAACTCAACCTCCTCCTTGAGGCACAACTCCAAGCCAACAATCAATCACCTCACAACTTAAGGGATTAGCACAAAGCAACACAAGGATCACCTCACCACTTGAGGGATACAACCCAAATGCACAACCTCCTCAACACAATGAGGGAAAGGCACAAAGCCAAGCAAATAAAGGGTTTTCAACTTGGTGGTCTAAACAACAACCACAAACAATTTCTTTCTCCCACACAAAGATCCTATAGAATAAGAAAGTAGATGTAGCTCAAGTGTGGAGAAAACCAATGGAATGGAAATCAAAATCACAAAGAAAATCCTTGGGAAAAACTGAAACCAAGATATAGAAGTTGAATCAAAACTCTTTTTCCAAAAATCCTTTTCTTTGATATTCCAAACCCTAGCAAAAACACCAAATAGATTGTTCAATTTAAGTCCAAAAACTTCTTTGATTGCTGTGAAAATACCAGAGAGTAAGGAAAATTCGCCCAAAAAAAAATCTTATGGAAAACTGGCCATTAATGGGGTATTTATAGCCCCCAGAAAAATATAGCCGTTGGCAGCCAAATCTGCCAAAAATGGCCTACCGGTCGACCGTGCGGTCGACCGTCCAACGGTCACATTTTGACCGTTGCCAGCTACCGGTCGACCGCCCGGTCGACCGAAACAAACAGAGAGTTGCCTGCATGCAGTCGGTCGCCCGTGCGGTCGACCGGACCATGTGGCAGCCAGCGTGCACGTATCCGTGCACGTCGGTCGACTGATACGATCGACCGGCTACTTGGTGCGGTCGACCGTAGGGGTCGACCGACCTAGCCTGGCAGAGACTGTTCTGGTCAGAAAAACTAAGGAATTAAATATCCAATAAATTCTTGTAAACTACTTAAAAATCCCAAAAATAGTTTTGACAATTTGCATTGATATATAAACATATGATAAAAGTTTTGACTCAAATATCAAGCAATTAAAACTATTTTTGTATCTTACAATATTTTCCAAAACCAAAAACCGTATTTTCTAAAACTTGGATTTTGAATAGAAAATACATTTTGTCCAAAACTCATCTAAATACAAAAACATGATATTTAAACATTTTGAAGCATGATGCATATGGATAGAAATCCAATATACATGAAACATATACATATCATAGTTTTGTCCTTAATTCCAAAATTATGTTTTGTTAGAAATACCAAAACATAAAACACATGAAATAGACTATCAAACTAAGTTTGTTTAAATAGTTGAAGCATGCATGTATATAGAACAAATCTAATATACATTAAACCATGTAAACTTGTTTTGATATAATATCTATTCATGAAAACCAAGATCGGTTAAACGAAAAACTGAAAACCAATATTCAAATATAAAACGTGTGTGTGTTGTGAACTTGAGCATATCTTACTATTCTAATCTTTACAATTAGGATCTAAACTCAAACTAAACTAATGGATACCTAAGTCTTCTTATAGAGCGCCGTCTCCAAGCCGACTCGATCCAAACCGTGATTCACCGAGCTTGACTCCAATGAGTGCTAGATATCATCTTTGATGCTTGGGCTCTTGAATCACCATGTGAATGCTTCCAAACTATCTTGTTGAAGCTAATCACCAACTAATATCTTGTTAAGGATCTGAAACTTAAACATTACAAGATTATTAGTACACATAACTACATGAGTTAATCATCATCAAAACTAGAGTGGAAGGCCTTTGGGCCAACAATCTCCCCCTTGTTGATGATGACAAAACTCATGGAGTTATATATGCATGGATTAAAGTTAAGCTTCAAAGAAGCTCCCCCTTAACTCATGCATAGGGATAAACAACAAATATATGCAATGAATACTAAACATGAAACATGCATAGTTATGCATAAACAATAAATGGCTCTAGATACCAATGGAAGATACCAATGAAATTTTCAAAAACAAATAAACATGCTCTAGATACCAATTAAACTAAACAATTAAACATGCTTTAGATACCAATTAAACTTAGTATATGCAAAACAAAACTAATGATCTCTTTTATAAACTTTTGATACCAAAAATAAACATGTTCTATAAATAATGCTTTGATACCAAATGAACTTAATAAAAACATAAAACATGCATACAAACATGCATATAAACTCAAATTCTTCTCCCCCTTTTTGTTAATCATCAACAAAGGGGTTAAGAACAAAACAAAACGAATAAAAACATTCCTTTTTTTTTAAAACAAAGAATCAATCAAGGGATGTATCAAAGACAAAATGTTCTCCCCTTTTTATCTAAAATCAAATATGATACCAATTAAAAATGTGTCAATGAAGTGCATATAGATACCAGTTAAAAGTGAAACTATACCAATTGAAAAACACAAATCTTGATACCAATTGATAAGTAAACAAATATCATATCAATTGTAAATAAACAATCTTGATATCAATTGTAATTAAACATTACAAATTTTGAATTTCTAAACATAAATCTTAATACCAATTGAAATTATTATTCTTTTTAAGGTATAAGATACCAATTGAAATTATTATTTTCTATCATAAAGTAGGGAGTGGAATACTAAATACCAATTGAAAGATGAAATATAAGATTTTCTCCCCCTTTATGAAATACCAACAAAATAATGCTTAGGCTCGAATTAAGATACCAATTGAAAGCTAAATCAATTGAAACATGATAGTCATGAAGAATTCAAGCTTTAGCATAAACAAAACACATATATATGTATGAAAAGTTTTAATACCAATCGAAATTGATACTAATTGAAATGAAAGCATTCATACATACAAATATATGAGTATACAAGAAATGTCAAGATTGATACCAATGAAAGAATCCAATGATATCAATTGAAACAACAATAAGATCAAATGTATATCTCATATAACCTACCACCCATTTCATGCTCAAGTTTAAAAAGATTTTCAATAAAGCACATACAAGGCATGGTCGCCCAACCAACCGCCCTTAGAAGGTAGGGGTTTTCAAAAATAGGTTTGAAAATGTAGTATGTTTGAAAATCTCTACCATAGTGAAGAATACGAACTAGTTATAGGAAAAACTTTTAAACTAGTACGAAATCCTTCAAACAAGGAATAAAACAAAATTATTTTTCATGAAACACATGTAAATCACATGATCACTAAACGCTCAAAGTCCATAAAGTCCATATCATAGTCTCATGAAAATAAATCATGAGTAAACTAATAAAGTGAGTGTACAAGTATAATGTGACACATATCAATATGAAAATATTCAATTAAGCTCATGTGAAATTCCTTAAAAACCTTAACACATGAAAAACTAAATTTTCATTTCCAATTGAAATTACCTAAAAACATGAAAATCATGAAAATCACCAAAACGATTTAAACTTCAAGGCATATGTATGTCATGTACAAACTAAGGTATACATACATATCCTAAACATAATGAGTCCACAAAAGTATATGCATGAAGGCACGTGGCTCAAAGGATGTATATGTATAATCAATAGTTTAGACAAGATAGACATATACATGAAATTGAAACACATGATCAAAGAAACATATCCAAAATGAGAATATAGGTTAAAATGCATGAATCATCAAAACTAGACTATACTAGCACATCTAATGGGTACAAATAGGCAATCAAGCACAAACATTTATAAAGATTTATTTGTGGCCCACTATATGTACAAGCATAAATCCTAGTCTAATGAAAACTAACATCTAAACGTATATTCAAATCATGAAGCATAAAACGGGTCAAAAATCAACATGATAAACATAAAGATGATCATGAAGTAAATCCACATGCTATTAGAGTCATGATATACATAATAGTCTATAAACATCAAAACATGTGGCAAAAACAGAAATCATAAAAACACATCACCATTGTTTAGCTATTACAACACATGTTAATTATCAAAACATGAATCATTAAAACAAAAATCATACAATCATAAACATCCAAATGGTCATAATGCATATGCATGTGCATTAGATCTAGGGCATACATGTTAGTTTAAATAAGGTGAGAACACTAAATATAGATCCATATAAAACATGGGTGCTCAAGTAACTAAACATGTATAACACTAATCTAATCAATATGACATAAGCATAATGAACAATAAAACAAGACATTCTATGAATAGATGAACATGAAAAGCATGCAAATAAAAATGGGAGTTAGAGAATGATACCAAAACCAATGAAGGTACTTCTCTAGTTCTCCAAATCATGGTGGTCCTCTCCACCAAGTTCCCCTTGAAAGTGATGCATCCAAATCGTTTTCTTTAAGCACGGAACGCATTCACTCCAAGGCATCAACACTCTCACGTTATGTGAGAGCCCACTCCTACATCAAAAATCAAAGGGGTGGTCTTTGGTACCCATTTTCTTTGGGTCCATAGGGGTTAGTATCTTTTCTAACCCAAACAAGATTATTTGCTAAATTTTCAATATGTAAACGATCATAGCAAAATCTAGCAAGATGGCCTTTTCAACCACAATGTGTACAAGTGTACACATGAGCATACATGTTATGGTTGTGTCCGTGATGAGCATGTGTATGCCGTGATGGGTGTACATGTAAAGATGGAACTTGTTTCTTGCGAACCAAGGTTTCCAAGCGTGTATGATTCAATGTACATTGGCTCAAAGTGGAGCCCAAACATTCAACACTTTTCTTCAAAACATTTATATCTTTTTCAATACAAGAAGATAAAGTGGAGCATGCAATAGGTGTGCTAGAAGAAGAAGCTACACTAGCATGACAAACATGAGAATCTATATCAATTTGCAAAGATTCATTTTTCTTTAAAACTAAATTCAATTCTTTTGTAATGAAATCAATTTCATTTTTCAAAACAAGGTTATCTTTTAAAACAAAATTCAATTTTGAAGATAAAACCTCATTGTTTTTCACAACATCATCACAATCATTTTTGTTTTTCAAAACATCAATCTCTTTTAGGGCAAGGTCTAGTTGAGATCTTAGTGAGTCACGTTCACTAGTAATCTCTTCCTTCTCTTGCAAAACCGATTCAAAAGTTGAGCATAAATCTTTCATTTCTTCTTTTAAATCAAAATGCTTCTTATTCAAAGAGTTATGTTTTTCCACAAAATTTTCAAGTTTAGATGCAAGTTCTACATTTAAATTTTGAACTTCAAAACATCCTTGGCAATATGAACTAGAGCTATCATCTAGTTGAGAATCCGAATGTACCTCAAGGGAGTCTTTCCCTTGGACCATGAGGCAATGCTCGTCGGACTTGTCTTTCCTAGATCTCCTCAACTTGTTGATAATCATAGGTAGCTCGGGAGATGTCAATATACTCCAAACTGCAAAAGCCGAGTCATAACGATCAAACACATATAAAAGATCTTCATTAAGAGATGCTCTAAGTGTCCTAAGTGCTAATGTATTTGCCTTTTTATGCTTGCTACTATTTGGGAAGGATTCTTGTGTAGAGGCTTGGTAAACTAGATGTCCTAGGCTTTTTAAATGACTACTCATCTTGGCCTTCCAAACATCAAGTCTAAAAAGTCAAACATAGGAGGGCTATCCATGAGTGCAACTATATGTGTGCAAATGAACAATGCAAATGAAGATTAGCAAACCAAGATCTCACTCCTAGGTGGTTAAACCTAAATATCAGGAGCGGAGGCTCTGATACCAATTGAAATCACCTAGAGGGGGGTGAATAGGTGATAATGCTAATCTAGTCAACTTAATGCGGAATTTAAAAACTAATGCAATTAACAAGAGATGCACACTCAAAAAAGCCAAGCAAATAATTATGAATGAACAATATGAATTGATGCAAGGCACAAAGTAAAGAGAGAGAGAGAGAGAGAGAGAGAGAGAGAGAGAGAGAGATAGAGTAAGAGCCAAAGGAACAAGCGCAAACAACAAGAAATGTTTTGAGGTTCGAGCACCCAGCTCTACATCCCCGCCTTCACACAGAAGGATTTTAAGTCCACTAGCTAGTCCACAAAGGACTCCCACAAAGGGAACCTCCACCGAGGATTTGGGGCAATAACAATTACAAGGAGTACCCAACTCCTCTCCTTACAAACTCAACCTCCTCCTTGAGGTACAACTCCAAGCCAACAATCAATCACCTCACAACTTGAGGGATTAGCACAAAGCAACACAAGGATCACCTCACCACTTGAGGGATACAACCCAAATGCACAACCTCCTCAACACAATGAGGGAAAGGCACAAAGCCAAGCAAATAAAGGGTTTTCAACTTGGTGGTCTAAACAACAACCACAAACAATTTCTTTCTCCCACACAAAAATCCTATAGAATAAGAAAGTAGATGTAGCTCAAGTGTGGAGAAAACCAATGGAATGGAATCAAAATCACAAAGAAA